>CM035408.1:20752587-20850087 GCA_020310875.1 Ceratopteris richardii | reverse complement strand
GATTAAGGGTAGTTGTTTATTCGACGAAGTTCGTTGTTAACAATGAAGGTTAAGTAAGGTTGATAATTTGGCATAATTCAAAGTTTTTGTGAAAGCTAAATTGAATATTAGTTGTTAGTGCTATTGTTCAGTAGTGAAGTGATAACATTAATTTTTGGAAGTGAAGTGGTGAGAACGTTGAGGATAGATGTTGAAGTAGTATTGTGTGAAGCAAGGTGGAGAAGTTATAGTTTGCAAAAATTACTTTGTAAGCTACCACCCAAGAACCCTTAGTTTAGGCATTCTAGATTGTAGAGGACTAACATAGAAAGGGATTTTTAATTTGGGTAAATTCTCCAAATTCCAATGTGTCTCTAACTGATCTACATGGAGAGTTTATGAGACCATTTTTCTCAGGTACCTGAAGCTTATAGAAATGCACTAAATCCCAACCTTGTCATTCATTTCTTAAAAATCTTAAGCCCAGATGATAGGACCGAGGCAGAATGAAGGATCCAAGAGTCTAGCAAATGATACGATTTTATAGACAACAGGCAAACAGTATGAAGAGAAGTTGAGTTTGTTGCTCAAATGAGGAAACGTCAATTTGTACTATATGAAATGTCAGTTTCTAATAAGTCTAGGGAGATACCTACTACACGGCATTCAAATATGCTTGTCATTGTGACTGTGGCCATGGCCAATGTTGTAGTTGCTCCTAAATTTAGAGTTTTAGCTTGAAATTTTATGCAAGCAAATGGAGAATGTAATGAGTATGCAGGCATCTCTTTCCACGGAGGTTGCTAACTTAAATAATAAGGTTTTATCCATGGTTTTGCACGATCCTAGACCAAGTAGTAGTGAAGTTGGATAGGCTAATGTGTCTCCTCTGAAGAGAAGGATTTGTACTTGATAAAGATGAAGTGGTGCTGCAGAAACTTTGCATTACACTAGCCAAATGAACTCCAGGGATATGTAGTGGGCATTTTCAACTTGCCAAAGAATGTATTAGACACCCTATGTACCTTGGAAGATCACTCTCAAAAATTTGAATCAAAACAAACTAGTTTGACCAATAGTCAACATGAAGAAACTTTCTGTTTTGGTCATGAATGCTTTAGTATTCCACTCAATACTCATTCTCTGATTACAATTGACCATAGAGCTTTTAGGGGAATATAATTAGGAAGCAATGAAACCTACTGGGAGTTATTTTATCAAGAATGATTAAGCATACTAAGAGAAATAAGTTTAGCAAATCAGGTATGTGATCCCGACTTTTCAAGAGGTAGAAGATGTAGAGATATAGGTGACTTCAAATGAATATATCTCACGATTCTGAAATCCAAATGCAATGAACTTTTGGGAGTATATAATAGACTTAGAGAGCTAACTTTACCATGTTCAATCACTAAAAATGATGCACCATGCTTAGAGAAATCATCTTTGTAATTTGACTAAAAAACTGAGAAGTATGGCAGTGAACAGTTTACTCACATAGCCATGAAGATATGGTCACAAACGATCATGAAAACAAGTGTATATTGAATGTAACTGGTACATGTGTGTGCTTTGAGATCACACTCTGATATGACATGAAGCTCAGCTAATGGTGTTTCAAACCGCATGACTAAACCCTGTGTGTTGGTGCAACTAAACCCAAGCCTACATACTTGATGAATACACATAAGCTTGATGTATTAGCATATCACTTGAGAAGCTTCATATGTACAACCTCTTGTAACTTTGAGTCTAATTACTCATTGTAAAAGTAATGTAGACCCACGAGGAGTTAGGAAGCTTGTAATCTTGTATCATTTGGTAGTTAAAGTCAAGAGAGAATCAATCCTATACTTTAGGATTACTTTTAGGTGAGGATTTAAATTTGAATTCAATTGCTTGGCTCCAACACAAAGCTATAAAACTTGAGACGAAATTCTTGCATGTATCTCAAGGTTCTGAGATCATTTCCATGTACCTTCATTGACAAGATGAGCTCATCTCATAGCTCTTTCATTCTACACTCATTGAGTAATGCCTCATTGCCAATGACTTTCTAACTTTACATGATTTAGTCAATACATGTTCATTACTTCCTACTTTCATATCTTTGTCATACTCTATCACAACTGTGATCTTGTCTGAGCTCGTTCTCATTGTGTAAGACATCATTTTCCATGAATCAAAGCATGACATCTTTAGTATACTATCTACTTTGATACTACAAAGTTTCATTGAAGTTAGTTCTCCCAATCATTAGAAATCGTATGATTAATGCTCATTGGTATGTGACTCTCTAGGCCCGTAAAAGTTGGGACTGTTGCTTTACTTGCTAAACATAATTCTCTGCATATAGTCTATCATTAGCTCAGTCGGTAGAGCAGTGGGGACTCATGGCATGCATGGTCTTGGGTGGGCGCCCACCTTCTTCGCGTAGGCTACAGCTACAGCTACACCATGTTGGTCTTCGCTGTAGCCTTCATGGTATTATTAGGCATTCCCTACATGGTGTAGTTGTAGCTGTAGCCTACATGGTCTTCCCTCCTTTACTTTACTTTATGGTCTTGTAGTAAAGAAGGGAAGCCAATAGGTATTAGCTTAAGCAAGACAAGACCTACATGGTCTCTTTAGCGCCAACATGGTCTTCCCTCCTTGCATTCCCTACATGGTGTAGCTGTAGATTCGTTGTAGCCTACATGGTCTCTTTAGCGCATGGCTTCGCCCCTCCGGGCCAACATGGTGTACCTTTCAATCTTCCTCTATGTTGTTTACGGTATTTAGTTCGTCTGGGGTTGCAATCGATTATGAAAAAATTTATTCATCTTTGCTACAGAACCTTTGGTTTTCTCCAATACAACTCAGTAAATGGCGGAGCAGTTGAGCTGCGTAAACGCTCCTATAAGTAAGAAAACAACAAATGATTCCACTCATGGTTGGTATCTTGTTAAGCTAATTTAAGTTCCCCAAAGGGAATTTTACTAACTTCTGCTGTACTCAGAGAATTGAGTAAAACACTGAGCATGTATCTCAACCAAAATAGCAAGTTTTGTGCATTAGATCATATGCCTACCTATCCTGTTTTGATTCTATCATTTAAGCATCATCTTCCAAGCAACATCCATGATCATTTATGCTTATTAGCTAGCTACGGAGGCCCACAACACTCTCCAGCCATCACTTATAGAAAGTGTGAAGTAGTCTTTAGTTACACCAACTCATCTCTTGTGATTATCCACCATCTCCTCAAACAATGGTATCAGAGCAAGCACAATCAAGATGGGAGATGGTTTTCCATCCTTCATTGACAAATTGGATAAGAATAGCTACTCAGCATGGTCCCTAAGGATGCAAGCATACCTTCAAGGGAGAAGCTTATATGGATACATCTCAGGACATGAAGACATGCCAATCTTCAGGAGCAAGAATCAACCAATAAGGGAAAAGCAAGAGAGGCTAACCACATGGTGTGCAAAGGATGCTCTTGCAAGGTCATATTTACTAAAATCAATCTTTGATTTCTTGTTACCTCATGTTAAAAACTGTAAAACCTCCCAAGAGACTTGGGAAGTTCTTTCATCATACTTCTCCTCCAACACAAGAGCTAGGAAGAATCTGTTGTGGATGGAATTCACAACTCTCAAGAAGCAATCAAAGCAAGGAGTGGCTGATTATGTAACCCAAATGAAAGATGTTGCAGATCAACTTGCAAGCATTGGAGAAGAGATAGAGGAAGAGCACATAGTGAGGTAGATCATCAATGGGATTAAAGCTGATGCCAAGTGGGAATCCTTCACCACTGCAATGGATCTCTACATGGATATGCAGATACCTGATCTCAACACTTTGATGGGACAACTCTTCACCCATGAAGCAAAGCTCAACAGAAATGGTGACAACTCAAGAGGTTACCAATCTTCTACCCTTTATATAGATAAGAATAAAGCTAAGGATAAAGGTAAAAGTAAGAAAAAAGATGAAGAGGCTAGTACCTCTCAAGCCAATTATGCAAGAAGAGGAAGAGGTGCTAGAGGTAGGGGCAGAGGAGGTAAGGAAAGTAGGGGGAGACCCTACAACAACTCACCATGCAACATATGTGGTCTCAACAACCACACTACTAAAGAATGCTACAAGAATACAAGGAAACAAGGGGGAAGAGGCTTCCATAGAGGAAGTTATGGACAAACTAGAGGCAGGTACAACAATGGTGGAGGCAACTACAACCATAGCTACAATCAAGGATACAACAACAACAATTATCAAGGAGGCTTTAGAGGAAGAAGGGATTTGAATAACTACACTAAAGATCACGAGGATTCTCTGCTCATTATGAACATGACATCCAAGCAAGGTAAAGATGATGAGCATCTCTTTTACATTGACACAGGTTGTTCAAATCATGTGGCAGGGAATGTGGCACTCTTATCTGATCTTGAAGCACCAAAGCGAAAGCATGAGGTACAAAGAAGTGATGAAATCAAGCATTCAGTCAAGAAAATTGGAAATGTTAAGACATCAGATGGTAGTATGAACCTTTTGATCAAAGTTCTGTGTGTGCCTACCATAACCAAAAATTTAATTAGCGTTGGGCAGATACTAGAGAAAGGTATACAAGTCAGGTTCACCAAGCATGGAGCATATGTGGAGGACCCCCAACAAGGATTCAAGAGGATAGCCAAAGGTGAGAAGTTAGGTAGATTTTTTACTTTTGAAATTGAAGACACCAAGAACATAGCACTATTCAGTTATAGAGACCAAACCCTATCTGAGTTGGAAATATGGCACAAGAGGCTAGGACACATAGGAGAGAGAACTCTGAAGCAATCAAAGTGTGCTTGGGATTCCTAATGTGACCAAGGAGCATATGATTTACAAATGTGGAGCTTGCTCATTTGGCAAAGCTCATAGGCAACCATTCAACAGGAAAGGATGAAGATTATTTGGAGCTTGTACACACTGATGTATGGGGTGCTGGTAATATCCATCCATCTCGAGTTCAAGGTACTATGTCTCTTTTATTGATGATTACAATAGGTTGAAAATTCTCTGTTTTATGAACCATACGGATGAGGTGCTTACATGTTTTAACAAATTTTTGGCATTAGTGGAAAACCAAACAGGAAAGAGCTTGAAGAGAATCAGTTCTGATGGAGGTGGTGAGTACTTTTCACATGATTTTGATCTATTTCTATAGGACAGAGGCATAAAGAGGGAAGTAACAACCAGGTATACTCCTGAATTGAGTGGAGTGGCAAAGAGAAGGAGCAAGTTAATTGTTCAGGCAGCTAGGTCTATGTTAAATGAGAAATAATCACCTAATTATTTATGGGTAGAGGTTGTTTCTATAGCTACCTATCTGGTTGACAGGATTCCATCCAAGTCATTGGATGGCATGACCATATGAATCTTGGAATGGCAGAAGACCCTCATTGGATCATTGCAAGACATTTGGGTCCATTGCCTATGCACACATCCCATCACAAATCAGAGGGAAACTTGACCTTAAGGTTGAGAAGTGCATATTCATTGGGTATGATCAGAATCAAAAGGGATATAGACATTATAATCCAACTAACAATGCATTCATAGTTAGTAGGGTCGTAGTCTTTGATGAGAATAATTCTTGGTTTGAAGACGATTGCAAGAAAGTCAAATTACCATATGATTTGGAAAATGATTTTCCAACCCTAACTCAAGAAGACCAACACCAAGCAGAGGACATCAACTCAAAAGATGAGGAGCAGATTGATTTTAAAGCTTGGAAGTCAAGAGGCAAGTTCAAATACAAACAATTAGAGGATCTACCTGAGTCCTCCAATCAAGCATTAAGGAGGTCACAAAGAGAAAGTAAGAAGCCCATAAGGTATGGATATGATACATCCTTAGTCACAAAGCACTATGTATACATCACTAAAGATTCAATGGTAGAGGAGCCTTCTTCATTTGAAGAGGCTAAGAAGAAGAAAGAATGGGTAGAAGCCATGCAGGAGGAAGTGGAAGCATTGCACGAAAACCACACTTGGGACCTAGTTCCCAAGAAACCAGATATGAAGGTAATTGGCTCAAGGTGGATATATAAAGTTAAAATAAACTATGATGGTTCTATAAACAAGTACAAGGCAAGATTAGTGGAAAAGGGATTTGCCCAAACACATGCAGTAGATTATGAAGAAACATTTTCACCTGTGGCAAAGATGCCAATAGTCAGGGTATTGGTAAGTCTTGCTGCATACAAAAATTGGAATTTATATCAGTTAGATGTCAAGAATGCATTTTTAAATGGTTGGATATCAGAGGAAGTGTATATGGCACAACCACTAGGTGAAGATGAAGAAAAGCAGGATATGTATGCAAGCTTAGAAAAGCACTCTATGGTCTCAAGCAAGATCCTAAAGCTTGGAACCATAGACTTGTTACCTATTTGTTGGATCAAGGCTTTATAGCAAGCAAGGCAGATTCTTCTTTGTTTGTGAAGAAGAATAAATCACAGATCATCTACTTGTGTGTCTATGTAGATGATATCATTATTATAGGTAATGATTCTGATGCTATCAGATAGCTCAAGGCTCAATTGATGAAGGAATTCAAAATCAGTGATCTAGGGTTGTTAACCTATTTCCTTCATTTGTCATCTACCTTTAAGCCATTGATGGCCTACCTTACAATTTTCTCTTCTTTTATTACCTCTCCAATGCTTCCCAACTAATATTCTATGTCCTTGAGCTTTGTGAAAAAATCAGTCACATTTTGTTTGGGAGCTTTCTTGAGAGTTGTAAAGTCTAGCCATAGTTGATGCTTCGTGGCCTTTGTACTTGAAGAGAAGAAGGCTTCAAGTGCATTCCACACTTCCTAAGATGATTTACAACTTATAATGTGAAGCAACAAAAAATCTGAGATATAGCTGAGGAGATAAGACCTTGCAAGTGCATTCTTGGAGCACCATGTGCTCAATCTTTCTTGCTCTTCTTGTGTAGGTTGGCCTTCATTCCTGAAACTTGGCATAACTTCATCTGCAGCTATATAACCATATAGATTCCTACCTTGAAGATAAGCTTCCATCCTTAATGACCAGGTTGAGTAGTTACCTCTATCCAATTTTTCAATTGATGAAGGAAATCCATCTGCCATGTTGTCCAACCTTGCTCTTATACCACTATGAAGAGAAGGATTTGTACTTGATGAAGATGAAGTGGTGCTGCAAAAACTTTGCACTACACCAGCCAAATGAACTCTAGGGATATGTAGTGTGCCCTTTTAGATTGCCAAAGGATGTATTAAACACCCTATTTACCTTGGAAGATCACTCTCAAAAAGTTGAATCAAAACAAACTAGTTTGACCAATAGTCAACATGAAGAAAATTTCTATTTTGGTCATGAATACTTCAGTATTTCACTCAATGCTCGTTCTTTGATTACAAATCCCTCCTTTTCAAGAGGTAGAAGATGCAGAGATATAGGTGACTTCAAAAATATATGTCACGACTGTGAAATCCAAATGCAATGAAATTTTGGGAGTATATAGTAGACTTAGAGAGATAACTTTACTATGGTCAATCACTAAAAATTATGCACCATGCTCAAAGAAACCATCTCTGCAATGTAAGTGAAAAACAGAGAAGTATGGCACTAAACAGTACACTCATATAGGCATGAAGATATGGTCACAAATGATCATGAAAACAAGTTTATATTGAAAGTAAGGTACAATGGACTTACTGGTACATGTGTGTGCCTTGAGATCACACTCTGATATGGCATGAAGCTCAGCTAATGGTGTTGCAAACCTCGCAACTAAACCATGTGTATATATAGTGATGATTGGAGCCAAGATTTGAATTTGAATCTTGCTCACCTAAAACAATTCTTCTACCTTTTAGTGATTGATTCTTCAACTAATTCAATCATGAAGTTGTGGATTTTTTTTCCTACTCATCAAGTGGATTCAACCACTTTAGATTCTTTCACTTTTACATCAAGTAAAAACTCAAACATTAGAAGGGTGAGTTCACAAGTGAACTCTTCAAGGCTTTAGCATTTGCTTCAAGTTTCTATGTCTTTTGAAGACTCAAGCCAACACTTAGACTTGTCATGGACTTGTTCCAACACCTCCCTCAATGCATCCTCTGATGCAACAATTCTTCTCCACCTCCTAAACAAGTATTTCAAAGAAAACCTGAAACTGATGCAAAATGGGGAATAGGCAACAAAAGATGTGTCTAGTGTGATGGAGAAAGGTTAACCACATGGTGTTCAAAGGATGCTCTCGCAAGGTCATAAATTCTTAACTCAATCTCTGATTTTTCACTTCCACACTTCAAGAGTTGCAAAACTTCACAAGGCAAGGAAGAATCAACTATGGATGGAATTCACCACACTCAAGAAGATGGCCAAGCAAACTGTGACTCATTTTGCCACCAAAATTAAGGACATAGCATACCAACTTGGAAGCATTGGATAAATCATTAATGAGGAGCAAAAAGTAAGGCAATTAATCAATGGAATAAAAATAGATGATAAATGGGAAGCTTTCACCACGGTCATGGACCTCTACATGGATATGTAGGTTCTTGATTTCAACACCCTCATGGGACAATTATTCACACATGGGGCAAATCTTATGAAGAATGGAGACAACTCAAAAGGTAGTCAATCCTCTGCTCTCTATACAGATAAGAAAGCGAATAAAGATAGCAAAGGCAAAGGTAAAAATTTTGATGATGAAGGAAGCACCTCTCAAGAAAACTATCCAAGTAGAGGTAGAGGCTCAACAGGAAGAGGTAGAGGAGGAAGACAAGGTAAGGGGAGACTCAAAGCTCCTCTCCATGTGCCATATGTGGCTTAACTAATCACATTACTGAGAATTGTTTCAAAAATCCTAGAAACCCAAGAGGAAGAGGCTACAACAAGTGAGGCTATAGAAGCTCAAGAGGTAGATTCAACAACAACAACAACAACAATGGTTATAATAACAACTCATACAATAACAATAACTACAAAGGAGGATATAGAGGAAAGAGAGACTACAACAACTATGTAGATGATCAAACTCAAGAATATTCACTTCTTCTAATGAACATGACCATGAAGCAAGGTAAAGAATATGAACATGTATTTTACATAGACTGAGGTTGCTCAAATCATGTAGTAGGGAATGTAGCCCTACTCGCATACTTGGAGGATCCAAGGAATATACATGGAGTCCAAATAGGAGATGATACAAGACATCTAGTTGAGAAGATAGGCAATGTAAAGACTTCATATGGTAATATGAACTTATTGAGCAAGGTATTAAATGAACCACTTATCACCAAAAACCTCATAAGTGTAGGTTAGATTGTTAAAATAGGATTACAAGTCACATTCACAAAGAATGGAGCATTTGTTGAGGATCCACATCAAGGATTCAAGAGGAAAAAAGTCAAGTAGATAATTCATTTTTGAACTCCAACATACTGTTAGTATATGATCAATGTGTACCCCTTATGATTGTATGCACATTTTGTAAGACCCCCATTATGAGGAGAAGCCAAACGTGCATTACCAAATTGATGGGAATTTGTTGTGGTAGGAACTCCATAGCCTCCACACAAACTAAGAATACTAACTAACTAGACTCACACTAGGAATGAGAGATGTGTTTCCACCCAACCAACCCCTCCAATATATAGCTCCAAGACCAAGGCGATAAGTCCTTCTCAAGTGGACATGTGTACTTTCCTTCACATGGGTCCCTAAGGTATTCACATGGTTTCCAACCTTAGGAAATCACATGAAATCACATGGCTTCTAAAATAAGACTCTCCAAGCTCTCACGTTGTGGTTGCGATTTGAAGATTTTCCGAAATGGATTTAATGGTGAAACTCTAAAGATCCATTCGAAACGGGACGAACATGGAATCATGTGGGAGTTCATCCATCATCGGGATCTAAAAAAGAATGCTCGGCACATCTAAAGGAAGGAAGGCGCAAGATGTAGAGGCGATTGTCCTTCTGATTTGTGGAAGGAAAAAGAGAGGGGAAAAATATAGAAAGAGAGGATTATGATCTTAACAAGGCTGCAGAGTTCAAATATGGGAGCTTGACGGTGCTTCAGAGGGAACTTAAAGCCGCTGAAAAAGCCCTTAACTGATACACATCTAACAACTATATGAAGGATGGCTGTCTAACGCTGGAGGCTCCTCGGCCAACTTAGGGGAATGCATTTGATTAGAGTGAATGGAATATGCAGAGAATCCTGAACTTCGTTTGGACAAGCCGGTAGAGAGAGAAGTGGAGAACAGCACTCCGATCGTGCGGAGAAGAAAAAGACGTAGCTGCAGAGAAAGAGGAGATAGCGCTCACAATTTTTTGATGAAAAAGGATCTCTTTTTTTTCCGTATGGATTCTCAGAAGCATACCAAGAAGAGCGCATGTATACAAAGAGGTCAATTTGCACTTTTTATTTTGATAAATTTTCTGGAATGATATGCACTCTAGTTCTCTGAAATTTCTATCAACTGCTTATATGAAAACGATGACAACTTTGATTAATAAAATATTGATGCTCTGTCCTGATGCTATTCGGTATTCGGATGACAGCGACTATAGCTTGATCTGAGCGCTCGATTTCAGTTTGATGAGTCATGCAATAAGTGTTCGTTGATGAATGCTTCTTGAATGCACTACTTAGGATACTCGTTCGTCTAAATTATATTTGTCAATGCTTTTTCATTAGGATCGATGATTACCAAAGTCCGAAAAACTAGCATGTGTGGTCCTGAATGATTTAATACAGAGTTAGTAGAATAATATATTACAGTAAATCAAGTCTGAAAAAATTTGCTGAGCGACAATTTATTGATCGGACATGGGTTCAAAGCGATTGTATGATGGAAGGAATAGTCGATGGATAATCTGAAAGAATAGGAAGCAGTAAAACATCGAAGTACTGTGCATTGAAAATAGAAATAGGAACTCTGATCAGATCGCGCATCTGCCAACTTTTTAAGAACTTTTGTTTGCTCTGAAGAGGTTCAATCTGTGTACGGTTTTTTTTTCATTCAAATAAAATTCATAGAACCCTTCGAATAGCGATAATTAAGCTTCAAGCTGCTGATACTGAAAGGCTAGGTGCAAGATATGCAGAAACAAAGAGAAATATATCCAATATATTGAGTGATTCAGATGTCATAGATGCCATTTCATTTGTGGAAGCGATGAATAAAAAACATTCAGACATTGATGCATAACTAGTACAAGAGGATCAGGAAATGCATGATGATAAAAGGTGCCTTCAAAAATCAGGAATCAAAACTTGCTAATGACACTGAAATCAGTTATGAAAGATATGGGTCAAAAACCAGTCAATCTTAGCATGAATATTTTTTTCCTGAAGCATAAACAATTGGCAGCCTAGTGTTGAATATGTATTTTCCATTATTGCAGTTATTAGCAGGTGAAGCACTCATTTATTGTGAACTAGATATAGATTTATATTCCTGATGTTTTAGTTTCTATATTGTGTCTGCTTAATGTAATGTTAACTGAGACATTTATGACTTGATATCGTCCAAAATACGAGTCCTTGTCTTTCCTTTCGCACGATGAAACACTTTAGATCTAATGCTACATCGATTTGAAAATGTGTTTGAAAGTGTAATTCGCAGCCTTTATAACAAGTTACGAACAGTAACTTATGAGCTTAATTCGTTGAATCATCTCGGAATGACCCTATTTGCAAGCAGATACAGAGATGTTAATTTCATTATGAATGACACGAGAAAGTGATAGGAAATTAATGATATACAGAAATTAATCCGAGTCGATTCGTTTCCCTTCAATTAGCACGGAGGGGAGGTCTTTTGAATTATACTGTGATGATGAATCATTTAGTGACAACTCTTGAGACGATTAGCGGTAATTTTCTTTTGTAATTTGATTTTGTACTAAACTTACAGAAACAGAGTTAGAACTGCACACTTGCATTTGATTTTGAGGATCGATGTTTTGGATTTAATATCTGGATTTTATGAGAAATGTACTTCTTTTGTTTTGAATTTCAATGTATTGAATTTCGCCTACGCGATCAAACTCATTCAATGTATTGAATTTCGCCTACGCGATCAAACTCATTCAATGTATGTAGTTATCATAAAACGTATGCACGAATATATATGTAAAAAGAGCTGATATATATGTTTTGCAAATGAAATCTTTATAAATAAAGAAACATCGAAATGAAGAAGTAATAATTCTGCAGCTTCATTCTGGAACTTAAAGGAAGACATGAACGATGTAGCTACAAAGTGAACATAACATTAATGGCTTCGAACTGCTATGTTATGCTATTCTATTACCAATGAATTGTAATAACTCAGCATAACGCAACCAAGATTCTATGCGTTTTGATATGAGTAAGTGAACAAACTATTTGTGAAGGAAGATCAAGTATTATTTAAAGAAGGTACAAAGAGTTTGGTAGGAAGGAACATATGGATCCATTCATTTTAAACTAAAACTATAGCTCAAAACCTGAAAACAGTGAACTACTGAAGGTACATATTTGTGATCAAAGTTTGCTGAACATTTGTCACGCAAGGTTCATAAGCATTATGATGAATTGAATTTACTAATTTTCTCTTTGAGTTTCTATCGTACCTGAGTTTGCTGCAAGCATTCAGCATGCGCTATAATTCAAGCGGTTAGCTTGATCCACCAGCCGTGACTTTCGCGCCGACATTTGGTTTAGGTCACTTTTCTCCTTCCTTTCCAAGAACGACACGACAACGTACAAACCAAGTGGCTAGGAGAAGCTTCCAATCAAGCCTAAGGTACTCAACCTTAGAGAATTAGCCCTAAGGTTCAATACCCATCTAAAAGGGGTAAATAAACCATAAATCCAAAGGGTCTTACACCTAGAAACCCAAGGGTTCTACCCCTTAGACCCATGTAATTATACAACATTCTCCCCCCCTTAAAAGCATTTTCATCCTTGGAAATGAGTGGAGATATATATGTTGGGGTATTCCCCCGTGCTCCATGATCAATCTCAAAGATCATGGCCTTCATCTCTCTAATTCATCTCTTAATTCAAGAGGGCGATTAGTATCTTGACTGAATTTTTAAAGAGGAGAATCCATGTGTGGTCTGATTCCTTGCCCCAATCATTCAAAGTTCCATCTAGTTTTTGCATACGAAAAGAACTGAGTCGAATGCAAAGTATGGAAAGAATGAAAAGGCTAGAAAAGAACATCCCTGCCTATTTCCTTTGTTTAAGCCATGTGACATCTGTGTCTCCAAAGCTCAAACATGTGGATTAGGTGGAGTCAAAGTGACTTCAGCTATATTGCTACCTTGATCCATGGCTTTGCACCACTTGTGCATGGACCTAGCAAAATAGATGAATGCTACTTAAGGTTTCCCTATCAGATTCATCTCTCAAGTTAGAATCCAACTTGTTCTAAAATAAAAATGAATCTTACATAACCCCTGCCCAAATCACTCTTGTTTAGTGAAATGGGTGGATTTTCTTGTTTGTAATTTGCCTCCAATGAATCTAAATAGAGGGGAATTTCATTATTTAATCCCTACCTAACCAATAGAATGGTAAAGGTGGATTATCTAGTTTTTTTACAAGGATATAACATCCTCTTTATCTTCAGGGAGAATCTTACCAAAAGTGGATTCAATGTTCTTTCAAAACTTTACGTAGTTTTGAGAATCCACTTTAAGGGACTAGAATCCATAGGGATTACTCTAACTATTGTAGACTCCAATTGATTGAAACCTATTTTACTAGTTCTTCCAAAAAGATTAAGATCTTTATAACTACGTCCCAAGATGGGAACTCATAGTGTAAAAGATCATGTTATCTTTAAGGTCATAAGTAGAAATAGATTATTCCAATCATTTCTTCACTGCTTAATCCTTGTGGATCCTTAGTTGGATCTCAAACCTTAAAGGTCTTCTTGATTCTTCCAGAGTTTTCTCCCTTATATTCTAGATCTATTAAAGATGTCCTATGTTGACATCATATTTAGATCTTTCCTATTTTTTAGTTAACTTGAATTATCAAGGATCAAAAAGATGATCTTTCTTAGCTTTCTTTCAAGCTTGATCTAAGATCATTTTTATGATCCTTGAATTTCAAGTCATTCTTTGGAATGAAGCTCTTATTAAGAGCTTCATTCTTTGGAGTTTACCTTCAAACTCAAAAAAGTTGATCCTCTCCTTATTTCTAACTCTTTATGAGAGATATATCCTTTCATATTTTGTTGGAAGAATTATTCTTCCCTTTGAGAGGATAATTGAAGAAGATGCTCATTCCTAGACATTATCTTCTTGATGTATTCCATTGGATCATGAGTCCCTTTTTCTTCTGGCCATCAAGAAAAAGTACTCAATAGGAATGAGTACCCACCGTCCCATACCAGTGGGTTCTTTATCCAATCCACATAACTATGTCTCTATATCTTTTCACCTTTTTTGTCCTTTTAAATGCCCTTCATACTATGGTACCACATTATAAGATCAAGGACTAAGGTGCTTAGATACACCACTACTAATCTTACTAAAATATTTGGTTAACCATTTAATGTGGTGTGAATTATCTTATCAAACTTTAAGTTTGACTTGATCTTTACCCTACTTGGATCTTTTGGCTTTTCTTCTCTTCTTTTTCCAAAATAAGAGATAAAACTAGGTCTTTCTCAAATAGATCCCTTCATGTTCAATGCTTTACCCATGGGTTTTCTTGGGGATCTAGCTATTATGCTTCATACAAGAAGTCATTTTCCTTAGGTCTATCTTATTGGAATCCATAACGTATGTTATGTTATCCCCATGAAGCATCAAGATAGATTATGCTTTATAGCTCATCCAACTTCTTTTCCTAACCCACTTAGGATTTATAGAATCCTTATGGTGTATGCGTGCCTTTTCTTGCATTGAGGTTCTTTTGAGAATTCCCAATCTTTGAGAACTTCATTTAGTTGGAAGATGTAATGAAAGATATATGAAGTACTAGAATACGAGGAAGTACTTCAACTTTATCTGTTTCTTGCATATCTTTTACCTTGCAATACCCTATTTGGTCTTTTCAAGGCATAAGATACAAGTTCTTGGGGACTTTCTCCCCTCCTTAAGAATTTTTGTCCTCGAAAACTAGCTCTTTCAGAAGTATTTGAAAGAGTTAATTTTCAATCTTTTATTGTCCTTCCTGATTAAAAGAACTATTCAGAGCTTTTTTTGCTTTCTCTTATCCAAGCATATAGAGCAAATTTCCCAAGGTTCAAGTTTTGAGTTACCTCTAAATTCGATGTCCCATAACACCGAATCAACTCCAGTGGTAATATAAGCCTAGATGTCCCATACCATCTGACTTACACTTCCACTTAAGTAAAGGTAACTTTAACTTGAATTTTGGGATCAAACCTTTTTTTTCATCAAGTAAGATCTATTACTTCTTGGACTTGTAAGTGTAACTTCCATAGCATGTTTTTGTGCTCATGAAAATTTTAACTTACCAAGTCTTAGTTGTAATTTCAATTTGACAAGACTAGTATTAAATTGACTTTTTCAATTATTCCTTGATTCAGATATACTTCAAAAGATCCCTTTTATGTCACTTGATAATAGAGCTAGTTTAAATCTCAACTAGATATTATCTCTTATGACATAATGAGTAATCTGAGAATAATTGACTTTGCCAATCAAATCTCTATGTTGAAGTAGATGATAATTCCATTTACTATAGAGTCCTTTATTTCTAGGACATTAGAAAATGGTACTTATGGTTTATTACAACCCTTGAGTTTTACCTTCTCTTCAAGCCTTGCATTTGCTTGGAAGAATAATGTAAAGCTCCAAATAGTTCTGTAGTTCTTTCAAACAAAGAACTTGTTTGAACAAAAGCACTAATACTTTGATCTTCCAAAACTAAGATTTTGTTATACCATGTTTTCTCTTTCTTAGATCTTGATGCTCTATGTTACCACTATTGTATTGTGGTTTCAAAGAGAAAATCTTGTACTACTATCTTAAGTCTATGGCCTTGCTAATCAGGCATGCCATGGGCGTTTATGGAATTTAAAATTCCATAAGAGGGATTTTAAGCTTAAAGTATTTTCAAGAAGTTAGGAATATTTGGCTTTTAATTATTAAGCCAAACATAAAGGAATTAAATGGCTTATAGTGGCCAATTGACCTCATCACCATTCTTCCTAGAAACTGATAAAATCAAATCCTATTTAAACCTAACTTCAAGAACTTAATCTCCCTCTGAACTCAAAAACCCATGTAATATGTTCCATGTGCATAGTGCTTGCCAAACATGTACACCTTTATTTGAAAAGGTGTAGCATGCATAAGGTTCAGAAGTTGAACCCCTCCTTAAAGCATGCAAAAGTCCCAATTTTGAACTTTGTTTATCCAAAGGATGGTGCCAATTTTCCATGCAACTTTGTATATGCAAGTTGCATCAATGTATTAAATGCATTCTTCCTAACCACGACTATTGACAACACCTCCAATCTTTCATTTCAAAGCAATGAACTTGATGCATAGTGCAATATATTTCCATGATTGATTGTCGATGTGACCACAAGAACTAGGCCACCTGAATCTATGCATCCACTTCCGAGCCATGTCTATTATGACATGCACTGTATGTTCTTTTCTTTCGAAGGAAAAGAAAGAGGTGTAAATACTTACCTAGAAATTAAGCTTCATCCATCCCTTGAATTTATTTTAGTGGTCTCAAGGTGATAAAGTAGGCTTGGGCCATTGCATTCCTTCTCTTCCATCTTGACACTTCATGCGTGCTTGAGTGTTCTCATGTTGATGAAATCGGCTTCGGCCAACCCATCTCATCCATTTTGAAGTCTTTCTTGGGCACTTGATACTTACTTGTGTACCCATATGCGTGCATTTGCCTTTATGCATTTTAAGGGGTAGAATCTCTATGCATAATTAATGGATGCCATGCACATGCCTCCATTACCCTTGGCAAAAGAACCTTTCAAACAGAACCATGCCCTTACAACTATATGTACTATCATGTAAAACCACTATTTATGCAAAAGAGATTCATTATCATAATGCATAAAATATCGACTCATTCATGTATGTGCTAGATTCTTGCATAAAGTTATTATTTGTGTATAACTAAGTTGTGCACACAAGGCATAACCCTCTAATCATGCTTAGGTGATAAAAATTAGAAAATCATAATTGAAAATACACTCATCATGAGATGCAGCTTCATCCTTCCTTTAAGAAGAGCCATCAACAATCTTTGAAGCTTTCTCTATGAAGGAATTTTCTATATGCCTTTATCCTTGTAGACAGCTATTCATATAAGGTCTAATCTCATCCTTGTTGCATAAGAAATTTATGCACATATCTCATAAACTATCAATCAAATCATGTCTGATATCCATCTTTGTGCATGAACAATCTTGACTTCATATTTGCATTATGATGTTTCATCACAAATCTATTGAATGCATGAACTTTGTTAATGATTCTAAAATGCTCAAGAGAACAATTAGGATGATGGTATCCATCGAACTAAATGTCTTCATTAATGCACGAACATGCCTTCATAAGTGTATATCTTACAAAATGGATGTCCTCTTCTAAAATACTTAAAAGAACACTTCTCTTGGTGTATAATTATTTACTCAAGCTATATCCACATAAATACAAAAGAAAATGAAAATAGGAACAAATTCATGTGGTGAAGAAGCTCCATTTCTCTTCTCTTACGAACGTTCATAAGTTCGAATCGAATGTTGCAACAAACTATATTTCTTATTTTATAGTCAAACATTGCATTCGTGAAAAAACTCAACTCATGTTGTTCTACAGACGTCCAATAAATCCCATATACGAGGTTTTACTCGTCAGCAATCTCCATATAATAAAAACCGGAAACAATTTGTACGTATCTCAAGCAAGAGGGAAGGACGTCTCTTCCTCTACGTCTGTGAGCCCTCATGGGCAAGAGTGCACTGTTGGCCTATGTGTATTCACACACGTCCATGTGAAACATGCTATGATAGAGACATACCTTCTCCGTTACATGGACATGTGTGGCCGTCCATGAGTCCTCTGCAGGGGGTTCATATGAACAAATTTTTTAATCCCTTGAAGGGGAAAGAAACCTTCCTCGTAGGCTGCACTAGAGAAGCTTCCTCGTAAGCAGGACCAGTTACTCCTAGCATCTTCTCATGCGAGAGACAATCTGAAGTCTAGCTCTGATACCACTGTTATGGTAGGAACTCCATAGCCTCCACACAAACTAAGAATACTAACTAACTAGACTCACAGTAGGAATGAGAGATGTGTTTCCACCCAACCAATCCCTCCAATATATAGCTCCAAGACCAAGGAGGTAAGTCCTTCTGAAGATGACATATGTACTTTCCTTCACATGGGTCCCTAAGGTATTCACATGGTTTCCAAGCTTATGAAATCACATGAAATCACATGGCTTCTAAAAGAAGACTCTCCAAGCTCTCACGTACAAATCAAGTGGCTAGGAGAAGCTTCCAATCAAGCCTAAGGTACTCAACCTTAGAGATTTAGCCCTAAGGTTCAAGACCCATCTAAAAAGGGTAAATAAACCATAAATCCAAAGGGTTTCACACCTAGAAACCCAAGGGTTCTACCCCTTAGACCCATGTAATTATACAGCAAAATCCCAACTTGCATGTTGGATGAAGGTCATATTCGACCATGTAAGGTATTGTAAGGGTTTTCACAAATCCTTACAATACCTTACATACAGTTTTTCCCAAATCAAAGGATTTGATGTTCAAGAAATGTTTGCACCAACACCACGCATGAAAACTATTCAGAGGATGCTTATAGTAACTGCACAACAGGTTTGGCCTATTTTTCACAGGGTTGTTCACAAATCAAAGGATTTGATGTCCAAGAAACGTTTGCACCAACACCACGCATGACAACTATTCAGACGATACTTGCAGTAGTTGCACAAAAGGACTGGCCTATTTTTCAGATGGATGTCAAATCTGCATTTTTGAATGGTCACCTCAAGGAGGAGGCATATGTATCTCAACCACCAGGTTTTGAGATGCCCAATTCAGAAAATAAAGTTTGCAGGTTGAAGAAAGCTTTGTATGGACTTAAGCAAGCACCACTAGCTTGGTACCAACAGATAGATAATTTTTTCAAAAATATGGGTTTTGAAAGTACTTCTGATGCTAATTTGTATATAACAAAAAGTGATAGCAAGATAGTTGTTGTCATTGTATATGTAGATGATTTGATCATCACAAGAGATCATCGAGAACTCATCAATCAAACTCGGATCAGCTTGGGAATTAAGTTTGAAATGACAGACTTAGGTCTACTCCATTTTTGTTTGGGAATTGAAGTATGGCAAAGAAAGGATGGGATTTTCATCTCACAACAAAAATATGCCAAAGAAATTCTCAAGGCATTTGGAATGATAGACTGCAAACCAACTAGCACACCTATGGAGGTAAATCATTAGCTATCTATGGATGATAACATGCCTGATGTAGATGCTAAGAAGTATAGAGAGCTCGTTGGAAGTTTTATTTTTCTATGCAACACTAGACCAAACATTTGCTATGCTATTGGAGTGTTAAGCAGGTTTTCCAAAAAACCTAATCAGAGTCACTAGAATGTTGGAATGCAAATTTCTAAGGTACATGCAAGGACCTTGGATTTCGGTATTTTTTATACCACAAGTGATACACCTCAAGGATATTGTGATTCAGATTGGGCTGGAGATTGTGATTCTAGAAAATGAGTTTCTAGATATTGTTTCTCACTTGGTTCAAGAATATTTGCTTGGGTAAGTAGGAAGCAACCAACTCTCGTACTCTCCTCCACTGAAGCAGAGTACAAAGTAGCTTGTTTTGCTTCTTGTGAGGTAGCCTAGTTAAGGAGATTTCTTGCAGATATAGGCTTTCCATCAAATATGGTGACTATACTCAATTGTGATAATCAACGTTGTATGGCCATTGCAAAGAACACTGTATTTCATGCTCGCACCAAGCATATAGAAGTACAATACCACTATGTTCATGAACTAATTGAAGAAGAAATTATGGAGCTAGAATATTGCCCAACAGAAGCAAATTGTGCTGACATATTCACTAGAGCACTTGGAAGAGAGCATCTCAACCAGCATCTTCAACGGATGGGCATAGGATCGAGACCTACTTGATTTATCATTCGGTAAACATTGAGGGGGGTGTTAGTATATGATCAATGTGTACCCCTCATGATTGTATGCACATTTCGTAAGGCCTCCATTATGAGGAGAAGCCAAACGTGCATTACCCAATTGATGGGAATCCCAACTTGCATATTTGATGAAGGTCATATTGGACCATGTAAGGTATTGTATGGTATTATGTTTGTTAGGTCAGTTTAATCGACCTAAGCCGTGTATGGCAACTATGTGAGCGATGGCCACCCATGCTCTATCGCCCATGTATAGCCATCCATGGAAGGCTGCCCACTATCCTATATATATACATGACTTCTACACTACCTGAGATATCGAATTGAGCCAGCATACCTCTACCTTGTATCGCCTTATCTAGAGTTGTCTAGATCACCATTTAAGCTCTACCTTGAGAGCGCACGGGTGGACGATGCCATCATCTTTGTACTTGCTAAAAATTGTTGAGAGTCTCCTATATATGTTATCTTCTCTACTACTGTTCTTGTCCTATATTACATAAATATTGTCATGGAGATACTAGAAATGTTGCATTGTTCAATTATGGTAGCCAAAATCTATCAGAGTTGGAAATGTGGCTGTTGAAGCCCAAGGTCAAGCACGAGGAGTGGAAGCACATCAAAGATTTGGACACACAATAAGAAGGAGCATGTAGGGAGCTCCAAGAAGTGCATGTCAATTTTTCAAAAGAAATCCCTATAAAAATAATGATTTTCATCACTAAAAACCATTGTAAATACCATTTTGCATTTTTGTAACTCCATTTTGTTCAAGCTGAGGAGTCCTCAAGCTTAAGGAGTATTACAAGTACTGTCCTACCAATTTTCATAATTTTTAGACTCATTTTGAGCCCTCAAATAAGCCCTGCAACCTAATTTTTAACTCGGTTGAAGATTAGGTCTAGACAAGGCCAAAACCACTCAAAAAACTATAAAAAGAGCTAGAGAGCTCATTTTTTAGGTTAGCTGGTTGTAGATTTGAGCTTTGTAAGAGAACTCTTTTGTAATTGAAGTCCTTCCATTGTTCCACTCTTACTTTGTGCACGTGTGTGTATGTGTGTGCATGCTTGTCTACTTTCACGCACGCACTTGTACCATCACTTGCTCATAGTCTTCATACTAGTCCTCACGTCTCCATGGATTGATATTTATGAGGTGAATCTCCTCACGTTGGTACTTGCCATTGTGCTAGAGTGACACCAAATTTGGTGTCATTGCCGGGGAGAGAGCTTGGAGGACGAGAGTGTGATGGTAAGACGTAGAGTAGTAATGTTGGAAGGTAAAAAATCACCATTTTCAATTCAATTTCTGAGTTTTTCTTCTCCTTCATCAATGATCATCATCATCACCATCTTCTTCCCTCTTCATCTTCTCTCATTTTTTCATTTTTCGACTGTACGTTCACTCATTTTTCACTTGTGGCTGTGAGAGAGACGCATAGAGGGAGTTAGAGCTAAACAAGTTGAAGAAACACTCTTGAAAAACTCTCAAAACACCAAAAATTTGATTCAACATCATGTGGCATGAGAGGACCTGCGTTTGGTATTGCGAGTGTCATATCGCAAGTTTGGAGGGTGACCTTGCATCTACAAGCACATAGGAGTGATAAGGAGACTATAAGGTACACATATCTGCAAAAATGTTTGAATTGGACTCCAAAAACTCCAAGTATCATGTCCGGTTGAGTTTTGGTATCCCGATACCAGAACTCCCATGTATCGTAATATTTTT
Organism: Ceratopteris richardii; assembly: GCA_020310875.1. Taxonomy (NCBI): domain Eukaryota; kingdom Viridiplantae; phylum Streptophyta; class Polypodiopsida; order Polypodiales; family Pteridaceae; genus Ceratopteris; species Ceratopteris richardii. The sequence continues at coordinate 20,828,156 of CM035408.1, read as the reverse complement.
CGAGTATTGTATCGCCTCCTTGAGGTATCTCGATACCATCAAGGTATCATATCGTTGAGTGTTGGTATCATGATCGCAGTCACCCGGTGGTATCGTATTATGGTCCACCTGGTATTGTATCATGTCGATCACGGTATCGTATCGTCGATCGAGTGGTATCGTATCGCATACATGATTGGTATCGTATTGCCAACTTAGTATCGTATCGTCTAGTATTCTCATATCGTATCATGAGCTTGGTGGTATCGTATCATCCACTTAGTGGTATCGTATCCTCAGGTCAAGTGGTATCGTATCATCAGTTCAAGTAGTATCGTATCATCTACTGAGCAGTATCGTATCGTCCCAAGAATTCACTAGTATCGTATCATAAGCCAATCAAGTATCATATCATTAGCTATTCTAGTATTGTACGGTGAGGTTAGTTTCGTATTGTGTCAATCAAATGTATCGTATCATGGCCACTTCCAGTATTGTATCGTCTGGATAGCCGTATCATATCGTGGAACTTGGTATCACCTTGGTGGTATCGTATCATCTAAGGTGGTATCATGTATCGTGGAAAAAGAGGTATCGTATCGCCTGTTCTGAGGTACTCCCAAAGGGATCCTCTTTCCCTATTTGAACCCCCAGAACCCTAAACTGGCATAACTTTCTCATACAAAATCTGTTTGTTGTGATTTCGGGTTCATTGGAAAGCTCGTGGGGAGTACTACCAAAACATTGATGTGGAAAGCTTTTGGGGATTACTAATATGTGGATTATTAGATATACTATTTTGAAGTTGACCCTTAGGTGGGACTAGGAAACCAAGGAGTTCCAAAGGATTTTGAGCAATACAAGAGAACCTTGGGACTAGAAGACAACGCTTATGAACTTGAGATTTGGTAGACACTTAAGCAAGGATAGGCAAAGCATTAGATCATCTGAGGTTAGTGCCAACCATACAGCCAAGTCTTGGGCTCAACAACTTAGTGGTTATCCCTACACATTAAGTTCTAAAACAAGTGACTCAAAAATGTCTTTTAGCATGGAAAGATCCACACGTACCTCAGGTACTGCCTATTTACAAAAACTAGAAGGTCCCTATAAGACACAATTGGAATATATCAAGATCAACCGATTAAGTGCTTGCATCTATGAGGATGGTCTAAAACAATCAATTGTCCAACGCAAAAATCCATATCAACCCTTTGGACTTGAATACCCAGTGGTCAAGTTCGAAGAGGGGTCATACATTGATAAGGAAGGAACCATGTATGTGGTTACCAACTTACCAGAGAGGACAGATGATTTTGGAAATATCATTTCTGAAAACGATATAGGAGACCAAGAGCAAGGAGACCTAAGACGAGAACCCAAGACTCCCAGAGGTAAGTCAGTCTTGACTAGAGTAATCACTCTAAATAACAAAAAAATAGAATTATTCGTGAATAAAGGAATGAAGGAAGCCTTTTCGAGATTCAAACCAGATCAAACTAGCCCAATAGTCACCATCTACGAGTTCAAGGATCCGGAGACACCATGCAAAGTTTTATATCTCGATAACACATCTGAGAAAATGTTCTTAGTAACAGAGCATGATAGGCATGCATACACTTGGCTAGGTGAATCAACTTTCCCTCCACCAAGATCTAGTGTTTCCCATGGCTTCCAAGGAGCAGGATCATCGAAGGTTCATGAAACCCAATGAGAACGAACGAGGGAGAGACCTAAGGTAAGCTTTGCACACACGATGGGTAGAGACAGATCAAGACATGAAGGTGAAAGACCTGAAAGGGAGAGACATAGAGCTCATAGGCATCAAAGAGATGAACATGATCTTCATTGCCTAGACCCCGAGAGCACCCAAGAACCCTTAGACCCTCTCAAGTGGTCAAGGCAATGAAGAACTATTTTGATGGATTCATAGACCCTTATGATCATGTGGCCAAGTTCAAACAAGTGTTAAGAGCTGAACAAGTTGAGGACTTGTTCACATAGTTCAAGGCATTTGGTTTGACTCTCAAGGGCACTGCCTTAGCTTGGTTCCAACCCCTCAACAGCCGCAATTACCAAGACATAGGACAACTGCTAAAAGAATTCATTGTAGAATTTTCCAAGAGTGGCATCAGGCATAACACTTCATCCTCAATCCATAGCTTCAAGCAAACACCTCAAGAAATAGTGCTACTTGTAGGAAGACGCTTCAGACAGTACATAGAAAGATGCCCTATTCTCGAGTTACCCACGCTAGCCAAACAAGTGGCTTTGTTTCTAGATGGCTTGCTAAGCACCTAAGTTGAGATCATATGTGTACTTGAAAGAGCCTAGATCCATAGAAGAGTGTGTGCAGATATGTATTGACATAGAAGACAATTTGGATCAGGAGTTAGGATTGTCCAAACTCTATAAGGATTCAAACAGTTCTACTAGTCATACTTCTAGAACCTCCACGGAGATAGATGAGATTGTTGAGCAAGTTGCCAAGAAGCTGGGAGTCCAAAATAGACAAGCACCAAGGGTCACCTCATTGAAGCGATGTTACAACTGTGGAGGAGACCACATGGCTAATGTTTGCCCAATGATGTCTGAGCCCCAAGGAAACCCTAATGCTCTATATTGCACCATTGAGAGGAAATACACAAATCATACCGCTCAAGATTTTCCATACAATAGGCAGGCTATTAGACAAAATTATCAGCAACCTTACCAGTAGGGTAGGTATCAGAATCAATACCAGCAGCCATATTATAGGCCGCAACAACAATATCAGGCACCATATAGGCCACAACCAATCCTAGGAAACCAACCACCAGCTCCTGTCAATGTGATCCCAATTAAGTATGCAGTGGTAGAGGAGAACCTTAATAGAGCATTGGTGCCACTAACCTCATTGGTCTCAAAAAATGACTCTCATGCTCATAGTTCAGACTACTCCCATGAAGATAGTCCACAAGATTATTACATAGAGTCACCAGAGCATAGTGAGGCTTATTCCTATCAATACGAGACACCACTTATGGAACAAAATTGGGAGCCAGAATACTCCAATGTCATGTATATGAATCGCAACCCCAGGCCCCAAGGGAGACAGGTAAGACCACAAGCCCCTAGAGGTCCATGTTTTAGATGTTAGGGCGACCATTTCATTCATGAGTTTCCCCATTCACGGACTCCGAGACAAGGAAAAAACATCACAATACAAGGTTTTTGTCCTGAGTGCGGCAAGGAACATCTCCCGAGAGATTGTCCTAGGAATCCCTCTAGTGCACCCAAGATTACACCCATTAATATGGTAGGCTTAGTGGTGGATTCAACTGCAAGTAGCAGTAATGTGGATCATGTACAAGCAGTTACTAGGGCACAAGCCGTACAACAAGCAAAACCAGTTGATCAATCAGAGTCAAGTGAATTAGGAGAGCCTAGTAAGAGGAAAACAAGAACTTGGAAGGATACAGAGAAAAAGCTAATCGTGGAAATCTATACTTGCCTATAGCATATGCTAGCAAACAACTCAATGCATCTGAACGAAACTATACAACAACAGAAAGAGAAGGCCTAGGCATGGTATATGTTGTGAAGAAGTTTAGACACTATCTATTGGCCAACAAGTTCAAGTTTTTCACAGATCATCAAGCCCTATTATATTTGGTCAATAATCTTGCAATATTGGATGCTTTGTAAGATGGTTCCTCTTACTAATGGAATACGACTTTGAAGTGGTAGTTAGGAAACGTAGGACCCACCTCATGGCATATCACCTTTCCCACATCACTTCAGGAGAGTCACCGCAAGGAGTGTCTGATGAATTGCCTGATGCTTAGCAGTTCAATTTAGAAGTTGTTCCTAAATGGGCAAATAAGTTGGTACCTGTCCTAACCTTCGGACCTGCAAACAAGAATGTGAAAAGGAACAAAGAGGAAACTGTAAAATCACAAAAATATCACAAATTGGTAGGAAGCATGTACAAACAAGATACAAAGGGTGTATTAGCTTGTTGCATCAAAGACGATGAACATAGCAGTTGGTTGCAACAATCCCATGAAGGATTGCTAGGAAATCACTATTCTAAACAGTGAACATGGCAAAATCTGAAACGTTTAGGAGTGTATTGGCCTAGTATGGACAAAGAAATTCATGAGTGGATTAAGAATTGTCCAGTGTGCAAAGAGAGACCCCCAGTGGAGCATGCCACCCTTTATCACGTGTCATTAATTCCACACTGGAGTGCTCCATTGGTAGAATTCATGAAATCAGGAACATTACCCAATGAGGCTAGTCTAGCCAGAAAACGAAGCTTGGAGCATGAGGCTCAGGACTATGCCTTAGTAGGAGAAAACCTATACCAAAGAGGAAAAGATGGTTACTTAAGACTGTGCATTCATGAATCAGATTATTTGAAAATCTTAGAAACTACACATAGCGGTGTTGCAGGTGGACACTTTGGGCTTGATGGAGTAATCAAGACTATTCTATTCAAGAGATGAATTGGTGTAGCTAAAACTTGATTCACACCTGCTACAAGTGATGGTTGGAGAGTTTTGTGGGTCTCTTTAGCTAGCTAATAAGCATAACTAATCACATATGTTGCTTGGAAGATGATCCACTAATGGTAGGATCAAAATAGATAGGTAGGAATATAATCCAAGGTCCAAAACTTGCTATTTTGGTTGATACACCTATTCACTGTTTTGAACCATTCTCTGAGTACACCAACAGTTAACTAAATTCCTCTTGCTGAACTCTAATTAGCTTAACAAGCTACCAATCATGAGCAATATCATAAAAAATGATGGATTATATGCCGAGAAATGTGTTTAGCGAATCAACCAAGCATCCCAACATTTATGGTCCTTGACTAGTAAGCAAAGATGGATTAATATCTTACGATCGTGAGAAGCATTACTAATGAAACTTTGTAGGAGTAAAATGGACAGTATGTTGGATCTATCATGCTTTGAGTCATAGCAAATGATCAACTATAGACAAAGAACAAGCTATGAAAAGATCACTGTTCTGATGGAGTTATGATAGAGAAATGAGAATAAGAAGTAATGATCATGTATGTATTAAATCATGTAAAAGTACAATGCCATTGGCAACCAACCACTGTGCAATGAGTGAGGAGTGAGTGAGCTATGAGGTGAGCTCCTCTTCTCAATGAAAGTACATAAAAATGATCTCTGAATCTCAAGATAGACGCGAACCTTTCATATCCTCTTTTTATAATTATTGTTGGAGCCAAAGTAATTGAATTCAAATTCAAATCTCTACCTAAAAGTGAATGCTAAAGTATAGGACTGATTCTCTCTTGACTCAACTACCAAATGATACAAGATTATGTGCTTCCTAACTCCTCGTGTGTATGTTTCACTTTTACAAATGTAAATGTGAAGTAGAATTACAAGAGGTTGAACATATGAAGCCTTCCATGTGTTATGTCAATAAATCAATCTTATGTGAGGTGATCAAGTATGTGGGCTTGGGATTAATTACACCAACAGCTCCCCCTCAAGCCTAACATGCTTGTTCTTCATTGCTCCTTGATTTCCTACAGGCCAATCATCAATTTGAACCTATTCATCTTTGTTCCATCCAATGCTTTGGTAAGTATATTTGCACATTGTAAATGAGTTGATACATAGGATAATTGGATATCCTTGCTAAGAAATTTCTCCCTTCCATAATGATAGTGCACTTCAATGTGTTTATTCCTTGCATGGTATGCAGGATTAGCAGCCAAATGAAGTGAAATAGTGTTATCTCCAAAGATAATTGGAGTGTAGGAATGTATCTCCAAATCTGCATATAGTTGCTTGAGCCACATAGCTTCCTGAGTTGCATTTGCCAAACCTCTATATTTTGCTTCTCTGGAAGACAAGGCCACAGTTGCTTGCTTCTTGGATGACCAAGATATGAGTTTTGAACCTGCAAAAGATAGGTACCCTGAAGTGCTTCTCCTATCATCCTTAGAGCCAGCCCAATCTGCATCAGAATACATCTTTATGTCTATGTCAGAAGTGAAGGGATAGAACAACCCCTCATTCATTGTACCCTTTAAAAACTTAAGTACCCTCTTTGCAGCTTCCATATCAGGCTTCCTTGGTACATGCATAAACTGACTCAATGTGCTTACTGCATAGGCAATGTCTACTCTTGTTAAAGTAGCATAATTAAGACTACCCACAAGTTGTTGATAACTTGTAACATCTTCAAGTAGTTCACCTTCATGTGAACTTAACTTATGGTTGAGCTCCATAGGGATACCAACAACTTTAGTGTTCTCCATCTTAAACTTTACCAACATATCATGTATGTACTTCCTTTGTGTGATGAGTATACCTGAATTTGTATACACAAGTTCTAATTCAAGGAAGTAGGTTAATAACCCTAGATCATTGATTTTGAATTCCTTCATTAATTGAGCCTTGACCTACGATACCATCAGAATCATTCCTTGTAATAACGATATCATCTACATAGACACATAAGTAAATGACTTCTGATTTGTTCTTCTTAACAAATAAAGAAGAGTCTGCCTTGCTTGCCACAAAGCCTTGGTCCTACAAATAGGTAACAAGCCTATGGTTCCAAGCTCTAGGAGCTTGCTTGAGACCATAGAGTGCCTTTGTAATCTTGCATACATAACCTGCTTTTTCTTCATCTTCAAAACCTGGTGGTTGTGCCATGTACACTTCTTTTGATATCCAACCATTTAAGAATGCATTCTTGATATCCAACCATTCTTAAGAATGCATTCCAATTTTTAGATGCAACAAGACTTACCAATACCCTAATTGTTGGCATGTTTGCCATAGGTGAAAATGTTTCTTCATAGTCTATTCCATGTGTTTGGGCAAATCCTTTTGACACTAACCTTGCCTTGTACATGTTTATAGATCCATTAGAGTATTTTTTAATTTTGTATATCCACCTTGAACCAATTACCTTCATATCTGACTTCTTGGGAACTAGATTCCAAGTGTGATTTTCCTGCAATGCTTCTACTTCTTCTTGCATGGCTTCTCTCCACTCTTTCTTCTTCCTAGCCTCTTCAAATGAATAAGGTTCTTCTGCCATAGAGTCTTTAGTGATGTACAAAAAGTGTTTTGTGACTAAAGATGTATCATATCCATACCTTATGGGCTTCTTACTTTCTCTTTGTGATCTCCTTGAATCTTGTTTGGAAGACTCAGGTAGATCTTCTAATTGCTTGAATTTGAACTTGCCTCAAGCTTTGAAATCAATCTGCTTCTCATCCTCTGAGTTGATGTCTTCTGCTAAGTGTTGATCTTCTTGAGTGAGGTTTGGAAAATCGTTTTCCAAATCATATGGTAACTTGACTTTCCTGCAATCATCTTCAAACCATGAATTATTCTCATCAAATACTACATCCCTACTAACTATGAATGCCTTGTTAGTGGGATTACATAGTCTATATCCCTTTTGATTCTGATCATACCCAATAAATATACATTTCTCATCCTTAGGTTCAAGCTTCCCTCTTATTTGTGATGGGATGTGTGCATAGGCTATGCACCCAAATATTTTGCAATGATCCAATGAAGGTCACCTGCCATTCCATGCTTCATATGGTGTCATACCATCCAATGATTTGGATGGAAGCCTATTGACCAAGTAGGTGGCTATGGAAACAGCCTCTACCCATAAATAATGATTATGGGATATCATGAAGGATTCAAGACTCAATCATTTTAGGCTCGAGGGGAAGCAGTTGATACAACTAGCAAGCCTAAGTGCTTTGATAATGATTCAAGACTACACATCCATTTACCTCTTCACAAGAGAGAAACACATGTAAACTCATGCTTGTCAATTTCAGCATACTTACCTTCGATACATGTAAAAGTCAAAAAGAAGATGGAATCTCGTGGATTTATGAGAGTCAAGACATGACTCATTTGGTAAAGGAATCAAATCAATTATGTCCCAAAAGTGTAGGATCACATTTAGGTGAGGGAAAATTCAAATTCAAACTCAAACTATGATTATAAATAGACATGGTTTTAGTCACGAGATAAGAGAGTTTTTTTGAGAGGTATTGAGATACAAACTTGGGCATACATTGAGCTCACACTACCTATGTGTAGTCCACTACAATTCCCTTGTATCATATGTTCAAGAGCATTTACATTTTGATACATTTCTTCAAGTCCATTTTTGTCTATTGTCTATTGTTGCATCTTCATCATTACAGTGAGGTTGTTGAATCGATTTCTCTATGTGTACTCATACTTTTTCTATACTTTAACTTGGGATAGTAGACTAAAATTTCTAGTACCTACATAGCAAATAGAATTAATTTTGGTTCAGTAGATGTCAAGATATGATACATAGAAGCTAACCATGTCTGCGCATCTTCTAGATCTTGAAAAGTGAGGATGACCCCCTTACTTGCTAGATTCATTTTTCAGTGCGCAGTGTAGCTAAATCCATGAAATCACTTTCTTTGGTTAGCTATACACTTCAATTAGATTTGTGCAAAAGCACTCTATTCGATTCATACTACATTGTGAGTTGTGAGCATAACATTGAGATCTTTTATTCCCAAAATAGAAAGTTCTTAATAGTTCATGCATATTCAAGTTATCTGTCTTGATGCAAAAAATTGAGAGTGATGATCCAAAGGACTTGGTGGTTCTAAATGCATCATTGTAAATCTAAGAAATTCAATTAAGCATCCTTGAAATTAGATTGGCACGTGTGGAGCAGGATTTGTGCAACTCAAGCTCATCCTTGGAACATATCTCTCCATCTCCTCACAAGAATTCGTTCAAAATCTAGATTGGATTCCTTACAAGTGATGAGTACCTGTCCAAATTCTTCAAGAAGAGGATAAATTTTTACAAAGAAATCCCATTGACTCTTACTATCATGTGTGTGATAACTAGCAATAAGAGAATTTGGGACATATTATGATCAAAATTTCTGTTAGATTCCACTATTGAGCGAGACAATAGTGGATGGTGGTTTGATGTCGAGAATTTTTCAGAATGTACTCTTGCATCTAGTTTGTGCTTTATTAAAAAAGAAAAACTTCAAAACAAATTTAGAAAAATGAATGAAAAACATTACAAAGGCATAGGATTGATTTCATCTGAGGAAAACATAGAAAGTATGATTGAACTTACAAAAATTCTGACTTTGATGGAAGAGCTTGAGAATACTCTCCAAGGAGAAATTGAATCAAAGATAACCATTCTTGACTCCATTAAAGAATATTGGCTGATTGCAAATTTCTTAATAGAGCACAAAGTCAAGATTGATACAAAATACAAAATATTTGAAAAGAAAGTAAAACCGATAGCTTGGACGCTATCAGGTGAAGAAGAAGGTACTTCAAACCAAGCAAATTTCATAAGAGGAAGAGGAAATGGCAGAAGTAGAGGAAGAGGCAGAAACAACAAAGATAATGCAAGAGCTTGTTGGATATGTGGTAAGACCAATCATCTATCTCATGATTGTTGGCACAATAATCAGAACAATGGTAATTATCAGAACTTTAATCAAAGAGCTAGAGGTAGTAGATTTCAGAGAGGAAACTTCAGAGGTAGAGGTGGTAGGAATTCTTTTGGAAGAGGTGGAGGAAGAAGCTTCCAAAATCAATCCTATAATAACACCTACTACAACTATGCATCAGATCAGAAGGAGGACTCGACTCTCATTATGAATGCAACATGTGAAACCTCACATGAGGACATGAGAGTGTTTTATATTGATTCAGGATGTAGTAATCATTTAAGTGGAAATATTGCTTTAATGTCTGATCTAGATCATAATGCAATTAATCATACAGTTCAGACAGGTGATAATACAAAGCATAAGGTAAAATCAATTGGTTCAGTCAAAGCTAAAGATGGGAGCACTCTTCTGAGTAAGGTTCTTTATGTTCCCACAATCCCAAAGAATTTGATCAGTGTAGGTCAAATTGTGGAAAAAGGATATGAGGTAAGGTTTACCAATGATGGAGTCTATGTTGAAGACCCTAGTCAAGGGTATAAACAGGTTGTTTCAGGAAAGAAGGAAGGGAGGCTTTTCACATTGAAGGTACAAGGAAATGTTGGACATGCTATGTTCACATATGGAGAGCAGAAGGTATCTGAATTGGATCTTTGGCACAAAAGACTTGGACACTTCAATGAAAGAGGTATAAAATACATGATTAATAATGGTTCAGTTCTTGGATTGCCTAATGTTGCAGGTCAACATATGACATACAGATGTGAGGCATGTCAATTAGGTAAGGCTCATAAGCAACCCTATTCTAAGCATGGGTTTATGTATTCAGAAAGACTTGAGTTGGTGCATACAGATGTGTGGGGTCCTTCAAAGGACTTAAGTATAAATGGTTCAAGATATTATGTCATATATGTTGATGATGCTACCAGATGAATCACAATTTATGTGATTAAAGAAAAGTCAGAAGTGTTTAATACATTTAAACACTATCATGCATATGCAGAAAGAATTACAGGTCAAAAATTGAAGAGACTAAGGTCAGATGGAGGGGGAGAGTATTTTTCAAATGAGTTCAATGATTACTTATGGAATGCAGGTATAAAGAGAGAAGTTACTTGCAGGTACTCTCCTCAACAAAATGGGGTAGCAGAAAGAAGAAACAGGACACTTGTTGAATTTGCAAGGTCCATGATGAAAGAGAAGAATTGCCCAAATTATTTGTGGGCAGAGGCTGTAAATACAGCTACTTATTTGGTCAATAGATTGCCTTGTAAAGCCTTGCAAGGTATGACACCATATGAAGCTTGGTGGGGTAAGAGACCTACCTTGGATCATTGCAGAATATTTGGATGCTTGGCATATGCATATGTGCCATCTCAATTGAGGCATAAGTTGGAGCCTAAGGCAGAAAAGTATGTATTCATTGGTTATGATGATAAGCAAATGGGATACAGGTTTGGAGTCCATCCACAAAGCAATTCCTTGTATCCAAGGATGTTACATTTGATGAGCAAGGTACTTGGTATGCAGGTAAATATAATATACATGCAGATGTTGAAGAAGTAGTGGATCAAAGGAAAGGTAAAGCAAAGATTCAATTACTTGATGAAAATGAGAATAATGAAGTACAAGTTGAAGTTGAAGAGAGGCCAAGGTTTGATCCAGAATGTGATGAACCAGAGACTTCAAAAAGTGCAGAAGTTAGGAGGTCATCTAGGCACAAATAGCAACCTACAAGGTATAGCTATGACACCTCATTCTTGACTACTAAAGATTATGCTTATTTGGTAAAAGCAGATGAAGATCCATCTACATATGATGAAGCCAAAGGCAAGAGAAATTGGGAAGAAGCCATGCAAGAGGAGTATGATGCATTGATAGAGAATCAAACTTGGGATCTGGTTCCTAAACCTAATAGCCAGAAAATTATTGGATGTAAGTGGGTTTACAAAACAAAAAGATTTGCAGATGGAAGTGTGTCTAGATACAAAGCTAGACTTGTGGTGAAAGGATATGCACAGACATATGGAGTGGACTATGATGAGACCTATAGTCCTGTGGCAAAAATGACAACCATCAAAACTCTCATAGCAATTGCTGCTTGCAAAGGTTGGAAGTTATCTCAATCAAATGTTAAAAATGCTTTTTTGAATGGTTACATTTCAGATGAAGTTTACATGGAGCAACAAGATGGGTTCAAAGATCAAGTGAGTCCAAATTATGTGTGTAAGCTCAAGAGAGCTTTGTATGGATTGAAGCAGGCCCCAAGGGCTTGGAATTATAGGCTTGTAAAATTCTTGAAAGATCTTGGATTTCAAGTATCAAAGGCAGATAGTAGCTTGTTAGTCAAAGCAAGTGAAGATGGATTCATTTATGTTTGTATTTATGTTGATGACATAATACTTACAGGAACAGATGATAAAGGAATACAAATGATCAAGAAGCAAATGGAGAAAGAGTTCAAAATCAGTGATTTGGGGAACTTGTCATTCTTCTTGGGAATGGAGATTTTATATACTCAACATGGAGTATATGTGACCCAAGAAAGGTATCTTAAAAATTTGCTAACCAAATTTAAAATGGAAGATTGCAGGGTTGCACCTACACCATTGGAAGTGAACCATAAATTGTCTAGATTTGGAGGAGAAGAATTCAAAGACATGAAGCTCTATCAAAGTTTGGTTGGTAGCTTGATTTATGCTACATTAACAAGGCCTGATTTATCATATGCAGTTGGTGTGCTTTCACAATTCATGCATTGTCCCAGAAAGGAACATTGGATTGCAGGACAGAGAGTACTTAGGTACATCAAGGGTACACTCAGAGAAGGACTGTACTATGGATTTACTTCTGATACAAGAGTGAAGATATATAGTGATGCAGATTGGGCAGGTAATGTGGATGATAGAAGATCAACACATGGATATTTGTGTTATGTGGGAGATAAGCTAATCTCATGGTGTTCTAAGAAGCAACATACAGTTGCTTTATCATCTACAAAAGCAGAATACAAAGGTATGGTGGAAGCTGCAAAGGAGGTAATATGGCTAAAGACACTTATGAAAGTTTTTGATGTGATTCAAAGTACTCCTATTATTTGTGGAGACAATATGAGTTCTCTATACTTGGCAGCTAATCCTGTGTTTCATGCTAGAACTAAGCATATTGAAATACAATATCATTTTCTAAGAGAGAAGGGCATTGATAAGGAAATTGAGGTTATGCATACTCCTACAAAAGATCAACTTGCAGATATGATGACAAAAAGTTTAGATGGACCAAAATTACAGAAGTTCAAAGACATGGCAGGAATAAAAAGGATGCAGATAATCACAATTGATGATTGAGGGGGAGCTCTTGGAGCAAGACAATCAACAAATTGTGATTATACAAAGGGTAGAAGTAAAGACATGAAGAGAAGATTGAAGATCAATGTCATGGATTGAAGGAAAGAATCAGATAGTAAAGTTCTTAATCAAATGTACATTAATTCTTTAAGATACTTCAATATACTTGAAGTAGTTACGAGTTAGGACTTGTATATATATATATATAAGTACATGCTTATAGATATATAGATGAGATATAGAGAAGAGAGTTGAGATGAGTTAGTTGATGTACATTGTACAGATCATCCATCAGATGTATGAAGAAAACAGATAAGTGAAAATTTCAGATATGGCACATCGATCTTCTGTCCCATTCTCCTTCTGTGTTTAATGTTTTGAGGAATCCTTTTGCACGTATCTAAGTCCATAGCTAATCTATCTATGACTAGAATTTGAGAGATTAATTGCAATCAGGTTGAGAGAATTCAGTTTAGGAACATTCATATGTGAAGATGTTCTGAGAGTCGTCAAAACTGGCACAGATTTCATGTTCAGAGAAATGAACATTGCTCAGTGCACAGTGTAAAGTTTTACACAACTGAGGGCTCAAAATCTAAGTTGAAAGGTAAGCAATCTATGGCTAAAATATCTTGATCAAACGGGATTTACTTTGGGAGAACCAGTGTTAAGAAGTTACAGGTGTTAAGGTCGCCATTGCAAAGAAGCTGTTTCAGACATAGGTAAAGTGTTTCACACATTTCTCACAGTATACTCAATCATTTTGAGAAATTTAACTTGGAAAAGTTGTGCAACCTTAAGGCGAAGCATTGTGCAAAGTTTTATTAAAAACTTTACAGGATTGATTAGTCAATCAGTAATTAATCTGTGGCAGACTTTCCAGGAAATTTCAGTTTTCAACAGTTAGTCAAAATTCTGATAATTTGGTGATTGTTTTCTAAAATTAAGTGGAGTCTGAAGTTGTTCTTGATATAGAGGAGTTCTAAGTTCAAGTACAACTTGTTCTTTTGGAGATTAACACTCTCCATCATGCATGTAGTAAGCATGGGGACTATCAATGTGAGTAGAATCAAAACTATGATCGCTCGGGTCACTTTCTGAAAGCAGTGGTGTTACTAGCACTATAGCTCTATTCAAATTTTCCTCAGCTGTTGCAAACTTTACAGGAATCACATTAGCTGGGGTTGGAGGTTGTTGAGCTAACACAGGCTGTGGCCTTTGCTGGTTTTGGTAGGGTTGTTGATAGGGTTGCTGCGGTCTACCATATTGTTGTAGAGGGTACTCGTTCTGGTATCTTCCCTGTTGTGGATAGGGCTGAGGGTAGGTTTGCCTAACCGCTTGCTTATTGTACGGGCAATCTTGTGCTGTGTGATTTGTGTATCTCCGTTCTATGGTGCAATATTGGCTGCTAGGATTCACTTGGGGTTGAGCCATGATGGGACATGCGTTTGCCATATGGTCACCACCCCAAGTATAGCACCTCTTTACTGGGGCAAATCTAGGAATTTGTTTACTAGAGACACCTAGTTTTTGAGCTACTTTCTCCGCAAGATCCTAAATTGATGTGGATTGTGAGGAAGAGAGGCTAGAAGCACTATCTGAATCCTTGTAGATTTTGGAAAGCTCTAACTCCTCCCCTAGGTTATCCTCAATGTCAATGCACATGCGTACACACTCTTCTATAGTCCTAGGGTCCTTTAAGTACACATAGGAGCGCAACTTTGTACTCAGCAATCCATCCAAGAATAAAGCCACTTGTTTGGCAGGTGTGGGTAACTCAGGAACAGGGCATCTCTCAAGATATTGCCTAAATCTTCTTCCTGCAAGTCTCACAGTCTCCTGGGGGGTCTGCTTGAAGCTGTATATCAATGAGGAAGTATTATGCCTTATGCCACTTTTAGAGAATTCGGTGATGAAAGCCTCTAAGAGTTGGTTGATGCTCCTGAATTGTCTCTCGTTCAATGGTTGAAACCATGTAAGGGCTGTGTTCCTAAGTGTTAGACCAAAGGCATTATATTGCGTGAATAGATCCTCAACTTGTTCAGCTCTCAAGACTTGCCTAAACTCCGCCACATGATCGTATGGATCTCCAGTGCCATCGAAGTAGTTCTTCATGGACTTAACTAGCTGGGTTGGTCTCAAAATCCTGGCGTGTTCCCTAGGCCTTGGCAGAGGGAAATCATCAGCATTCCTCTGATTCCTTGGGGCTTTAAGTCCTTCGAGTTCCACTCTATTTGTTTCCATTCTCGTTCTGTCTCTTCCCACTGGGTTGGCAAAGCTTACCTCTGGTCTATCTCTATGTCTGTCTCTTTGAATTCCATGAGCTTGGGATGTTCCAGCTCCTGGGTGATCAAAGGACACATTCGATCTTGGTTGGGGGAAAATAAATTCACCTTTCCAAGTGTAGGCATGCCTATCATTTTCTGTAACCCCAAAGATCCTCTTTGAAGAGTGATCTAAGTAGGTCACCTTGCCTGGGCTATCAGGATCTTTGAACTCATATATCATGATTATTCCTACCTCACTCGGCTGATTAGGTCTATATCTCCAAAAGGCTTCATCAGTCTCTCGGTTCAGGAGTAGATCTATGCTCTTATTATCTTGGGGAATCCACTCTGGTGTGATAATCCTAGTGAGAACAGATTTGCCTCGGGGGGTTCTAGGTTCTACACCCATGTTTCCTTGCTCTAGGTCACCTAATTCCGTTTCAGGGATCACATTCCCGAATTCATCTGTCCTCTCCGGGTGACTGGTGACTACGTATATGGTTCCTTCTTTATCCAGATATGCTCCATTTTCAAACTTGACAGCTGGTTGTTCTAGCCCAATAGATAGGGTTTTTAATCTGGACCACAGAACTTCCTAGGCCGTCCTCATAGATGCTAGCACCTAATCGGTTGGTCCTAAGGTATTCGAGTTGTGTCTTGTAAGGGCCTTCCACCCTATGTAGATATGGCACCCCAGAACTTCCTGTAGGTCTCTCCATATCGTGGGACATCTCAGACTCGCTCGTCTCAGAGCTAGGGTAGTACGAATGATGGCTCAACTACTGGGCCCAAGACCTAGCAGTATGATTGACACTAGCCTCTGAAGATCTAAGACTTTGTCTATCTCTCCCTAGGTGTCGTCCTGACCTAAGGTTCATAAGCCCAATTGAATAATCCCAATTTTTCCCAAGTACACTTTGCGTTGCTGGGTTCTTTTGTATTAGTCACTTGTTCTTTTTTAATCCCTTAGGGTGGCACTTCTTGTCCAGTTACTCTTCGCCGCAAGGAACACTTAAATTTTTATCGTACTTCGAGTGCAGTCGCTCAATTTAATTTCTTTTCCTTAAGTTGTTTCGCACTTGTAATCTCCTAGCACTTGCACTTGAGTGATTAGAGTTCTTGGACTTGGTTGTTCTTAACGTGCTCCTAATTAATCAAAACCTCTATCCGTACTTAGCCTATGCTAGGGATTGATAGAGGGTTTTGAGAAGTTCCAACCTTAAGTTTCTTCCCTTGGTTGCCCTTATATGCCCAGGAAGCGTGTTCCCAAACTCGCACTTACTCTTGCTTCGAGTACCCTTCGATGCTCTCAAAGAACCTGAAAAAATCCACAATTAGCTCAAGAATTGAATTTAGTTGACAGACAGATCACTTTCATGTATGTAATTCACAGACCCGATTGCCTTTTGCCTCTATAGAAGTCAATCCCAAGGGACCCTCAATTTTTTCCTACCTCGGGACATGGTCAACTTCAATTTATCCTATCTAATAATCCTGACATTAATTCTACCGTAACCAGTGGAAGTTTTGGTTGTATTCCCCACGAGCTTTCCAACAAAACAAAAATCAGTGCAATTGGATTTCATATGAGGAAGTTATGTCCATTCAGGGTTTTGGGGCCAAATCAGGATTTTAAACAGGTTAGCAGGCAAACAGGACTTCTCGAAATACTTTGTGTAATGGCCTCACAATGCAAGGATGAACCCTAGTATTTGTCCCACAATTTGTCAAGAATAGACCACTATTTTTTTGCCCTAAAAAATTGGCCAAATTTGCCCTTCAATCGCATTTGCAAGCTCTGTCAGTCGCGATTGAGAGGTCAATTGCGATCAACGTGTCGGTCGTGATTGACAGGTCCGTCGTGGCTGTCAGTCACGATTGATGGGTCAATCGCGATTCACACGTGGCCCGGATTTTCAGTCGGTCGTGGTCAAAGGGTCGTTGACTCTGTCAGTCGCGATTGATAGGTCGATCGCGATTGACAGGTCCTTCGCGAGGGTCTGTCCGTTGTGGTCAATCAATCGTTGACTGTGTCAGTCGCGATTGACAGAGCCGTCGAGGGTTGTCAGTCACGATTGACTGGTCGATCGCGATTGATGGCTCGATCACAATTGACACGTGTCACGCGTAGGGTCTGTCCGTCATGGTCAGTTGGTCGTTGACTCTGTCGGTCGCGATTGACGTGTCGGTCGCGATTGACAGAGCCATCGGCAGGTGTCCGTCGTGGTTTGTCGATCGCGATTGACAGAGCGATCGCGATTGACAGAAATCTGAGGAATTTTAAAATTTCAAGCACACATTTGGGAAGCTCTAGGCATGTAGATCATGACTATGTACTTTGTTTAGCAAAAAGACCATTTTTTCTATCAGTCGTGCTTGAGAGAGGTCAACGCCTCTGGACCTTCACAGTCAAATTTTTTACCTACTGGAGCTGGTGCAGCTGCTGGGGATGTTGATTCCTGCAGAGAATCTCAAAAAACACAGAAAATCACAAGCACACAAACGCTCTCTCGCTCTCTCTCACAAGTGAAATGAGGGGAATGGTATGGGTGGGGTGATATGACCAAAAACTGAAATTTTTCGCGATGATGGAGATGGATGTGGGAGATGGTGAGGATGATGCTGGTGATGAGAAAAACAAAAGAAAATAGGAAAAAGGTGAAGAAAATACCTATAACTCCAACGCGTCAACTCTACATCTTACCATCACACGTTCGTCCTCAAAGCTCGATCCCCGGCAACGGCGCCAAAATTTGATGTAGCTCAGTGATGAGTAGCACCTCCTTTAATGTCAATCCGGGAAGACGTGAGGATGGTATGAAGACCTCGAGCAAGTGAAGGCACAAGTGCGTGAGTGAGAAGCACACAAACATGCACACACATACACACACTCGCGCACACACGGCAAGACAAAGAGTGAGAAGCAATGGAGTTCTTAGATTACTTTCAAAAAGCTCATACAAGTTCAAATCAATTACAAGCTGACCCCAAAAATGAGCTCTCTAGCTCTATTTATAGTTTTTTACTAGGTTTTGGCCTTGTCGAGACCTAGTGTCCGGCCTAGTTAAAAATTAGGTTCTCTACCCTATTTGGAGGTTCAAACGGAGTCTAAAAAATGTGAAAACTGATAGGTAGGTGCTTCTAAAGCTCCTCAAGCTCAAGGACTCCTTGGCTTGCATAAAATGGAGCTACAAAAATATGAAATGGTATTTACAATGGTTTTTAGTGATGAAAATCACTATTTTTGTAGGGATTTCTTCTAACATTTTGACATACATTTCCTGGAGCTCCCTACTTGCTCCTTCTTCTTGTGTGCCCAACTCTTTGATGCTTGAAAATTTTAAATGGCCTACTTGCCAGATCTTCTTTGACTATTGTGTCTGCTTTTGCTGTCTCTTCGCTCCGACTCCCTTCGTAGGCTTCCTTGTCTTGTGACTCCTTCGGTTCCTTGACTACTGCCAACACTAGATGAGTCATGGGTTTAGCTTCCTATCTTAGTGAGATTCTCTCTCCTTTTCTACATTTACTTTTATCTAGGATAAATACAATGAGATTGATTAGCATAGGTTCACATGTATGACTTCATGTGAGAGAACAAATAATATGTGTAGTCCTTATGATTTAGCAATGCACTTAGGATTTCTAATTGCACCAACAGCTCCCCCTCAAGCCCAAGATGATTATCTTCAATCCAATCATTGATTTGAATCTATTTAATTTTCTTACATTCAAAGCCTTTGTCATCATATCTGCACATTGTTGTTGCGTTGACACATATGAGATTTGTATCTCCTTACGCATAATTTTCTCTCTTACATAATGATAATGAACTTCTATATGTTTATTCTTGGCATGATAGATAGGATTATCAGCAAGATGTATTGGGCTAATGCTGTCTCCAAATATATGTGGAATTGATGTGATCAACCCTAGATCCGAATATAGTGTTCTAATCCACATAGCTTCTTGTGTAGCATTTGAAAGTCCTCTATATTCAGCCTCTATTTATGAGAGAGCAACTCTGGGTCGCTTCTTTGAGGTCCAAGAAATCAATTGCATCCTGTATTGGTTACAAAAGGATTGTGGAATATTTTGTAGGGTGTTGAAAAACATCCTATTACACCTGCAAACACAGTTGCTGAAGGTGATGCATACGGCATTGAAGATGATGATAATATTCATGTTTCTATTCATGCTATGGTTCCTGATGCACCTACTATAGAGCAAATTTGTTGGGATGGCACAGATGCTCAGGCACATGCATTGATAGCCTTGCCTATCAAACATGCCATTATTCCTCACATTCGTGTTGGAGACCTTTTAATCTCCAAATGTTCGACTTATCTTGACTTAAGAACTTCTCTATATCAAGAATAAATCAAAATTTACACAAACTTTGAGTTATCTTTCACATATATTAAGAAATACTTCTTTGTATGAAGCTTTCTTCATCTTCAAGAGTCCACTTCAGAAATAGACTTCAATCTCTTTGTATTACTTTGATTTTAATCATTCAAATGATACTCACATATCCATGCTACCTTTGCGCAACTATATTGAGCATTAGTTCTTCAAAAGAGCTGTTAGATTTCTAATTTGATCACTTAGATCAAACTTGTGTCAAAAACTGTCTTCCAGAAATGATGACTTCGACATAGTCAACTTCTTAAGTTGATTTCTCACAGCATAGACCCCGTTTTGCTAAATGCTTTTAGTCATAGCTTCCTTATCTTCTAACTTAGATTTTGAGTGCTCACTTATTAAAAACTTTACACTATGCACTGAGATCTAAGCAAAACATCGACACGAAAAAATGCACGACTCTGAGAAGTCTTTCTGCAGACTTTACATACAAATGTTCCTATTGATCATACTCACAGCATGAAAGGAATTAGATCATGAAACTTTGAACATAGCTTCATTAACTTCCAAATTAGATGTGTACAAAAGGATTTCTGATCCACATGATCACACTGAGAGAAATCAGAGAAAGACCCGATGCTAACTCGCAAAGATCACTCTCTACACATCTACCTTAGTGACACTTGGCTTCTAATGACCCTCTCATGTATTTCTTTACATCATTGACTTATATACATATGGTTCTAGACTTATCCTGCATCTATTACATCATTCCTTATCATCCTAAGGATTATCTATACTCAAATTACAAGAATTTCCAACTGTAATATACATATGTATACAAGCTTCACTTCTGAGATCTCTTCACTTTCTCAAGTGACTTCTTGAACTTCAATCTGATTATGGACTTGCTCCAAACTCTTTGTAATCATCAATTTGTGATTGTTCTGTTCCAACAGCTCCCCCTCAATCACTAATTGTGATTATTCCATTCTTCTTTACTTCTGCCATCTCTTTGAACCTCTGTAGCTTAGGTCCATCCAAGCTTTTTGTCAACATATCTGCAACTTGTTAGTATACATCACTTCAATCTCTTTATCAAGTACCTTTTCCCTCAAGAAATGATACTAAATCTCTATATGCTTAGTCCTGGCATGAAAAGCAGGGTTAGCTGCCAAATACAATGAACTCATATTATCTCCAAGAATAATTGGAGTACTCTGATCAGTTCCAAAACTCTTCAACAAGGTCTTTAACCATATTACTTCTTTTGCAGCCTCTACCATTCCTTTATACTCAGCTTCTGTAGATGACAAAGCAACTGTATGTTGCTTCTTTGAGCACCAAGAAACTAGTTTATCTCCAATATAATAGAGATACCCATGAGTAGATCTTCTATCATCTGAATCACCTGCCCAATCTGCATCACTAAACACTTTGATTCTTGTATCAGAAGTAAATCCATAATACAGACCTTCACTTAGGGTTCCTTTCATATATCTGAGTACCTTTTGAGCTGCAATCCAATGAGTCTTCTTTGGACAATGCATAAATTGTGATAACACACCTACTGCATATGATAGATCTGGCCTTGTCAAGGTAGCATAGATTAAACTACCTACCAAACTCTGATATTTCTTCATGTCATTAAACTCTTCACCTCCATACCTGCTCAACTTATGATTTACCTCCAATGGTGTGCTTGAAGGCTTGCAATCCTCCATGTTGAACTTGACTAGAAGATGCTTCAAGTACCTCTCTTGTGTAACATATACTCCATGTTGAGTATTACAATCTGCATTCCTAAGAAATAAGATAAGTTTCCCAAATCACTTATCTTAAACTCCTTCTCTCTTTGTTTCTTGAGCTCCTTGATTCCTTGAGCATCTGTACCTGTGACAATAATATCATGAACATAAATACACATGTAAATGTATCCATTTTCACTTGCCTTCACTAGCAAGCTACTATCTGCCTTTGATGCTTGAATCCACATTCATTCAAGAACTTAACAAGCCTGTAATTCCATGCTCTTGGGGCTTGCTTCAAGCCATACAAAGCTCTCTTGAGCTTACACACATAATCGGATCCAATTGAATCGATGAAGCCTTCTGGTTGCTCCATGTATACTTCATCTGCAATGTATCCATTCAGAAATGCATTCCTCACATCTAATTGTGATAACTTACATCCTTTACAAGCAGCAATAGCAATTAATGATCTAATTGTAGACATCTTAGAACAGGACTAAAGGTTTCATCATAATCTACCCCATAAGTTTGGGCATAACCTTTGACCACAAGTCTAGCCTTGTATCTGGACACTTTACCATCTGCAAACCTTTTTGTTTCATACACCCATTTACATCCAATGACCTTCTGATTCTTTGGTCTTGGCACCAACTCCCATGTTTCATTTTCAAGTAGAGCATCAAACTCTTCTTGCATTGCCTTCTCCCAATTCTGTTTACCTTTAGCTTCTTCATATGTGATTGGGTCCTCTTCTGTCTTCACAATGTAAGCATAATCTTTTGTTGTTAAGAAAGATGTATCATAGCTATACCTGATAGGCTCTTTTCTTTCTCTTGAGGATCTTCTGACCTCTGCACTTCTTGAAGTCTCAACCCCTTTGTATTTCTTCAACACCTGCATAATCATTTGTTGACCCTATATACCATGTGATTTGCTCATCAAATGTAACATCTTTGGTAACAAGAAATTGCTTTGTAGATGGACTCCACAATCTGTAACCCATCCATCTATCATCATACCCAATAAACACATACTTCTCTGCTTTGGGTTCTAGCTTATGTCTTAATTGTGAAGGAACATAAGCATATGCTAAACATCCAAATACCTTACAATGATCAAGAGTAGGTTTCTTACCCCACCATGCTTCATAAGGAGTTCTTCCATCCAAAGCCTTACAAGGTAACCTATTCACAAGGTATGTTGCAGTGTTGATAGCTTCTGCCCATAAGTAGTTTGGACAATTCTTTTCCTTCATCATTGCTCTTGCAAACTCTACAAGAGTTCTATTTCTTCTTTCTGCAATTCCATTTTGTTGAGGGGAGTACCTGCAAGTTACTTCTCTTTTTATACCTGCATTCCACAAATAATCATCAAACTCTTTACAGAAATGCTCTCCCCCTCCATCTAATCTCAAATTCTTGAGCTTTTGTCCTATAATCCTTTCTACATAAGCATGATAATGCTTGAGTGTCTTGAACACTAAAGTAATCCATCTGGTTGCATCATCAACAAACAACACATAATATCTAGATCCATTTATGCTATAGTCCCTTGAAGGACCCCACACATCTGTATGAATCATATCAAGCATATTTGAATACTTGTACCCTGATTTATTGTATGAACTTTTGTGTGCTTTACCTAATTGACAAGCTTCACACTTGTACACCATGTGTTGCCCTTCAATGTTTGGCAAACCAAGCACCACATCATTCTTTGACATTTCCTTTATGGCTCTCTCATTAAAATGACCTAACCTTTTATGCCATAGGTCTAATTCAGACATCTTTTGATTTCCATAAGTAAATAAGGCATGTCCCACATTATCTTGGACTTTGAGAGTAAACAGCCTTCCTTCCTTTTTACCTGCAATGATATTTCTATATCCCTGATTTGGATCTTGCACATAAACACCATCATTTGTGAATCTGACTTCATATCCCTTCTCCACAGTTTGCCCTACACTTATCAAGTTTTTAGGAATAGTAGGAACATAAAGTACCTTGCTCAAGAGTATACTTCCACTCTTTGTCTTCACTGATCCAATACTCTCCACTTTATGCTTAGTGTTGTCACCTGTTTGAACTGTATGTCCATTCACCTTTGCTTCCATGTCAGTCATCAATGATATATTGCCACTCAGATGATTGCTACATCTTGAGTCAATATAGAACACCCTTGGTCTTCTCCTACTGCTTCATGAGTTGCATTCAAGATAAGAGTCATGTCATCCTTTTGATCTGATGCATAATTATAGTAATTATTGTTATAGGACTGAGGTTGAAAACTTCTTCCACCTCGTCCAGCATATGATGTCCTACCACCTCTTCCTCTGAAGTTGCCTCTTTGATTTCTGCCTCCTCTACCTCTTTGATTAAAACTCTGATTATTGCTTCCACCACTTTGATTATTATACCAACAATCATTTGCCAAATGATTGATTCTGCCACAAATCCAACATGCTTTAGTATTATCTTTGTTCTTACCTCCTCTTCCTTTACCTCTGAAGTTCATCTTTCCTTTTGTAAAGTTACCTTGACTTGAAGTTCCTTCATCATCAGTTGACTGCTTCCCTTTGCCATTCTTTTTCTTGTCCTTGGAGTACATAGCTTGACTTGCACTCCTATCATTGTCTCCTTTAATGTCCTGCTCAAAAGTTAGCATGTGTCCTAGCAATTGATTAAGATCAGGAGTAAAGTGATCTAATGGCAATTCTATGGACAATATGAAAGGCTTCCACTTCTCATCTCCTCTCCGACCTGAAGTATTTGCCTTACCAACTTATCCTCTTCAATGTCTTCATCTACTGCTCCCAAGCTATCTGCAATATCCTTCATTCTTGCCACATAATCAGAAATTGATTGTGAGCTCTTCTTCTTGAAAGTTGTAAATTCTGCCCATAATGAAGACTTCCTTGACTTGGTTGTGTTTTGGAAATGCTCTTCCAAAGCATTCCACACATCTGTTGCAGTTTCTAATCCTCTGATGTGAGGAAGAAGATAATCATTTACAGCCATGTAAATGATGCTCCTAGCTTGAGCATCCTTTCTCATCCAATTCTTCAAACCTGCAAGTTCCTCCCTAGTTGGAACACTAGGATCTTCAAACTCAGGCTTTTCTTCTTCTTCTGTAATGAATGCCATAAAATCTTTGCTCATGAGGTGTGCCTCCATCCTCATGGACCAAGCTGGATAGTTCTCCCTATCTAGCTTATCAATCTGCAAGCTTTCTCCCATCTTTGATCTTCTGTGTCTGCAATTACTATGATTTATTATAATAAAGTGTACCTTTGATATGAAGCTTCAATCCTTCTTGATCCTTTAAACTCGTACTTGATTCTCCTTCAGGTTTTCTTTCAAACTTTGATCTTGTGCTCCTTTAATTTGAAAGAACTTCAATGTCTGCAATAGTCGAGAGTTCCAATGCTTTTTACTTCACTTGTATTGCAGCTTCAGCTCTGATACCACTATTGGAGACCTTTTAATCTCCAAATGTTCGATTTTTCTTGACTTAAGAACTTCTCTATATCAAGAATAAATCAAACTTTACACAAAATTTAAATTATCTTTCACATATATTAAGAAATACTTCTCTGTATGAAGCTTTCTTCATCTTCAAGAGTCTGCTTCAGAAATAGACTTCAATCTCTTCATATTACTTTGATTTTAATCATTCAAATGATACTCACATATCCATGCTACCTTTGTGCAACTATATTGAGTATTAGTTCTTCAAAAGAACTATTAAATTTCTAATTTAATCACTTAGATCAAACCTGTGTCAGAAACTGTCTTCCAAAAATGATGACTTCGACATAGTCAACTTCTTAAGTTGATTTCTCACATCTAGGATCCCGTTTTGCTAAATGCTTTTAGCGATAGCTTCCTTATCTTCTAACTTAGATTTTGAGTGTTCACTTATTAAAAACTTTACATTGTGCACTGAGATCTAAGCAAAACATTGACACAAAAAAATGTGCGACTATGGGAAGTCTTTCTATAGACTTTACATACAAATGTTCCTATTGATCATACTCACAGCATGAAAGGAATTAGATCATGAAACTTTGAACATAGCTTCATTAATTAGATGTGTACAAAAGGATTTCTGATCCACATGATCAGACTGAGAGAAATCAGAGAAAGACCCGATGCTAACTCGTAAAGATCACTCTCTACACATCTACCTTAATGACACTTGGCTTCTAATGACTCTCTCATGTATTTTTTTACATCATTGACTTATATACATATGGTTCTAGACTTATCCCGCATCTATTACATCATTCCTTATCATCCTAAGGATTATCTATACTCAAATTACAAGAATTTCCAACTGTAATATACATATGTATACTAGCTTCACTTTTGAGATCTCTTCACTTTCTCAAGTGACTTCTTGAACTTCAATCTGATTATAGACTTGCTCCAAACTCTTTGTAATCATCAATTTGTTATTGTTCTGCTCCAACATTCGCTCTTGCATAATAGCTACAGATGCTTGGGATACACTTACCACTTTATACGAGGCAAGGAATGAGGCTCATGTTGCTTACCTCTAAAAACAATTGGAGAGTGAACACATGAATGAAGGTGATTCCATGGACAATTTTTTGACAAAGATAAAATATTTGAAAGAACAATTGATTTTTGTTGATGGTCTTGTCTGACAGTTCACTTGTGCAAACTGTTCAGAATGGTCTTCCCAATTCATATCAGATTTTTTCTTTTACTCTTGATTTGATGATGAAAGACAACCCAAATGCCTTAACATATGAGGAGCTAGTCTCTGTTCTATTGCAAGAAGATCGGTATAGGCAAAACAAGTCCATTATGTGTGTTGCAGATCAAGCTTTCCTAGCTAGTCAGAGGGGCAAAGGTAAATGGAGTTCTTCTACTAGTAAGCAAAAATCTGCTAATTCTACACAATCAAATAAGGATGATAGAGACAAGACGAAAATAGAAAACCAGAAAATGGTTGTTGCAAGGCTTCTACACCCGAAACAGAGTCTACTAATCTTGTGTACAATGAAGAATGGGCATTTACTATTGTTTGTAGTTTTGACCCATCCTCACATGAATAGTGTATATCTGTAGTAGACACAAATGTTTGGTACTTTGATAGTGGGGCAACCAAACATATTACCTCGCTGCACAATTTCTTCACTTCACTTGAGCTTGGCCCTATAGGGAATACTGTAACATGTACCAAAAACTCGTCTTATCCTATTATGGGTGTTTGTTAACACTCAAGGTCATGAACAAGGCATAGGAATGCATCAAAGAAGTGGACACACAAGAAGAGGGAGCATGTAGGGAGCTTCAAGAAGTGTATGTCAAATTTTTAGAAGAAATCCCTATAAAAACAGTAATTTTGATCACTAAAAACCATTTTAAATACCATTTCACATTTTTACAGCTCCATTTTGTCCAAGCGGAGGAGTCCTCGAGCTTAAGGAGTAAATTTTCATAATTTTTAGACTCCGTTTGAGCCCCCAAATAAGCCCTGGAACCTAATTTTTAACTAGGCCAGACATTAGGTCTAAATGGAGACAAAATTACTAACTATAAATAGAGCTAGAGAGCTTATTTTGGAGGTTGTCTTGTTAGAGATTTGAGCTTTCGTAAGATATTTCTTTTGTAATAGAAGCTTTCCGTTGTTCCTCTCTTTGTTCTTGCCTTGTGTGCTCGCATGGGTGTGTATGCATGTGCATGCTAGTGTGCTTGTCACTCACACACTTGTGCTATCACTTGCTCACGATCTTCATACCAATCCTCACGTCTCTGCGGATTGACATTTATGAGGTGGATCTCCTCACATCAATACTTGCCATTGTGCTAGAGTGACACCAAATTTGGCACCGTTGCCAAGGAGAGAGCTTTGAGGATGAGCGTGTGATGGTAATACGTAGAGTAGCAATGTTGGAAGGTAAAAAATTATTATTTTCTGTTTAGTTTCTAAGTTTTCCCCACCTTCATCACCATCATCATCTCCATCTACTCCCATCTTTGTTTTGACGGTACATTCACCATTTACACCTCATTTTTCATTCGGAGCTGCGAGCAAGGCATATAGAGAGAGTTTAGTGCTGAAATACTGTTGAAGAGGAGCTTTGTGCTCTCAAAACACCCAAAGTCTGAGTGAAGTATCGCATAGGCTGAAACAACCTTTGATAGGTATTGCCGCAGTGATATTGTGAGATTGCATACTTATTTTCCATCTACATGCAGATAGGGGTGACAAGGAGGGCACAAAGAGCACATATCCGCAAAAAAAACTTATTTTGGGCTTCAAAAATGCAAATTATCATGGTCGGTTGAGTTCAGGTATCACTATACTTGAATTCCCTTGTATCATGATACTTCTCAAGTATCATGTATCACCTCTCCATGTATTGTGGTACCTCACAAGTATTGTGTATCATCGGGTTGAATATCGTCGGGTCGTGTATCGTGATACTTCACAAGTATCATGTATCGTGACACTTCTCAAGTATCGTGTATGGTGAAGGTCGGTATTGTATCGTGAAGCTGCAAGTATCATGTATTGTGTGGCCTCAAGTATCATATCACACAAAATCTGGTATCGTGTATCACCAAATCATGTATCGTCATACTTCCCAAGTATCATGTGTTGCAAAGATTAGTATCATATCACCAGGACTGATATTGTGTATTGTCCAAGGACAAGTATCGTATTGTGAGGACAAGAATCATGTATCATGCATGCTCGAGTATCTTGTATCCTGAAGTCCAAGTATCACCAACCTCAAGTATCGTGTATCGTGAGATCTTGTTTCCCTATTTTGACCCCTAGTAGCTTGATTTGACATAACGTTTTCATTATATATCCATTTTTTGAGCTCTAGAGTGCATTGGAAAGCTCATTTTGAATAGTGCATTGATTTTTAGATAGGCTAATTTGAAGTTGACCTTTAAGTGGGATTTGGAAGCCAAGGGAGCTCCAAAGGATTTTGAGCAATACAAAGGGAAAATTGTGACTAGTAGAAAAAGATGATGAACCTTAGATCTCGTAGACACCTAGGAAGGGATAGACAAAGCATTAGATCTTTTGAGGCTAGTATCAATCATACAGTTAGGTCATGGGCACACCAACTTAGTAATTATCCCTACGTGCTAAGTTAAGTGATTTGAAAATGTCTTTTAGCATGGAAAGACCTACAAATGGCTCAAGCACTGCCTATTTACAGACACCAAAAGGTCCCTATAAGACACTACTAGAATATATCAGGACCAAACAATTAGGTGACACATCTATGAGGATGGTATGAGGTGATTAGTTGTCCAACTCAAAAATCCCGATCAACCCTTTGGACTTGAACACCCAGTGGTCAAATTTGAAGAGGGTTCATACATTGATAAGCAAGGAACCATGTATGTGGTTACCAGTTTACCAAAAAAGATAGATGAGTTTGGAAATATCGTTCTTGAGAATAACATAGGAGACCTAGAGCAAGGAGACCTAGGATGAGAACCCAAGACTCCTTGAGGCAAATCTATCTTCACGAGGGTGATTACTCCAGAGTGGATTCCCCAAGACAACAAAAGCATAGAACTATTCTTGAATAGAGAAATAAAAGAAAACTTTTGGGGATTCAAGCCGGATCAACCTAGAAAAATAGGTGGAGTCATCATCTATGAGTTTAAAGATCCTGAGATACCAAGCAAAGCTCTCTACCTAGATGATACATTGGAGAGAATGTTCTTGGTAAGAAAGCATGGCAGGCATGCATACACTTGGCAAGGTGAATTGATTTTTCCTCCACCAAGATCTAATGTTTCCTATGGCGTCCAAGGGGCAGGATCGTCCCAAGCTCATGGAACCCAAAGGGAAAGAATGAGAGAGAGAGAGAGAGATTAGGTAAGTTTTGCACACAATGTGGATAGAGATAGATCAGGGCTTGAAGGTGAAAGGCCTGAAAGAGAGAGACATAGACCACATAGGCATCAAAGAGATGAACATGATTCTTCATTGCCTAGGCCCCAACAGCATCCAAGAACCCTTACGCCCTCTCAAGTGGACAAGGCAATGAAGAACTATTTTGATGGGTCAGGAGATCCTCATGACCATGTGGCCGAGTTTAAACAAGTGTTAAAAGTTGAACAAGTCAAGGAGTTGTTCACACAATTTGAGGCATTTTGTTTGAATCTCAAGGGTACTACCTTAGCTTAGTTTAAACCTCTAAATAGTTGCAATTATCAAAATATAGGTCAACTACTAGAATCATTCATTGTAGAATTTTCCAAGAGTGGTATCACGCGTAACACATCATCCTTAATCCACATCTTCAAGCAAACACCCCAAGAAACAGTGTGGCTTGTAGGAAGATGGTTCAAATCCTATTTCTTGCTCTTTCTTGCTCTGACCTTGTAGGTTGATGTTTGCCCCTGAATGTTGGCACTTCTTCATCTCCTGAGATATATTCATATAAGTTTCTTCCTTGGAGGTATGCTTGCATCGTTAGGGACCATGTTGGGTAGTTGCTCCTATCCAATTTTTCAATGAATGATGGAAATCCATCTCCCATCTTGTTTGTTGTTGCTTTGGTACCACTGTTGGAGGAGATGGTGGATAGATTTCAGAGATGAAGTGATGTTGCTAAACCCTGCTTCACACGAGCCAAGAACATGTTGTGGAGAGTGTAGTAGCCCCTTGAGCTTCCTAATGATCACAAATAATCACCTATATGCTTTGGAGCATGATCCTCTAATCAATGGATCAAAACAGATGAGTAGAAAGTTCAACCAAGATCTTCGACTTGCTATTTTGGTCTCTGCACATGTTTAGTAAAATGAACAGTGCTCTCAACCTGCTAATAATTAGCCAAATTCCTTTTAGTATTATCTAATTGACTTAGATAGCTATCAATCATGAGTTAATTCAATAAAAAATATGGACTATACACTGAAAATGATGCTTAGCAAGTAAGGGGTCTATCTGGACATTTACGGGGTGCTTTAGTATGCAAACTAGTGAGCAGAAATATGAAGATATCATGAGATTGAGAAGCCCAAAGATAATGAAACTTTGTAGATATGAAGTAGAATGTATGATGAGTCATTATCACTTTAAATCACATCAAATGATCAACTATGCACTGAGAACAAGCTCTGAGAAGTTTACTGTTTTAAGCTGATCATAGCAAAGAAAAGTGAAGTAGAGAAGTAATCAATGTATATGTATTAGATCACATAGAAATACAATGACATTGGAAATGTTAAATTGCACAATGTGAGACTAGTGAAAAAGTTATGGATTGATCTCACTATCACAAAGAATCCCTCTCAAAATGATATCATAGTTAGGCTTATTTCTCCCGAGTCTTTTGATCCACTTTTATAGTTGAGGTTGGAGCCAAGCTTTCAATTAAAATTAAAATCCTCACCATAAAGTGAGTCCTAAACTATAGGATTTATTCTCTCATCAATCATCTACCAAGTAACATGAGATTGGATTCCTCATAACTCCACGTGAGAGTAGTGCAATAAACATAGTCACTTTTACAAAGATAAAAGGTAAAGTGACTTTTACAAGGGGTTAGTCATATGTGACTATATGAGATACATGCTAATTATCCAAGTATGTGGGCTTGGACTCTTTTGCACCAACAAATTTTCTAGTAGCATCATCTATGAAAGTGACAAAATAAAGAGAACCCCCTAATGACCTTATGGGCATAGGACCACACACATCTATATGAACAAGATCTAAAGGCTAAATTGACAAAATAAAGAGAACCCCCTAATGAAATTGTGGGCATAGGACCACACACATCTATATGAACGAGATCTAAAGAGTCAATGTGCATTTTGTGCACATTCCTAGTTTGATTTCCATATTGACAATGCTCACAAAATGAAAAATCAGAGAAGGATAACATAGGTGAGTAGCCAGAATGAGAAAGGTTTTACATTCCACTATGTGATATATGGCCTAAACAGCCATGCCAAATACAAGCCATGGGTTGTTCAGTAATAGCTAACAATTGTTCTTTTTCTGAAACAAATGAAGGATAAAGTGAGCCAACTTTGCTTCCTTTTGCAATAACCATATTGCCCTTTGATATGTGGAAGGTAGAATACCACCTTGTAACCAAGGTCATCAAGTTGACCGAGTGACATCAAACTGCATGATAACTGAGGTACATGGCATGCATTATACATAGTAAATTTTGAACCATCAATGAACTACACAACCAGATCTCCAATCCCCACAATGTCACACTGGTAAGAGTCACCAAGTTTCATGGTACCAAGAGACTTTGCTGCATAAATAGAGAACAATTCTCTATGTGGTTTCACATGCAAAGAAGCACCAGAATCTAGAAGCCATGTGTGGGAAAGAGAATCAGCCATAAGAGCCTTAGTTGGGATAGTACTATCAAGTGTCAACACATCACCATCATAGAAAATAGCATTAATTTCTTCAATCTTCACTGTCAAAGTAGATGGTGCAGGTAGTTGTTAACATGCCCATCAACATTTTTTCCTTTAGCTTTAGCATTCTTTAATGCTTTCATGTGTTCTTTCTTATGACAATAATGGCATTCGATATCCCTCTTGCTTGATTTACTTCTACTCTTATTCTGTTGACCATTCTATTCTTTGTTCTTTCTCTTGCCATGTTGGTGATTCTACCCTTGGTAAGAATCACGAACATTATATGCATCTCCACTCTGAGTGCTAACCATAGATTTTCTATGAATCTCCTCACTCAAGGGTGCTCCACATATGTCATCATAGATCAGTTTACCACCAAGTGCACCATTGCTAATAGTTGTGCAAAACATATCCCATTAAGATGGCAAGGTGCATAACAATAAGACTACTTTCATTTCATTATCCATATCCATTTTTTGAGCCTATAATTGGGAGAATATAGCATCACACTCATGTAGATGAGCAAAAACACTATCTATTTCCTTCATGCGAAGGTCATATAACTTTCTCAATAGGTACACTTTATTTGATGTTGTTTCTTTGTCATATGTATTGCATAACTTCTTCCAAAGCTCCTTTGCACTTTCACAGTCTAATACTATAAAGTAAACATTATCTTCCAGGTGAAAGCAAATGCTAGAACTAGCCATTTCATCCAACTCATCCCAATCATCTTCATCCATGTCAGTAGGTTTCTTTGAGATTCCATTTACTGGCTTCCATTGCCTCCTCTGAATCAGCACATCTTTAATCTGATTCTTCCATAAAGCAAAGTTTGTGCCATCAAATTTTTGGATCTCGAAATGTTCTTTACCTTGCAAGTTATAGCTCCTCCTTAGAACACTAGTAGTAGACCCTGATCCACTAGACATGCCTAAGACCTCTAATGCCATGATGGTAGACAATTGAATAGAATGATAATGGAGCTAGAAGGGTCCAAACCCCACTAAGGCTCAAAGAAGGATGACCAAGTGTTAGATTCTAGGAGAGAATTCAGCAATCTTCCCAGAAAAATGAATTAATGAATAGTAATGAACAACCAAGAGAAGTATGTGAGAATAAATGTGCTCACACCAATAAGTGTATCAAGGAGTAAATCGACCATTGTATAGTTGAAAAAACCAAAAATTTGGAAAACTTTTGCCAGAGTATCCTTTGCAAAATGAGCATATGACCAGTGTCGAAATCTCATAAAACTACAACTAGTGACATGTTTACTTGCATAGTGAATCACTGACTCCACTGCATATAATCAGTTACCCGAAAGAAGCCAACTACGCTTATTAAGCACTTATGAACAACTATCATACATCTCCTATGGTGAGGCTAGGTAAGTCTTCCACCTACATCATCGAAGGGACCCCGACATCTAGGTGCCTCCTAGTTAAGAAAACCTCACCATGATCCTCTTTATCAAATGTAAAAGGCTTTATGCAAAAGCATAACCGCTATATCATTATCAAATGTAAAAAGCTTTATGCAAAAACATAACTGCTATATCGATGACCACATGGATGTACATAGGTCTTGTCTTGCTACAGCGTTTTCTTTAGCTAGATAGATAGATAGATAGATAGATAGATAGATAGATAGATAGATAGATAGATAGATAGATAGATAGATAGACAGATAGATAGATAGATAGATAGATAGATAGATAGATAGATAGATAGACAGATAGATAGATAGATAGACAGATAGATAGATAGATAGATAGATAGATAGATAGATAGATAGACAGATAGACAGATAGACAGATAGACAGATAGACAGACAGATAGATAGATAGATAGATAGATAGATAGATAGATAGATAGATAGATAGATAGATAGATAGATAGATAGATAGATAGATAGATAGATAGATAGATAGATAGATAGATAGATAGATAGATAGATAGATAGATAGATAGATAGATAGATAGATAAATAGATAGATCGATGGAATCATACATAGTGTGAATATGCTCAATATATGCAATAAAATGACATTGAAAGGCTGAATTCACTACTCACACATTGGCCAACAAGACCTACAAGTGTCTATCAACTCTATTCTTTAGGCTCAAAAACCTGCATAGACTTGCGATGGCTACTCCCACCACAACTAAAGCCTTTCATGAAACCTGTAAGTTAACTAGTGTGGCTGAAAATAGAGCCCCAAAAGGTGAACATTCATTGTTGAAGAAAAACAAAGAACACTCTTCTTGAACCTCTGTGAAGAGAACTATCCACGAAAGTACTCCAAAATGGCTCCAAAAAACACCCCAAAAATGCTTCAAAAATAGGCTTTGAGAACAAAGGATGAAGCCTTGAGGACCCAAAAATTGTTGAAGATAATTTCAACCTTAGTCTTTCCCCTGCTTCAAGCACCACAAGAGTGTAGCTTAGTGGCAAGAGATTTCCATAATTACGCGAGCTCTAAGGGGAACAATACTGGGATGGCTGACCTCTTGGGAAGTATTGGGAACCTCTATCTTCCTTGATCGTTGAGGTCCTCCCTTGCATAGCCAATGGCATCAATGGTGACTTCGGTGACTCCGATGACAAGGTATGCCAAGCTCTATGCCTTGGTTGCTACCTTGGTCGTAAGCCTTGGAGAAAACATTGGGTGGATGGGCAGGTGCTTGCTTCACTCACACAAAAGGAACAAAACTTTTGTGTCAAACATATCTGATACTAGTAAAGCATTTTGAGAGTGATGCACCATAGTGTGCTCTCCTTTTGGAGAGCTCTACGACGATATCTTTGAAGTAGAAACCCGAGCTCTAGGCACCACACATGGTACTCTACACAGAGGCTGTAGAATACGCAAAAAAAACTCAGTACACAAGGATCACGAACACAGACTTCTTAGGTGTTACAAATGCAGTCGAACTTATAGTCTGTGGCTGGCCAAGCCACTATATGTTTTATTAATGAACATATACAAAAGTTTTTGGTGGCCATTTGGCCTTTCACATGGACACTAACGGTAACACTATCTTATATTACATGATGTATAAGGATGAAATGTTTTAATGCTTTAAGAAATATCTAGCTCTTGTGGAAAATCAAATAGGTAAAACCCTAAAAATGCTAAGGTCGAATGGAGGGGGAGAATACTTCTCCCATGAATTTGATTCCTACCTCCAAGATAGAGGAGTTGAAAGGAAAATCACTACCAGATACACTCCTGAGCCATTTTGGAGGAGGCTACAAGGTCCATGCTAAAGGTTATAGATTATATAATCCTAGAAATAAAGGCTTTATAGTAATTCAAGATGTTGTGTCTGATGAGAACAAATCATGTCTTGAAGATGATTGTAGGAAAATCAAGCTACCATATGATATAGAGGAAGACTTTCTAACTCTTTCAAATAAGAATGCACACACACTTGAAGCATAAAGTGACTCTAAATATGATCAAAAGAGTCCAAGGGGAGAAATAAATTCATGGAACTCTAACATCAAGGCTATGTTGGAGGAGTTGAGGGATGTAGGAGAATTCCCTCAAACCATCCGAAGATCTACTAGAGAAAAAAGAAGCCAGAGTGGTATGGCTATGATAAATCATTGATTATTAAACACTCTACCTATTTATCACATGAAATAAACTCTGAGGAGCCCTCATCTTATGAGGAGGTTAAAGTAGAAACTAGAGTGGATGAATGCCTTTGACGCCTTGCAAGGAAACCACCCAAGACCTCACCTATAAAGATCCTTTGATCTAGGTGGATTTACAAAGTGAAGAAGAAATTTGATGGAACCATAAATAGGAATAAAGCAAGAATTGTGGCTAAAGGATATGCATAGACATAAGGGATTGACTATGAAGGTACTTTTTCACCTTTGGAAAATATTTCAACAATCAGATTGCTTATGAGCATTACAACTTCCAAGAATTGGAAGCTCTATCAAATGGATGTGAAGAATGCATTTCTAAATGGTTAGGTATTTGAAAAGATATATATGGATCAACCTCCTGGGTTTGAAGATTTATTATTTCCTAAACATGTATGTAGGTTAAGGAAAGCCCTATATGTTCTCAAGAAAGCCCCAAGGGCTTGGAATCATAGGCTTTTCACATATTTGTACGACAAAGGATTCATGGTTAGCAAAGTAGATCCTTCACTCTTCATTAAAAGAAATCAAACTCAAGTCATATATCTTTGTTTATATGTAGATGTTATAATAAACATGGGTGATGATGTTGAATGTGTTAGGAGAATCAAGCTACAAATGGAGGAATTCATGATCAGTGACCTAGGGCAACTCGCATACTTCTTAGGGTTGGAAGTTGTATACATAGAAAAAGGTTTCTATCTCACCCAAACGAAATACATAAAGAATATGCTCGCTAAGTTCAAGATGGAGAACTCCAAGGTTATATGTACACCCATGGACATGAATCTAGTGGTTTTAGTGCATATTTTGGAAGCGTATGAAATGTGCTAAGTATCTTTGAAGGTATAAAGGCTCATCTTGACCAAGAATTTTCCAAGACAATCTCATCTTCACACTATACCCATCACCTCTTCACATCTATCTATCTATCTATCTATCTATCTATCTATCTATCTATCTATCTATCTATCTATCTATCTATCTATCTATCTATCTATCTATCTATCTATCTATCTATCTATCTATCTATCTATCTATCTATCTATCCATCCATCCATCTATCTATCTATCTATCTATCTATCTATCTATCTATCTATCTATCTATCTATCTATCTATCTATCTATCTATCTATCTATCTATCTATCTATCTATCTATCTATCTATCTATCTATCTATCTATCTATCTATCTATCTATCTATCTATCTATCTATCTATCTATCTATCTATCTATCTATCTATCTATCTATCTATCGATCTATCTATCGATCTATCGATCTATCTATCTATCTATCTATCCATCTATCTATCTATCTATCTATCTATCTAGCTATCTATCTATCTATCTATCTATCTATCTATCTATCTATCTATCTATCTATCTATCTATCTATCTATCTATCTATCTATCTATCTATCTATCTATCTATCTATCTATCTATCTATCTATCTATCTATCTATCTATCTATCTATCTATCTATCTATCTATCTATCTATCTATCTATCTATCTATCTATCTATATATATATATATATATATCTATCTATCTATCTATCTATCTGTCTGTCTGTCTGTCTATCTGTCTGTGTGTCTCTTTGTCTATCTATCTATCTTTCTATCTGCCTATCTGCCTATCTATCTATCTATCATGTGTTTGTCTGTCTGTTTGTCTATCTATGTGTCTATCTGTCTGTTTGTTTGTGTGTCTGTCTGTCTCTATGTCTATCTATCTATCTATCTATTTGTCCACTTCTTTAACCTTACCACATTGCTTGCAATCGCAATTCCATTGATTTTCATGATTTAGATGTAAATTTCCTGATGTATTGGCACCTACATCGTTACGACACTCCTTTATCTGATAATTCTATTACTATAGCATTGGCATGAGCAGCCTGCTGAACTTGTTGTTGCTGCCCCTGTTCATTATTTTGCTTATAGCGAACCACTGGTATACCCCTTTCTTCCCTATGCTTCACCCATAAAGGACAATTAGGCCCTATCCAATGATCAGGAGCTGAACAATATCCACAAGGCATCACCCTAGGTGGTCTACCCGATGATTTCCTTGTTGTTTATTTCCTTGTTGGTTCACCTATTCTCTCCATGGTGGTCGTCCTTGCTGCTACCTCTGAAAATTACCTCATGCCTGAACTGGAATAGCCTGATTGGCAGCCACTTCATTATTATTTCTATTTTCCTACTTGGAAAATTTCCCTCTATGCTTGGGGTTATACCAACACTGATTTGTTGTGTGTCCATCTTTATCACAAATGTCACAAAATCTTTTCTCTTTGGAAGCTATTATAGAATATCCATGTTTCTTTAACTTACTAATCAAAGCTTCCTCTTTACTTTGTTTACCTTAATGCTTGTGGTGTCTTCTCACCATCACTTCTTCATCTTGAGTATCAAAATCAGAATCGTTTGACCCTTTCTCTGATTCCATTTTAAAATCCGATTCAACCTCTGAACTTGAATCACTATGTCTCTTTTTTTATCTTCCAAATCTTCTTTCCACTCTTGTAGCTGCTAACATTAATACATCAAAACCATTAGCAATATCCACACTTGCAACTACATGTATGATGCTACTCCTTAATCCTTTTAAAAAGTAACCAGCCAACATCTTGTCGATAGGTCTCTCGTTACCCTATAATCTTTCCATTAAGGTTCTAAATTTCTGAGCATAGTCTTCTACTAACATGGTCTTTTGCCTAATTGCTCTCAACTTCCTCAACACATCAGAGGGAGTTTTTTCTTTCCTAAATCTTTGCAAAACTGCTATTTTTAATGCATCATGTAGCGAAATGAGCAATACCATATTGACTAAACTAGCTCATTGCTCTTCCTTCTAATGTAGCGACAAATTGCTGGAGTTTAATGTCATAACCATATATAGTTGGATATCCATTGGCTGTCCACTTTATCTCAAATTGAGCAACATGACAATCAGCATATTCTTTAGAGCCTCCTCTAAAATGGGCTGCTTTAACCTTGGGATTTGGAGGCAGTTGCACCATTGGCTATGGCTAAGGTGTACGCCTAGTTCTTTAACCAGCCATCCTTGCATGTGGGTCAAATTGGAGTCGTCTTCTAACTCCTACAGTTGATTCTGTTAGGAATAGTGCTACTAGTATACTGCCCATTAGCCTTGCCTCTCCTACACATGTTCCTCCTTCCTCCTCTTTAGTTTCCAGATTAGATTCCTCCTGTGCTTCGTACAAATCATAAAATTCAAAAGATGACTCCACGTTAGTTGCTTTTTCCTCTGCTCTTGTATAATAAACTTTACTAAATCTTCCTCTTTGTCCTTTCATGCATCTCTTGCTTCTTTAGGAAATATATTAGGATCGCCAAATGTGTTGGGGTTCAGGTTCAACACATCTCTACTAACTTTTATTATACTCAGGCAGAAAATAAACTTGCCCCTAATTTTTTCCTCACAGAGAATGAACAAACACACACACACACACACACACATATATATATATATATATATATATATATATATATATATATATATATATATATATATATATATATATATATATATATATATATATATATATATATATATATATATATATATATATATATATATATTAGATTGACAACCTTCTGCTTCAGACAGTGCAAAACAGAACATCTACTCAAAAAGATAAATTACTTGCATACTTGCGCAAGACAGATGTATGAAAAACAACTTCATTATGTCTTCCAAAAACTTCAAAGTTTTACAATTCGGATTTAATCAGGCACTTTTCTAATCGAGACTTCCTTCTTCAATACAAAATGTCTGATCACTCTGCAAACTCGTGAATCTCCGTTGCTTCAAGCAAACGCTTCTTTTTCTTTGCATCTTCTTCTTGGGGAAGCTTCATCTCCTCTCTCCCTTCCTACAAACAAAATATATCGTAAATACATTCATGTGATGCCCGACACTAACTGAACTATAATTGTCTATTAAAAGTCAAATTCAGCTACATCCGATTCAGCAAAATTCCGAGTTAGCAGAATTCTAAGAGAACAATTTCCAATTGATCATCTTATCCTTCAACAAAGACCTAGCCTTGATCGTTGCAGAATCTTTGGGTGCATGGCACATGCACACGTACCTTCACAAATAAGAGGTGAATTGGATTCAAAGGCAAAGAAATGCATCTTAATTGGATATGACCTTAATGAGAAAGGTTTTAGCCTATACAATCCAAGCAACAAAGGCTTTATTGTAAGTAGAGATGTGTTGGATGAAAACAAATCCTGGTTTGAAGATGGTTTCAAGAAAATCAAACTTCCCTATGATCTAGAGGAAAACTTTCCAACATTATTAAAGAAGAATGAATTTACACTTGAAGCATCAAGTGTTTCTGATTACAATCAGAAGACTCCAAGAAGGGAATTCAATTCTTGGAGCTCCAAAGGCAAAGCCGGAGTGCAAGAATTGAGAGATGTGGCAGAATTATATCAACAAACTATAAGAAGGTCTACTAGAGAGAAAAGGAAGCTAGAAAGGTATGGATATGATACTTCTTTGGTCAGTAAACACTCAATATATATAGCATAAGATTCAAAGGCTGAAGGACCTTCTACCTATGAAGAAGCCAAAAAGAAGCTAGAATGGAGAAGTGCCATGGAAGAATGAATAGAAGCCTTACAAGAGAATCAGACTTGGGAGTTGGTACCCAAGACTCCATCTATGGAGATCATCAGTTCATAATGGATATATAAGGTAAAGAAGATATCTGATGGTTCAATTAATAGATACAAAGAAAGGCTTGTGGCAAAGGGATTTGCACAAACTCAAGGTATTGATTATGAAGAAACATTTTCACCTATTGCAAAAATGCCTACTATTAGGGTACTCATGAGTGTTGCATCTTCTAATAATTGGAAGATATATCAAATGAATGTTAAAAATGATTTCTTAAATGGTTGGATAATAGAGGAAGTATATATGGCTTAACATCCTGGTTTTGAAGATCAATCATACCCTGAACATGTGTGCAGGTTGAGGAAAGCATTGTATGGCTTGAAGCAAGCTTCTAGAGCTTGGAATCATAGACTTGTTACTTATTTGCACGATAAAGGTTTTAATGTAAGCAAATCAGATCCTTCCCTCTTCATTAATAGGAATCATTTAGAGGTCATATACTTATGTGTATATGTTGATGATATTATCATTACAAGAAATGATACAGATGGAATCAGAAAGATTAAAGCTCAAATGAAGGAGGAGTTCAAGATCAGTGACCTTGGTTTTCTCACATACTTCCTAGGTTTGGACGTGGTATATATAGAGAAAGGTGTGTTGCTCACACAAAGAAAAATACATTGAAGATATGCTCTTTGAATTCAAAATGGAGAATACAAAGGTTGTAGGTACTCCCATGGAGGTAAATTTGAAGTTAAGTGCTCATGAAGGTGAGCTAATTGAAGATGTAACTGCTATCAAGTCTAGTTGGAAGCTTAAATTATGCTACATCAACTAGAGTAGATATTTTTTATGGAGTAAGTGTGTTGAGTCAATTCATGCATACTACAAGGAAGACTCACATGGAAGCCACCAAGAGAATCCTAAAGGATTTGAAGGTTACAATCAATTAAGGACTATACTATCCACATACATGTGATATAGATGTTAAATTCTTCTATGGTGCAAATTGGGCAGGATCTAAAGATGATAGGAGAAGCACCTCTAGATACCTTACTTTTATAGGTGCAAAATTGATCTTATGGTTTTCAAGAAGCAACCTGTAGTTGCTCTTTCATCAAGAGAAGTTGAATATAGAGGACTTGCAAATGCCACACAAGAAGCTATGTGGATTAGAACCCTATATTCAGATTTAGGGTTGAACACTTAAACTCCACATATATTTTGAGATAATATTAGCTCAGTAGATCTTGCTGCTAACCGAATCTATAATGCCAAGACCAAACATATAGAAGTTCATTATCATTATGTCAAAGAGAAGATTATGATCAAAGACATTCAACTCTCATATCAACTCATCTATGTGGCGATATCATGACAAAGGCCTTGGATGGAAGCAAATTAAATATATTCAAATCAATGCTTGGATTATAGGAAATTGAGGGATTGAAGAATCAAGCATCTTAGGTTTGAGGGGGAGCTTTTAGTGCAATTATCAAGCCTAAGAGCTTTGCTACGATCATAGGACTACACACCTATATGACTTACTCACATAGAACATCATACTTGTTAAGCACTTTTCGTATTTACCTTGGATAAATATAAAAGTCAAAAGTGAGTAAGGAATCTCATAATATTAGGGATCTCATTAAATGACTTTAGTGCTTGGAAACTACTTTCAATCACTCCCCAAATGTAGGATCAATTTTAGGTGAAGGAAAATTCAAAATTCGAACTCAAGCAGTGTGTATAAATACACATGATTTTAGTTCCAGGATAGGAGAACACTTCTGAGACAATTTGAGCTACTTCAGTGAGCATACATTGAAATCACATTCTACGTGTATTCCACGACACTCACTCTATATCATATGTGTAACACCATTCATATTTTGATACGTTTCATTAAGTACATCTCTATCTATTGTCTACTCTAACATCTTCATCATTATAGTGAACTTGTGGAATCAGTTTCTCTATGCATACTCATCAATTTTCCATGTTTTAACTTGAGATAGTTAGAGTAACGTGTCTAGTGTTTGTGTATTCATTTTCATTGAGATTGTTTTAGTAGATTCTGAGAGAGGTAGTTGGGAAGCTGACTATGTTTGCATACCTTCTAGATCCTGAAAAGTCAGGATGGCCCCCCCTAACTTGTGAAATTCATTTCTCCTTGTATGGTGCAGCTAAATTCATGAAATAACTTGCTTTAGTTAGATGTACACTTTAGTCAGATGTGTGAAAAAGCTCTTTGGTCAATTCATACTATTTTCTCATCTTTGCGCATAATATCGATACCTTCTCTTCCCAAAATAGAAGGTTCTTCACATTTCTTGCAATTAGAAGTTATGTGTTTTGATGCAAACAATTGAGAATGATGCTCCAAAGGACTTGGTGGTTCTATATGCACCACTTTGAGGCTAATGAATTCAAGTCAGCTTCCCTGAAGCTAGATTGGTAGGTATAGAGCAGGTTTCTTGCAACATTACTTCATCTCTAGAATCATCTCACCATCTTCTCACAAGTTATAGGTCCTTCTTTATCTACTATTATCTCTGGAAACTTGTTACGAAAAATATTCTATCTTGTATGACTTAGTTGAAATGTGTCAAATTCCATTTATTGATAACTCATTTGGAAATGTCTTAATTTCTATATTAATGGTTAAAAGTTTTCTTTTGATTGAATCCGTGAATTGAGAGATCTAGGAGATTTGGTGAGTATTGGTTTGAGAGTAGCTAGGTCTTGGGTAGGGTCCAAGCTTGTTGTTGTGCATTAGGAGGAGAACTCTTCTCTTCTAACAATGGTATCACATCTCTATGAAGACATCAACAAGGTACAAGGAAGGAGATGAAGCTAAGGAATCAGCCATTGGAGGCTTTTTCAAATCTTGAAGAAGGATGCAAACTTCTAACCAAGGGGGATCTTACTAGAGGAAGTGCTTCACCACATAAAGAAAGTCAATTTTGATAAAAGGAGGTAATCACACACCATATTTGAGCTTTTAGGTGATTCAAGAAGATGAAATAGGTGTCCAAGAAGATTGAGAAGTTGGAAAAAGACAAATATCAACCATGGAGGTTTAGGATGAAAAACTTCATCATGAGCAAGGACCTGCAAGGGATCATCAATGGAAGAGATATCAAACCAATTGTTGTCACCCA
Source organism: Ceratopteris richardii (assembly GCA_020310875.1). Lineage (NCBI taxonomy): Eukaryota > Viridiplantae > Streptophyta > Polypodiopsida > Polypodiales > Pteridaceae > Ceratopteris > Ceratopteris richardii. Next base: position 20,785,082 of record CM035408.1, on the reverse strand, counting down.
ACTAACCCTATGGATGAAGAAACCAGAGATATCAAACCAATCGTTGTCACCCTATGGATCAAACCAATTGTTGTCACATTCAAAGCATGGAAATGACCAAGGATATGTGGGAATATTTAAAGAAGATGTTCATCACAAACACAAAGGCAAAGAAGGTTCAACTAAAAGATGAGCTCAACAACCTACAAAAGATAGGTAACCAATCCATATATGACTACATAATTAAAGCCAAAGGTATTAGAGACTCAATGGTATCCATAGGGCATTTAATTGATGATGATGATGACATGGCTGCATTTGTACTTAATGGTCTTAAAGAGGATGACAAGTGAAGGAACTTCATCTCCTCATTGTATGCTAGGGAAAATATACTTTATTTTGATCAATTAAACATTTTAATAGTTAATGAAGAGATATTCCAAGGTGAAAGCAAAAATTCCCAAGGTTAGATGCTATATGTAGGTAGAGTAAGAGGCAAAGCATAAAGAGGTAGAGCAAGAGGAAGGAAAAGACAAAGAAAGAAAAGTGAGAAAACAGAAGAATCAAATGAAGGATAATCTTCAATTAAAGAACATGGAGAAGAGAGCATTGTGTTAGATTTTATTGACCTCCAAAATATAGCTAGAATTAGGTGGAACCCCCTAGGAACTACTTGACCTCCTTGAAAACTTATGCACAAAAACCTAGTCATGGTTGTAGAGATTTTTGTTGCTTAGATTCTTTTAACACTATTTTATCTAGAACACTCAAATTGGAAAAATACACAAGGCGATATGACCTCTGCAAATTTGGTGATTTAATGGAGACCTTGAATAGAGATAAACCCAAGAACACACACTACTTGTAGGGAGTACTAATATTAGCTTACTACTCCAATGAATATGACAATGTACATAATCAAAGTAGATAGTAAGAGCTTTTCAATGAACCATCAAACATGTAATTTGAATATATAATGAAAGAAATACAAGCTTTGCAATCTTTGCCTACAAAACTACAATAGTGGTGAGATAGATATATGACTCTCTTGGACATCAAACAAGATCATGACTCCTCCCCTCTTATTATAGCATGGAAAACTAACCCAAAACCTTCTTAATACATCTTAACTTGTGGTAGGCACTTGGGTGGAGGTATTACATGGCTTATGTGCTCATATAAAAAAAATATAGCAAAGAAAAATATGGTTGGACTTTGAGAACTAGCCACATCGACCTTCCACTAGGACACTACTACATCTCCCTTGTGACTCACTCATTTGAGTCACCATATTCTAGATCTCACATGGTATTTTAGCCATCTTTAATAATTTATATGAGCCTTCTTGAAGTGTTTGAGGACCTCCCAAAGGTATTTATATCTTTTGGAACTTTTACCTTAATTTATACATTAAAAAAATATTCTCAATTTCTCCCCCTCAAGTTTCAAAGCGTATTTCCTTCATGCCAAGAATATAGTTGAATCTTTGAGGCTTTGGTCCATCCAAGGATTTGGTGAAGATATCTACAACTTGCTCCTTTGTTCCAAAAAAATAAAACCTACACTTAATTGTTTATGGCCTTCTCTGAACATAATGACAATGTACTATATGATTTGTTCTAGCATGAGAAATAGGATTTGAGGTCATATGTATGCTCCTTAAGTTATCCACATATATCAACGGTACATCAACCTACACATTGAATTCATGAAAAAAAAATTAAACCAGACCATCTCAGTAGTAACCAATGCTAAGCCTCTATACTTAGCATTTCAAGAAGATAAAGCAACTGTAGGTTGTTTCTTTGAGCTCCATGTTAATGTCTTGTTTCTTGGTATTATCACATATCCATTTGTGGACCTTCTATCATCTTTACATCGAGCCCAATTTGCATCACTAAATACTTTAAGAGTTAGATCAGCATTATGACTATAAAATAATCATGTGTTCATGGTACCTTTCAAATACCTAAGTAAGAGTGCGGCGTGCAAGATTGGGGTGTATCTCTCAATCCGTAGATAAGAGTGAGGCATGCAAGTTACCATTAGAAAGGTCTCAAAACAAAATTTCCAAATCTACTTGGAAGTATGAAGTCCTTGGGAAACCTTTGCTAGCACTTGATTGCGTGTTCAAGATACCTAACATGGATGAGAGCAAGGTTCAAGATACTAAGGTTGATCACAGGATTCAAGACACCAAGGTTCAAGAAACTATGTGACGTTGAGGACATAAATTCAATGGTACCAAGGGAGTTCAAGAACTGATCACCGAGGCTAGAGGGATATATGAGTAGATCCTTGAGGACAATGATCAACTAAGGGGAGAGGAATGTAATAAAGTGATAGGTAGGAGATGGTTGAACCACACCCTTGAAAGATAGGAGATGCCTTAGAGAATTACAGAAATACCTCTGCAACCTGCAACCAATTTTTTGCAATTTTACCCTTTGTGAACAATTAATTGTGCACTACTTGTGCATCTTGACATCCAAACTTTGAACTCTTTGACTTTTCCCATGCTGACTTTGACCTTGAACATGTTGACTTTGATTGGTTTGACCTTGACCATTTGACTTTGGCTATGGCTGACTTTGACCAATATGACTTTTATGGGCTCAACACGTTGAGGAAATATTTTTTGAAACCCCTCCTTAATAATACCTTATGTATAGATATGTACCCCTATAGTATTTGTATTTCTCAAACCTTCAAGGAAACCATAAATATATGTATTTGAAGGAAATAAAAATCCAAGAATAAGGTGGGTCCCACCCTAGTAAAGTAGCTACCCTTACCTGCAGTGAATGGTAGAATCAAATCCCAAGTTAAATATGGAGTGGGACAAGTAGTTTTATAAATTCAAATACTTAAGCTTGACCCACTCTCCCTTTTGAAAGATTCCAAAAAACTTTTCAAAGACTCAAGCCCCACCATAGAATTTTGAGTCCTACAAAAAGATTCTTGACAAATGGGACACATGTGATTGACTTTTTGGGGCCAAAATCAAGCATAAAATATTCCAAACGCCCAAACTCGGATATGAGGCTTATTCCCACGAAAAGAGGGTGCTATTTATAGTATTTTTATGATTTTTCATGAAAAAATCAAAGATATGATCATATGGGATAAGATGAACACCTTAGAATGGCCAAAAATCTTCTAGGATTTTGTCAATATTGTATTTTCCACCACACAAGTGTCACATCTAGAAGATTCTCCCAAATAATATCATCTCCAAATATCTTCCCAAAAGGCCTATAAAAGGACCCCCTTGGGTGCCCTCAAAACAAGAAGAGTTGTATGCAAGTACACGCTCTGGGTGTAGTGAGCACTCCAAACCTAGCAGAAGGAGTCTACTCTATGTCATTGTAATGAGAGAGATATACAAGCTCCTAATTTGTAAGTCCCCCATGCCTTTGTAATATTTTCTATTTCAATCAAGTTCATTTCTCCAATTCCTTCCATTTCCATTACCCTGAACCTTTGCTTATTCTACCCAATACACCCTCTCTTCTTCTCTCATTTCCTACTTCTTCCATCTTCCTTCCCTCTTCTCAATCATTCCCCAAACCCATTGAAGATTGTGGTACCACTTGGCTCCTCTTTTCATTGAGAATCTCATTCTTGTGAATGATTTGTGTTTTGTGTGTTGGTACTAAGAGGGCGGTGCAAATCACTTGTGCCTTAAGAGTACCTTTGTGTTGATTGTGTTGAAGTGTACTAAGAGGGCAACGTGGATCATCCCCACCCTAAGAGTGGCATTGTATTTGTGTGACAAGGTGGCATGGACCACCCTTGCCTTGGCACTGCTGTGTGTTTTTCATGTGAGTAATTTTTTAGGAGCTTGGTGTCCCTCATCTTCAATTCCATTCTCTTTTTATGATTTGAGCATTGAGGAAGTGTTAGAGGCCATTTCCTTAATGCCCCTCTCATAACCTGGTGCCCCTGCTGAGGAACTCATTCATGAATTTCCAAAACACTAACAACCAAAATCGTCCCATTCGTTCCAACCAACCTTATCAATCAAGACCCCTTCTTTCTATCCATATCACATATAGTAGAAAGATACTCTTCAAACAACGCATAGTCTATCATTTCGGTGCAGAGCGTTTGGCAGAAATCCTTGAATCTCAAGAGCCCTTTATCTTTCCAGTTCTAGAATATACCCTTAGTTTTGACGTCTGGATCTTCATTCTTTTGTAAGAAAGCCAATTTCAAGTTCAACCATGGCATCAATCTTCCCACACTTCTATGGAAGACCCAATGAAAATGTTGCAGAGTTTTTGGACAACTTGGAGATGGCATACCTTGTCTCAGGAAGGGATCAAGAAGCTATCAAGCTAAAGGCTTTTCCGTTGGTCCTAAAGGAGGAAGCAAGAATATGGTACAACAACTTGTCCAATGAAGCAACAGGAAGTTGGGAAGCAGTGCGTGAAGCGTTCATAGCACGATATGGAAAGAAGGATACACCAGAAGGATTGTGGCAACAATTTCTCTCACTAAGGCAAGTCACACTTGAAGACTTTTCAAATTATGAGTCTAAGTTTCAGTGTGCGTGGAGTAATTGGGAGAGTATCCTAGGGGCAAATGAAGTAGCTCCACAATTCTTGAAAAGGGATAGATTCATCTCAGGACTCTTCCCTTCTCTAAAACAAAAGGTGGAGTCACAATTTCTAGGTACTTTTGAAGAAGCGTTAGATATAGCAAGAGTTAAGTATAGAAAATTAAAGTTTCAGTCTTCAAAAGTTGAAAAAGTAGAACATATGGATGTTGTTCCCCTAGTACCAGCTGCACAGGTAGAGAAAGGAGAAGATTCACAACAAGATATCTTACAAAAGCTCACATAACAACTGGAACAACTAACACTCAACTTGGTGAGGATCCAACAAGACAGACCAAAAATGGAACAAAATCGAGGACAACGACGACAAGCACAAGAGTTTATATGCTACAATTGCAACGAACGTGGTCATGGTATATATAATTGTCCTCGTCCTTGTAGGAATCCAGGTGATGTGTATAGGAGGCCGCCACAATATGCACAGGAACAACAACAACAACAACCGCAAGCAAATATTCTACCTGTCCCAATGGCTCAAGGTGACCAAAGGCAAGTGAATGTTTTAGAGCTGATCGAGGAGCAGGAGACTATGGATACAATGCCAATCAAGAGGACAAGGGTGCAAGACAGAGACCGATCTCAAGATGAAGATTCTAGTATGGGCACACAAACAAAGAAAGGAAGAGTTGCAGAAGGAGAAGCTAGTAAAAGAAAGAGAAGCCCAAGGGGGAAGATTAGGATGGAAGACTTTCCTCTAGGTAAGGGCATCGAACCTTATGACCTAGTTGAAGATATATCCACACAGAAACCAAATATCACTTGGCCACAATTATTGCAATTATCTTCAAAGACTAGGAGAGAATGGTCCAAGCTAGTAAGCACTAGGAGGGCTAAAAACAAGGAACTTAACCTTATAAGAGCCAATGCATGTGATGATGTGGTACCCACAGTGGATGCATATGTAAAAGGAAAAAGGATTTCCAATATGTATGTGGATGGCGGAGCACAGATATGTGTCATGATAGAAAAAAAAATGCATAGATTAGGCTTGGACATGACACGACTATCTGCGTACCAAGCTAAAATGGCAAATAATAGTGTTGTTAAATGTGTTGGTGTAATTGAAAATTTAAGAGTTACAGTATGTGATATAGAGGTCTCCCTAGACATGTATGTAATTGCAATGAAGGGGGAGGGCTACCCCATCATATTAGGACATCCATGGTTAATTGCAGTAAAAGCATATCAAAAAAGGGGTTATGGCCTTCTAGTTCTCAAACCAAATGACAGAACAAAGTCAGTTACCTATGATTTGAAGGACCAAAAGAAGGAAGATCATAGGTATGAAACAACTGTGGATGAAGAGAGTTCTTGTTATGATAGCGATTCCAGGAGTGAGGAATCAACAACCGAAGATGATTCGTCAACACTTGAAGTCATAGGCGTGATCTTTCAAGGAAAAGAAGATGGAGGCAAAGAGGATGATCTACAACAACCACAAAGTAAGGACTCCGTGCCTGAAGTGGATCTTCAAAAGATGCTAGCGGAAGATCTCTCCTCAGAGAAAAGGACCACGTACATCAGCATGCTCAAAAGGTACCCCAAATTGTTCATTAAAGATTATAATGAGATACAAGGTGTAACTGTTATTCAGCATCATATCGAAATCAAGCCAGAAGCAAAGCCAAAGGCGCAAAATCTCAGAAGGATCGGAACACTTCAACAAGAGGCTCTACTAAATGAGGTAAATAGACTCATAAAGGCTGGTTTCATTTACCCTATATCAAATTCAGAATGGGTGTCTCCAGTAGTACTTACCCCAAAAAAGAATGGTAAATGGAGGGTGTGTGTAGACTATAAACCCTTAAATGCAGCAACAAAGAGAGATCATTTTCCACTGCCCTTCCAAGATGAGATTCTAAATGAAGTGGTAGGTCATGAAAGGTACACTGTATGTGATGGATACTCAGGATACTTTCAAATCCGGATAGCTGAGGAGGACCAAAGGAAGACCACATTCATTACGCCATGGGGATGCTTTGCTTATCAGGTAATGCCTTTTGGCCTAACCAATGCACCTGCAACATTTCAAAGGTTTATGAACTATGTTTTTCAACCTATCTTTGGATCATCAATAAGGGTGTACATGGATGACTTTTGCATACATATCACTAGATTTATGCATTGTCAAAAAGTGGAAGAAGGATTAAAAAGATTGTATGAGCTTGGAGGTCAATTGAATCTTGATAAGTGTCATATTGCTGAGAAAGAAATAGTTCTTCTTGGACATCTCATATCAGAAAAGGGGATTCAAGTTGATCCATCCAAAGTGGAAGCCTTATTGGCTCTATCTCCTCCAGCAACAACAAAGCTAACCCTCACTTTTGTACAAAAGGTATGCTACATGTCACGGTTCATCCACCTTCTGTCTGAAATCATATCTCCACTACAAAAGCTTGCACAAGATAGTGTCTTTGCATGGGAGGATATCCATAATGAATGTTTCAAAGAAATCAAAAGAGTACTTAGTACTCTACCCACATTGATGCCTCCAAATATGGGAGAGACTTTCTATGTGTGTCCAAGTGCAGGTGAAGAAGCAATCGGAGTGGTCTTACTCCAGAAGGATACAAAGATATCTCACATGCGTCCTGATTACTTTGCTAGCAAGGTAATGAAAGAAAATGAGAAGAGATACACAGATGCAGAGAAACTCATGTATGCACTTATGTTTGGAGTAAGGAAGTTTCGGTCTTACCTTCTTGCTAGGCCTTTCATTATTCTTACAACAGATCATGCATTTCCATATGTGGTACAACATATGAGCATCTCATCTAGAATAGCTAAATGGGTTCTTGAACTTCAAGACTACAATTATACTTTTGTAGTAGAGGAAAGCACAAGAGCCAGTCTTGCAGACATACTCACCTACAGGAAGTGGGAGAGGAAAATATCCAATTAGAGGGACAGGGGAGCAACCTTGCATGAAGAAGATATTGAAGATGCACATACTGTATTTTTTGATGGCGCCTATAAGAAGCAGGTCGACAAAGCAACAAGAGGATTTCTGATATATGACCAAAACAAACAACTCATCTTCAAGAAAGGTATAGCTCTTCCTAATGCTCATTCAAATAATGAAGCAGAATATGTAGCACTATGTGAGGCCTTGCATGAATGTGTTCAACATGATATCAAAAGGTTGATCATCAAAGGAGACTCAATGTTGATAATTAAGCAATTACAAAATGTTTGGTGTTGCAAAAGCTAAAATTTGTTTGAATGGTTGGAAAAGGTAAGAGTGTTATTGAAACAATTTGATAACACTCAAATATGTCATGTACCAAGGAGCAAAAATAAGGAAGAAGATGCATTAGCAAATGAGCAATTTGATGGCTTCATAGCATCCATGAAGCTGGGAGACAACAGATTTGTAGGTCAAGAAGGATTAGAAGATATCATCGAGTTTCTTGAAACTGGAGAAGCACCCAATCACCTAAACAAGGTACAAAGGCATAGATTAGCGAAGAAGGCTTTACAGTACCAACTCATAGGAGATCATCTCTATGAGAAAGGTAAGGATCTTATCCTTAGAAGGGTCCCCATATCAGATGAAATAAAGAGCATTCTGGAATCATGTCATGATCATGCATGTGGAGGACATTTCTCACATGAAATAACGGTAAGGAAAGTACTTCAAGCAGGGCAAACAAGAAGAGTTGTATGCAGGTACACGCTCTGGGTGTAGTGAGCACTCCAAACCTAGGAGAAGGAGTCTACTCTATGTCATTGTATTGAGAGCGCTATACAAGCTCCTAATTTGTAAGTCCCCCATGCCTTATTTCAATCAAGTTCATTTCTCCAATTCCTTCCATTTCCATTACCCTGAACCTTTGCTTATTCTACCCAATACACCCTCTCTTCTTCTCTCATTTCCTACTTCTTCCATCTTCCTTCCCTCTTCTCCATCATTCCCCAAGCCCATTGAAGATTGTGGTACCACTTGGCTCCTCTTTTCATTGAGAATCTCATTCTTGTGAATGATTTGTGTTTTGTGTGTTGGTACTAAGAGGGCAGTGCAGATCACCCCTGCCTAAAGAGTACCTTTGTGTTGATTGTGTTGAAGTGTACTAAGAGGGCAGCGTGGATCATCCCCACCCTAAGAGTGCCATTGTACTTGTGTGACAAGGCGGCGCGGACCACCCTTGCCTTGGCAGTGCTGTGTGTTTTTCATGTGAGTGATTTTGTAGGAGCTTAGTGTCCCTCATCTTCAATTCCATTCTCTGTTTATGATTTGAGCATCGAGGAAATGCTAGAGGCCATTTCCTTAATGCCCCTCTCAACATTTTGATGAACAAAAGGCTAAACCATACTTGCTTTTGCCCTTTTGTGTAATAGCAAGTGCTTTCGTTCCCTCAAGCAACCACTTCTATTCACTCTTGATTCCTCTTTTTGCAAACGAAGAGACAAAACCTCATCAAAAGTATATACATATTTGGATTTCCTTTTGCAACCAAATGAATTCTAGTAGCAAAGCTTTGAAATTATTCCAAAAAGCCTTTAAGTGTAGAAATGAGTGATACATCTCGAATGATCTCATCTATATTTTTCAATTGCTCTTTCAAATCCTTGATGTTTGTAACATATACATCCACTGGCTCATTTTCATTCATACATACATCTTCAAGTTGCTTTCTCAAGTAAGCAACATGTGCCTCATTATGCACTACATACAAAGAGGCAAGTTTATCCAAAGCTTGTCTTGTACTACATGATCGGATATGTGGAACAATATGTCACTTCATAGAAAGGGCAATCAATGCATGAGCTTGAGCATTATTTAGTCATTGTACTTGAAGAAGATCTTGAATCTATGACAATAAGCTATGTAGTAGAAGAACCTTTGGGTCAACTACTTTTGAGTTTCATCATGTAATACCACATTGAATAGTCGGTCAAACAAGTCATTTTTGCTTGCCATTGCACCAAGAAACTCAAAAGTAGCAAGATATGAACTTCAACAAAGTTGAAATGTAGCTCACAAAGTGTAACTTTAATGGAAAATGCATGAATGGCTTCAAAAGGAGATTAAAATCCCAATGGGTGGAAATGATATCCGAGTGTTGAACATTGGTATTTATATGCATCAGAACTCGTTTGCACCATTAAAAGTGCACATAATGATGTCTTGAAAAAAAAACAGCAAGTTAAGGAGGTAAACTTGATTTGATACCATTCTTAGGTATGTGTTTGTGTTTTCGTTTGTGTGTGTGTGTTTGTGTGAGTGTGAGCGATTGTGGAGCCATGAATAGAAGTACACACAAGAGTGAAGAAGGAGATCGTAGCATAGAGATATCTGATGGCTAAAAGATCTCTCTATCGATAGATGGTCAATAGTATAAGAATGAATGAAGTGAGATCTGTAAGTGAATCCTTGAGTAAAAAGTACCACCACATGTGAGTATACCATGTACATGTGGTTCCATGGAGAAAAGACTTCTCACCAGCACTAGAGTAAAAAGTGTCCATGTATAGGGAAACACTTCACATAAAAGCTACACAAGGGACAAAATAAGTGTAACAACAGCATACTAGAATAAATAATTATATCACTATTAGAGAGATCATGAATCATATATTCATCATGAATAGGCTAAACCATCAACCCAATCATGGCCAGAGTTGATACTTATAACAAGTCATATCCATGCTAAATGATAGATAGAATTTCATAATTTGTAATAAATTGTATAGCTGTTGATATAGCATACTAGCAAAAATCATACTATCATCATTAGAGAGATCATGAATTGTGCACCCATAATCAATAGATATAACCACCAATCCAATCATTATTAGTTTGTATATTGATAATGAGTCACTTGTATTGTCTAATATGTACAAAGAATTTTATAATATGAAAGTAATTCCATTAGTAGAAGTAAAGAAAAATTTTCCAATTTTTTATAGTATTTTAATAGACCTAATTAAAATACTATCAAATAATTTTTTGTGCATTTGATATTATTTTAATTAGGTCTATTAGAATTTTTTTCCACTATTAAATTCTAAATTTGGGTTTAGGAACAAAGTGTTCAAATAAGATTGTTACTTTAGTTCCTATTGCATGGTAGACTATTTGTGAAAACTACATGATTCACCATCATACAAAATTCCAGCTTCATCTATTGCTCACACAAAGATACCTTCACATATTCATTCACCACACCATAGTGCTACTTAACAAAAGCAAAAAAAAATCAAGTAATAGAAAATATAAAGACACACATCATATAGCGTCTCTATCCCACATAGAGGCTTATATAGAAACAACAAGTATATCAAGTACAAGTGTTGCATCCATTAGTAATTCATTCACTTTTTACCGCATAATTATTACATTTCTTAAATGTATTGTATTTGATCGCAACCGAGCTTTCATATTACGCTCACATGAAAAATATTATGTTTAAATGACAAGAATAAAAAAATATTCATCACTTTAATGGCTCACATTTGCATGCAATGGAGGACATTAACCCATTATAGTGTTTGATTGTCTAGTCTTCATCTTCTTTTTCTTCATTAAATTGTTCAATAAGTTGGCCCTTCTATGCCTTGGCATTAGTAATGGAATGCACTACAAATTTAACTTTGTTCTTCTATGAGAATTTCTTTAATAGTTTCATCCAATTGGCAGTCATGCTCAAACTATTAGATTTATTGCTTTGTTGTAAAGAGTGAAATCTTAGCTTTCACACTATTACATTAATGTTTGATTTCCTTTGTAAAGTGGAACTACTATCCACATGTGTTAGTGTGGGTGGTTGCGCCTTTTGCTTCTTGAGGCAGGGATGAGGGTTCAACCCCTCTCTAGAGCACGACGTGTGTGGGCCTAAAGCCAATGTAATACCTTCAGGCAATATTAAACCAAATGCCTCCAAGCAGTCCTTCCTATTGTTGTCTTTGGTATTCTAACCCGTGCTTTGTGGGATACAGGGATATCATGGGTACTATGCCCATTCACTTGTATAGTTGTTCTTTCAATCCATTCAAGCAAAGGGAGATTAGGCTTCAACCGAAATTCCTCCTCTTAAAAAAAAAGAGAAAGTGGAACTACTTCCATATATCCTTTTTCTCATGTTATTTTCATGTTTCCATTTGTGCATGTAAGTCCTCAACTACCTTAGTGAGATATTATTCACCCATTTTTTCCACTCTATCTATGGCCTTAGAATCACCAATTCATTTTGTGTGCACTTGCACTCGACATAGTTATACTTTACAAGAGTGTTCTTCTTAGGAAAAAGGGAATCTTCTCATCCAATTTTTATTGCATGGCTTGCATTTAATGTCCATACCAAATATCTTTGTCTAACTACTTCTTGCTTTAATTCTTCAATATAGCAATCCTTTTGAACCATATTTTGTCAAAAAAGGTCTCCATACTTCATTAGGAAGGCACCATGTAATATCTTATACCAATCTCGCCATTTTTTTACTTCATCTTGGGCATCTTGTTAGCCATGTTGAACTAAGATTAATTTTTGTATTTGGTAAGATACAATATTGGCTATTTGAAGGGCTAATTCATTATGTAAATCATCATCTAATTTATTGACATGGTCCAAAAACTAAACAAAAATGGCCCACATTAGCCTATATTCTTGTATCCAAAACAATCAAGGGTGGGTCAAGATGTATAGGACGAGGAAGCAGAGGGAGGCCAAGAGGAAGAGAGCAATGAGCAATCATGATGATCCAACAAAGCGTGTACTACCTTTTTTGTGTTCATATGGAATTGAGAAAAGAGGAAGGTATCCCAATTTAACTAGGACTATTTCTCAAAGTAAAATAAAGTGAACGAAGTTTCCAAACTAGCAAAGTTCTTAATTTCAAGGAACAAAGCCTCGAGATAGAACCAATAAAGAAAAGCACATTTCCCCAACTTTGATTAGTATTTTTTGGAGGAAGTGTACTGCTCAAACAACTCCTATAAGTAATTTGTGGGGAGCTTGGTTGAAAGATGGGTAGCATCAGTAGTAGGTAAACATGTACGTTGGGAAATAGTGGTGGCCAAAAATTGAACTTGCTTCCAGCCCAAATACTCGATAGCATACACTATTTCAATAGACTTGAAGCAGGTGATGGCCAACAATAACTTCTCCTAGTTCATGTGAGGATAGACTTGCACTCACTTAATGAGGGTGAATGTGGAAAGACCTCGAATAGAAATCCAATCATGGTCATGGATGAAAGATGAGGCTAGGAGGATGAAGGTGAGCAACAACAAGTAGGGAGAGAAGGTTATGAAGATGATCACCATAACACAAGAAAGTAAGAAGAAAAATACCGAAGGTGATAAGATTAATGGATTTTAAGGCAAAACTCATGTATGAAAAAAATTTTGAGGAAACAAAGGAATACACTAAATAAAAAGTAAAAGACGATAATTATAGTGGATGAAGGCTGATTGCATGCACCTTAAGAGTGATGGAATAGAAGTTTAACTCCATTCACTAGAGTGAGAAGGAGACCCCCTCTAAAGTTCATGCAGTAGGTGGTCAGACCAAGCATCACTGCAATTTGATATAGGCCAATCCATGATATTTTAACCTTTGAACCATTTTTTAGTTCAAGAATAAAAGTAGGTTTTCAATTCTATAAACAAGAGATCACAAATTATGCTCGTGCCATCATGCTTGCCAAAATAGAGCTACCTATAAAATTAAATAAATCTCATAGCAAGCCTTATCCAATTTTCATAGTGTGTGAAGACAAGATTTAGAAGAATTCCTTGTTGCACCAAGACCCGCAAACTACAGATGATCTATTCTATCATGGAAATGGCTTCCAATCCATACATTAATTTGAACAAAGCCAAGCCCAAGAAAGCATTATATCCTGTGTGATAGGTGCATAACATAGAAGAAAGGTATTGATCCCACATGGAAGAAAAAAGATTTACTGATTTATTCAACATAGTGAGAAGATACTTGTTCTTGCTTTTTGCAAGAACATTCACTTGCAAATGATACAGAACATTCATCTTATATAGAACATGCCAAAATTGAATAATGTGCACAATAACTTCATTACGAAAATGTGTACCCAATTAGAAATGAGATCAAGAGGAAGGTCGAAGCAAGGAATTCATTTGGAACACAAGCAATGTGCTAAAACATGCATCATAGACTCTTGGTGTTCCCAAGATCCTATCAACATAACATAGTGGATACATGCTGAAATATACTCTTTATGGATCATTATAGATGGAGGAGATATCAACCTGATGAAATTTAATCCCCATTTTTAGAATGGCTCCAAAGGAAGAATGGCTTGCAAAGGGAACTTTTGGGCATCCATAAAAATAGCCCCAAAATATTGGAAAGCATTGCAAGTACAAATAAAACTCATTGTTTATGCAAGAGAAGCCTCCACCAATCAGCTTGTTATATTTTATAGACAGTTAATTCATGAAAACAAAATCCTCTAGAGGCACCATAATGGGGACTTTCAAATTATGATAAGCACATTTTCCTCAAATATGCACCATAGACAAAATCCCAAGATGTCATAATGATCAAGTTGACCCAAAATGATGGAGGAATAATGGCTCCTGAAATATAAAAACTTCTTTCTAGAGTGCAACAAGTGTATTGGTATTTTTGTGATTGCTCCAAAAGTGTACACTCATACAAGGTCCATGGCAAAGGTTCCTAATGTTTGTAACTAGAATTTGTTACACTTCAAGCATATCTACATCTCGCAATGCATACTCAACACCATCAGGGACTCATGAGATGTCATAATGATCAAGTTGACCCACAATGATGGAGAAATAATGGCTCCTGAAATATAAAAATTTCTTTTTAGATTGCAACACGTGTATTGGTATTTTTGTGATTGCTTGAAAAGTGTACAAGTCCTCATACAAGTTCCATGGAAAAGGTTCCTAATGTTTGTAATTGAAACTTGTTACACTTCAAACATATCTACATCTGGCAATGCATCATCAGCACCATCACGGACTCATGAGATTCTAATCATGAAAGAAAATTTACAATGACATGTTGCACTCCAAGATGGTGGATAATCTCGAACTCTCATTCCTAGAGTAAAACAACCAAAAAGATAACTGGTCCTCTAAGTTGGTTGGCATACCAAATGTAAAAGATAGGGGGAATGATTCACGTTAAAACAGAGAACTTGCATCCCAAAAAATAGTGTCAAAATTTGTTAATGGCATCTAGGATGGATGCATGTGTGAGAAAAATTTTCAATTGGTGAACTGCAATGTCACAAATGATAGTCCATTAATATTTGAAGCACTTGGCATGATCGACTTTGTTCATGGCAATAGTAATATGGGCAAGGAATCTAGGCTGAAGACCATGCCAATGATTTTTTCCTAAAACTTACAACTACTTAGATTGCTTGGGTATGGGTACTTTGAAAATAGCCTTGAATTTCTATAAGATTCAATGATAGGTTAACTTCTTGGTAGCATACAAAGCATAAATGAAGATGCTCCAAATGGTCAATACTATGGCTTGAAATAGAAAAATCATCCAAGGAAACATGCATAAAGTTTGTTAAAGAAGGAGACAAGATAGTCTACATACATTGTTGGAAGGTGATATGGATGTTTCAAAGCCCAAACCACATGTCAATACAAACAAAAATTCCCCAATTAATGATAAATGCAATTTTAGGGATGTAATCCATCATGTGCACTTGATTATACCTATTGTATGCATCTAAAAAAGAATACATTTCATGACCTACAGCTTCATCTAACATAGAATCAAGGAAGGATATGGAAAAAGGGTATGGTAATGTAGTCCCATTTAATTTTGAGTAGTCCACACAAATTTGGAACTTCTTGTTTTCCTTACAAAAAATGATAGGGACAATAAATCCTATAGTGAGCAAATGATCTAATTCAACCTTCACATATTTAGCATAGTGCAAGTTCATATTGTATCATTGTTGAAGGATTATCAATGTAAGCATAGGTGAAAACATCCATGTACTCCCCTATAAGATCAACCAATTAAAGGTAGAAAGGAGAGGAAAGAGTCATAAAAATTAACATATTTAAGAGTCTCTTCGGTTCCCAAGTCAACATTCTCCACTTGTTCTTCTGCTACCAATCATCTAAAGATTTCAAAAAAATGTTCAAACAATTCCTTACTATAATAATTGATAACGCCTGACAGCAATATAAAAAACAAAGGAAAGATTTTCATTTACATGTAGAAATTGTAATTCTTTCCATATCTTGAGCATCTATGAGGTTGACTGGTTCAATTAGCTGAGGCATCTGTGACCAATGATATTTGGTAGTAACATCTAGTACAACTATGTATTGGATTCCTTGCTTATAGAAGATAAATTGGCAATTCGACCAATCATGAATAACATGTGCTTGTTGAAGCCATGGTCCTCCCAACAATATATATATAATCAACAATAGAGGCAACTAGATCCAACATCACAATAGTAATAATGGGCAAAACAACTTGTATCAAAATGGGAATATTCTTAATGAAGCCTAATAGTTGGAGTCAAGAAAGACCAACCATTCAAATGAAGAACAAGATTAGCTGTAAAGTTTTCCAAACCAACCTTTGGTACAAAACCTAAGTGACAATGTTTACCCTTGAACCACCCTCAATTAGAACCTAATCAATAGGGACTTCTTAATGCCACAGAGTAGTCAAGGTAGTCAACTAGTTGAGTCTTTGGTTGCCAAACTCGTAGATATACATGGTCTATCAATCTCAAAATGTGTTACATAAAACCTTCTCACCTCTTGACTAAATACAAGGAATAAGGCCAAAAGATCACCCAATTCATGAGAAAATGGAATTGCATTAGTGAAGCCCAAATAAGCTTAAAAGGAGCTGCACTTCACGAATCAGTGGTTAAGGGTCTCTTAGTGACATCTCTTGTGTTAAAGGTGGGAGGTGGCTTGGCTTCTGACATTGGGACAAAGATGGACCTTGAACCAATAGTTTGGTAGTAGCAAGAGTGGTTTTGGAAAGGCTAGAGGTTGTTCGATGGCCCACGGAATATCTTATTGATACCAAGGCTAGAAAGAACTCTTAAGCTCTTGCAAAGTTCAATTGAAACCTATTTGAACTGGTTGAACTATTGGGTCTAAGAGTCTTACGATGGACTAGTGTTTTTAAAGTCCTCTTTAAATGAAAGAGTGGTTGAATCTAGCAATTTCAAATAGTCTCTCTTTGTTGCAAGGTTTATGTTACCGACTCTATCATACTTGTGACCTTCCTCACAATCATTGTGTGCATGAATTTCTTTGCAAACGAAACCATCACTTAGGAATTCGAGGAGGTTAATAAGTGTTTGGTTCCAATAATGATAACCATTATTATTTTTAGGAAACGTTCGACCACCTCTATGATCTTGGAAGTTCGTTGACGGATAATTTAACTTATTCAAACCCTCAATTGGTGCCATTGTCTTCACTTGGGGGGAGGCAATTATGGTTGTTGTCCATATTATGTCGACACATTGAAGTGATGTGATCATAAGCATCATGGATGGCACATTATAATTGATTCAAAGCATAATTGGGAGAAATATGTCCTATATTTATACATTTGGTACAAAAGACCTATTGCATTGGGTTCTTATAATGCAATTGTAAATCTCTAAATTTCCAATGTAACAAAATATTGTCAGCAACATCATATAAAATTTGTTAAGTATTTTTTATTAGCCTCAATGTGTTTGGCATACGTATTTAGTTCATCTAATGGAAGCCATTCAACCATTTTTGGCAAGCAACAAGGGTTTCACATGTACAAGCAACCCATCCAAAAACCATCTAATGATTACAAAATTAGGAGGCTATTAAGCTTAAGAATGATTATATCATTCAAAGGCCATTGAGCTTGATCCATTTGCTTCACTATGTTGCAAAAAAACATAGGGTAAAATATTGGGGCATTCATCCTAGTTGATTGCCATGTTTCAAGAAATTGAAAGTTGAGAAATATCCTTGGTTTGTCAAAAGCAATGTCAAAATGCATTTCGTATATCTTGAAAGAAGTTTAAAAAGCATTGGCATCAAAGTCTATAAGCATTGTCTGCTATTAAGAAATATATGGGCTTTGTGGTTCATATATCGATTTGTTATTTATAGTTTTGTAGTTATTAAGAAATATACTTATGTGAACATCAAGTTCCCCATTCACAATGCCATGAAATTTGATGCAAACAGTTCATATTGGAACCAATCTTCTTTGGTTCGCCACGTTGAGCCAAACTTTCAGTAATTGCTCATCCAATAGAGTTTCTTGCTTTCACTCGATGTTCACAAGTGTTCCTTCACCATTGGGAGATGGATGTTTTGAGCAATTATCATCTATAAGGACAAACTCTTGAAGATGATTATTTTCAAAGGGATGTCACTAAATTACAATTTGGTCGTTCTCTTTCCAAAGAAAAACGTTTTTTATACAAAATACTTGTTAACTTTTCTAGTAATTGATCATCTCTTTTCTAAGTAGAATCTTTCTTACAAATTTTACTTTCGAAGTTAAGACTTATTCATCTAGTTAAACAGAGTACAGACTTTTGAAACATATACATGACAATCAAGTCTTAATAGTGATCATGGGGTTGGGCATCAATAACATTGCACTATAAGATCAACAAAAGTTGATACATATCTCAACAATTGCATTGGCAAAATCTCAAAATTGTATCAAAATGTTGTTGTAATCCATTGCAAAGTTATCATGGAATATTGTTATTACACACGAAACACGAAAGGCTATACATAACGAACTTCTATAGCGCAACCCCACCATATTGTGGTCGTCAATGTTAGAGCTCATTTTCACTACCAAATTCCAATTCAAGAATATTTATACTTAAAGGGCATGTCCGCCATCTCATCACACGTGACGGGCAGGCCTCACTGAATTTTACCTACACACCCACAAACAGCCACAGGATATGGATATAATACCATCACCAACGACATAATAGAAGATAAATTTGGCCCTACAACTAATGCCTTTTAAATTCATCCGTCCATAGATTCTCACACATATGTAACACAGGCTTTTAGACTTCACAAAAATGGGAAAGACGATCTTCCGTTCTAATGCATGTAGTCAGCTCCTGCCATATTCAATGTCTGTCATCATCAGCAATTGCATTCGTATTCCTACAGCTCATGCCATTTGACTTCACTGGTTGAACTCCATATATTCTCACATATGTACCAGAGGCTTTTGGACTACTCATGGATGGTAAAGATACTCTCCCTTCGCATTGCATCTAGTCAGCTCCTGTCATATTCAATGTCTGTCATTATCAACCACTGCACTGATATTCAATCCTGATAATGCAGAGAGTCTTGTCCATTGAATTCCTCTTCAGAGAGAGAGAGGGAGAGAGAGAAAGGGATGGGGGATTGTTAAGGTAAATGATTTTGTTTTAATGTCAGAACATATGATGTTCATTCCATCATGGGATGCGTTTGGGGCCACACAGTCAGGGGATCAAGCCGAAGCAATGGTGGAGATGACACACCGCCTTCCTTAGTATTTTCAGTTCCAAGGATCGTCATATTTAGCAATCTTTCAGCTTTGGACTAAAGAGATCCAGCTACTTGATGTCATTTCGCCATTGAGTTGGTCACTTCAATGTACAAGGTTTGGCCCATGAATTTCTTCTTTCCGCAAAGAATTCTTTGTATCCTTGGATGGGTTGGATGCCCTTCTATAATCTTTATGGCTTTAAAACCCATTGCTAATAAAACGTCAAAATTAAAGGATTAAATTCAAATCACCTTAAAGAAAGTATTCGACCCAGGAGCAAAAGACACTGCCACTGTCATATCTGACTGGGGTTAAGCTGCTGCACCACATTTCTGAACGGTGAATTATGTTCTCCATGCAAAAAGGCGGCATCCTGTAGATGTTAAAACAAGTAAAAATAAATCTATAGAAAAGAATATATTTACAATGAACATGAGGAAACCTTCATGGCTCTCTCTCTCTCTCTCTCTCTCTCTCTCTCTCTCTCTCTCTCTCTCTCTCTCTCTCTCTCTCTCTCTCTCTCTCTCTCTCTCTCTCTCTCTCTCTCTCTCTCTGTGTGTGTGTGTGTGTGTGTGTGTGTGTGTGTGTGTGTGTGTGTGTGTGTGAGAGAGGAAGGGTATCAGGGCCCAAGGACAGGCAGGTTTCAGACGAGATTACTCTACCATTGACCACATCTTCACCCTGAGATGCCTGATCGACCAAGCAAGAGTGAGGAAGAGGAGATTATATTGCTTTGTGGACTTCCGCAAAGCATTTGACACGGTTCCCAGGGAACGACTCTTCGGACGACTACTTGATATCGGAGCTCCAAAGGAGATGATATGGGGGATCTATGCCTTATACAAGAGAGTATCTGGTAGAGTCAGATGTCCAGGAGGCTTATCTGATCCACTTGCTAGCACTATCGAGGTGAAGCAAGGGTGCCCTCTTTCACCCACCCTCTTTGGTATCTACATTGATGAAATAGTGGACTTCATACAGCAGCAGAGGGGTGATGGCATTGAGGTAGGCAGGTCCACTATCCATATTCTTTTATATGCTAATGATATTGTACTGGTTTCAATGTGCACAAAAGGTCTACAGCATCATCTACATGACCTAGATGACTTTTGCAGACACAGAGAGTTATCTGTAAACCAAGGTCATGATCTTTCATAAATCAGCAAAGGTACGCAGACCAAAGTTTTTCCATACGTGAACCATACAGCAAACGCATACGGGTACGGAAGTATGAAAAAAGTATGGAATCTTTTCAAAAATATCATACCTGATATCATATGTCTAACACAAAAAATGTTGAAAATTTGAAGTATTACATATACAATAATATAATATTAAAGATCAGAATTTTGTTGGCTACTATAGCTTACAGTGTAGTATATGTCACGAGGAAGGAGATAAGGAAGAGAGCTCACACACACACTCTCACTCTTAAGGAGAAGCACACACACAGGTTGAGGCAAGGAAAAATGACCTTCTTCTTCTATTACATAAAAGGAATGTACAAAAATGACCTAAAAAACAAGAATACAACAAGTGCAATATATAAAGATCAGTACATAAGGAAAAACCTAATGTCCGCGAATGAGTGAACTGGCAAGGGACAAATGTGCCATCACTCTCGGTAGATAAATCTAATAAATTTCAATGAAGTATCCCTGACATGTATCGGCGTGACCACTATACATGTCAGAGAAACGAAAAAACTGGTATGTGTCATCCTGGATCATCAAATGTTGAGCTTGATATCTCAACACTCCCCCTCAAGCTCAACGCCATATTCTGTAATCCAAGCATCTCCCGAAACTTCTTCAACTTCTCAGCTCCAAGTGCTTTGGTGAAAATATCAGCAACCTGCTCATCTGTTCTCACATAAACAAGATCAATATCACCTGCGAATACCTTCTCTCTGATGAAGTGATAATGTACCTTGATATGCTTTGTTCTAGCATGGAAAACAAGGTTCCGTACTAGTTGTATGCTGCTAAGATTATCACAATAGATAGTGATGGGCTTTTGCACTTCCACACCTAAATCTGCAAGTAACATCTCCAGCCATGATGCCTCACATGCTTCCATTGTAGCACCTCTATACTCTGCCTCTGTACTCGACAAAGCAACAGTGGGTTGCTTCTTCCTGCTCCATGTAATAGCTCCACCTCCAAGTGAGAAAAAAAAAGCCACTAGTAGATCTTCTATCTGGAGTACTACTAGCCCAATCTGCATCAGTGTATCCATGAACCTGCAAATCTACACCAGCTTCATAAAACAATGCATAATCCAAAGTAGCACTCGCATAATGTAGAGTGCGCCTCAGAGCATCCAAATGTGGCTTCTTGGGGACCTGCATAAACTGACTTTCAAGTCCAACAGTATAGCTTAAATCAAGCCTTGTTATTGTAAGATATATAAGACTTCCCACAATTTTCCTGTACATAGTAGCATTTTCCAATGCTTCACCTGATGTAGTATCCAACTTCAAATTCTGATCTAATGGCATAGAAATTGGCTTACAACCAGCCATACCATAGTTTTGCAACATATTCAAAGCATATTGCCTTTGCAACATCCATATACCTGTTTCTGTATGTATAAACTCAATGCCCAAGAAATAGCGCAGCACACCAAGATCTTTCATGTCAAATTCATGCATAAGAAGTTGCTTTACCTCTTTGATGCTTTCTTCATTATCGCCACCTGCAATCAAGTCATGATAACATAAATGGCCACAATCGTGATGCCATCATCAGCCTTCCTTCCTTGCATATAGTGAATGATCTGCATCACACATAGAAAACCCAATGCTGGTTAAGTAGTCAGCAATCCTTGCATGCCATGCACGGAGAGCTTGCTTCAGCCCATACAAAGCCTTTTGCAACTTGCAAACATATTCTGGATGCTTTGAATCTTCATATCCTTGTGGCTGATCCATATATAAATCTTCCTGTAACTCACCATGTAGGAAAGCATTCTTCACAGCCATCTGATGCAAAGTCCATCCTTTTGTTGTAGCTAATGCAACAAGTGTCCTGACAGTAGACATTTTAGCTATGGGCTGAATGTTTCCTCATAATCAATGCCGTATGTCTGTGCATATCCTTTAGCTACCAATCGTGTTTTATACCTTCTTATGCTACCATCCGCATTATGCTTTACCTTGTAAACCCATTTACAGCCTATGGGTTTCTTGCCTTGCGGCAATGGAATCAGCTTCCATGTATCATTTCCATAAAGTGAAGCAATCTCCTCATCCATAGCTTTTTCCGAATCTGCAATTCCAATTGCATCTTCAAAGCAAGAAGGTTCAGCATCTTGTATTACCTTTGTCATGTAGGCATAATGACGAGCCATGTAACTATCATATGTCAATCGTTGCACTGAATTCCGCATCCTCCCAGATCTTCTTGGTCCTAGGTCACTTCTCCTTATATCATCTGCATGTGCCCTTCTTACTCCTGGAGTCTTCACAAAGGGCAATCCAAGTTCCTCATCAAGACTCTTTTCTGAACCGCTTGAATCTCCATCAACGTCTTCAAAACCTGCACATGTTTTATGACCAACAAAAAGCTTTTCTTTACCTTTCTTGGATGTATTTGATGAATTTGCTGGACTTAAATTTCCACATAATCTTCCACTCCATGGATTTGAGTTGGAACTATTGCTTGGTGATGCATCTGGTCCACTCAAAACCTGAGATTTTGCACTTGATTTTTCAGCATTTTCTTTATCATTTGGTTCAAGACTCAGTCCTTCTTTGGCATCTACATAGAAGCTTGACATTTCATCAAGTACCACATCTCTGCTCACCTTTACGTTTCATCAAGGCTCTTGCTATTTCTGCAATATGTCTATATTTGCGTTCAGCAACGCCATTCTGTTGTGGTGTGTACCTGCATGAAAACTGACGCCGAATTCCATGATTTTTTAGAAAACTATTGAACTCATTTGACATGTATTCACCTCCTCCATCAGATCTTAATGTCTGAATGTACTTCCCTCTCTGCTTTTCCACCATAGCTTTAAAATTCTGAAAGTGAGTGAACACCTCACTCTTCTCTTTCATGAAATATACCCATACTTTGCGTGTATGGTCATCAATGGAAGTAACATAAAACCTGCAACCGCCCATAGATGTGGTCTTTGCTGGACCCCAAACATCTATATGTACTACTTCTAGTACATTCTCACTAACATGCTTGTCATGTGGAAATGATGCTCTTGACTGTTTACCAAATTGACATGCTGCACATACCTTTTGCATTTCTGCAACTTTGAAATTTGGTAGTCCATGGACAATCTCCTTTGACTGCATCAATTTCAGCCTTTGCAAGTTTGCATGTCCAATCCGTTTGCGCCACATCTCTATATCTGCAATAACTCCTGCACCTTTTGCAAACATGGCTGCATTCATTTCAGGAATCTTCACATTTAAGGTGAACATCCTATCCACTTTGTTTCCTTTGGCAACCAATCGTCCATCCTGCTTGTACTCTTCTACATATAATCCTTCAGCATTGAACCTGACTTGTAATCCCTCGTCAACCATTTGTCCAACAAAAACAAGATTCTTTGTTATATTTGGAACATGAAGCACATCAGCAAGATGTTTTACCTTTCCATTCTCCATCGATAGTGCTATGTTTCTTGTATCAGCCTGAGCCCTCACTGATTACCCAATGGCTATAGCTTGCTCCCTTAGCCTCAAGAGTCTGCCAAA
Source organism: Ceratopteris richardii (assembly GCA_020310875.1). Lineage (NCBI taxonomy): Eukaryota > Viridiplantae > Streptophyta > Polypodiopsida > Polypodiales > Pteridaceae > Ceratopteris > Ceratopteris richardii. The sequence goes on along the minus strand of CM035408.1, from coordinate 20,761,243 downwards.
GTCGAGTCTGCATGTGTTCACAATGCCAAACACACACGAAATGTGTGTTTGAAGGAGCCCAAATGATCTATTTTTTGCCAAATTTGATATGTACACGAAATGTTTTCTGAAGTTTCAAAAACGTCAAAAACGGCCTAGCATTTCGGAGGGCAAGAAACACGCATTTCGTGCAACTATGCCTAATACATCCATCCATCCATGCATACATTCATGTATACATTCATGTATACATTCATGCATGCATGCATATACACGTCTATATGTATGTAGATACATATTAGCATTCATACATACATACATGTGCATAAAAACACATACATACATGCATATACATACACATGTCATACACATAGAAGTCATTCAATTTCAGCATGTTGTTGGGGTCCAAGGGTGTACCTAACACAGGAACAAGGTGTTTTTTCCTTTTATCAAGTTTTTTTTTTTTTTTTTTTTTTTTTTTTTTGGGGGGGGGGGGGTGGGGGGTGGGGGTAGAGAGAGAGAGAGAGAGAGAGAGAGAGAGAGAGAGAGAGAGAGAGAGAGAGAGAGAGAGAGAGAGAGAGAGAGAGAGAGAGAGAGAGAGAGCAATTGCTTGAAAATTTTGCTGCCAATAAGTTTTTGGTACATATATGTGCGGTATGTATAGAACATACCAGTTGCATGAGTGCGATCAATATTCAACAGTGAAGGGCATGAATAGCCTAGACTTCCCATGATTTGTGTCATAGTATGTTACTTTAAGTTCTGCTTCCTTGATTACATGATCCTCCCTGACCACTTACAATACCAAAATCAGGATCCTTATCCTAGTTAAATAAGATGACCTTCATCTAGGACAACAAGAATTACTGGCTACTACCTGCTTTCTTGTGTTAATTACTTCCACCAAATTTCACTTTGCTTCCAAGAGAACCACTAAGGGCAGCCATCAACTAATTCTAAGCTTCCAAAGAGGTGTGACGATAGCCATAAAGAACATCACACAGAATATCTAAATAAACTGATCAACAACGCCCAAGGTAATATTTATGCCTGTTTTCAACAGGGGAAAAAAACAACAACAGGCAGGAAAACAGTACATCAAGCACAAATATTGAATAAAAATAAACATCTGTTTCAACGAGTGAAAATGTTTGAAAAATTAGAAGTGCATGTTTCTTGAGTGGCACAATGTGACTAAGTCCATGCAAACTTAAAAATCATCTGACTATGGAAAAACTTTGGGAGCATGCTTGAAATGCTTGAAATGGTAATCCAGGTTGGCACAAAGAGTCCAATCCATACAGGCTTTAAGAACATTTGTCAGCAAGAATACTTTGTGGATATCTTTAAGAATACCCTGTCATCAGGCTTTAAAAAGAACGGACTACAGAAATTGTTGAGATTCAGAACAGGATACCAAGAAAATTGATGCTAACTGAAAATACCTGAGTACCATGAACACCATGATGCAAAAGCGGCCTGGTTCCAGCTAATGAAGCTGGATGGATCAATATTTTGTGTGTATATTCTCCATCCATGGAAACACCAACTACCTCCGCAAACATCTGTAGCTCAGGAACCATTGTATAGTACTCTGAGAACAAAATTCTGTTGAGCCTTTCCCTCATATAAGAATCTGAAATCACAGTTGAGGATTCCTTCCAAAGCAAATAACAAAAACCTAAGGTGACAAAAACAAAAATAAAGAAAAGAGAAATACAGATGCATATACAGAGAGAGAGAGCGAGAGAGAGAGAGAGAGAGAGAATTTTGTTGACCACAAGAAATGCCTTTGTGAACACAACAAATGTGGTTGAATAATGAGCCAAACTTCACAATGCATTAAAGTTGATTCAAATATTAAGAATAAAATTGATCACAGTATGATTAATACAACATGAATGCCAATAAGTCACAAAAGATACAATAATTTGAAACTGAGAAAAGGCTATTCAAGTTTTGATGGATTCCTGATCAAGAATGAGTGACTAGAACCCAGGCATACAAATATATTCAATCGATCTTGATTTTAAGTGACGATAAATTTTGATAAACAAATAAATAATAATATACATCCCTTGTAAAAAGAGAACGAAAAACAAAGTACAAGAAATCAGAATGTGAGAAAAATAGAGTATTATATTGACGTCCATGGGACGTCACAACCAACCCATGAGACAAGAACCATACCTCCATACTGGTATGAAATCTAGTCATCAAAAGAGCTCAAGTACATAAAATAAAAGGTGTGCACACATGAGTAATGTGGGAAAGGGCGATACAAAATAAGATCATGTGATCGGACAGAGGAACTGTGAACTTGGATTAAGATGATGAACTATTTACATGCTCTAGAAAGATACAATCATAAGAATGCAAGAGATGTCCTAGAGGCATAGACTCATAAGTGCACCTGAAGTATATAGAAAGATGATGAACTATTTACATGCTCTAGAAAGATACAATCATAAGAATGCAAGAGATGTCCTAGATCCATAGACTCATCGAAAGAGCAGATGTACATAAAAATAAAAGGTGGCAACACATGATAATGTGGGAAAGGGTGATAGGGAAGAGATGATGAGCTATTTACATACTCTAGAAAGATACAATCATAAGAATGCAAGAGATGTCCTAGATCCATAGACTCATAAGTGCACCTTGTAGTTTAAGGGCTGTAAATCTGTTACTCTGTTGTACCCTTCACAACTTATCTCTTACCTGTACTCACACAGCTTGTTTCTCTCGCACAATCAGAGGAAATGTGAAACCTGGATTGAGATTACGAATGCAAGAGATGTCCTAGACCCATAGACTCATATGTGCACCTTGTAGTCTAAGGGCTGTAAATCTGTTACTCTGTTGTACCCTTCACAACTTATCTCTTACCTCTACTCACACAGATTGTTTCTCTTGCCCAATCAGATATAACAAGCCAATATTATGCTGCAGACAAAGTTTTGAGACACAACAGGATAGGTATCACAGCCATGAATGATAGGTACAAAGAACCGGTTCGATCACCATTGTTGCAACTACCACCACCACCACCACTAATGATGGTGGTGATGGTGGTGATGGTGGTGGTGGTAGCCACAACAGTAGCATTAATGGTTTTCATAATCGTACAATAAATTCAATTTGAAAAAAAACAAGCAAACAAACAAAAACAAAACTACCCAAGAGAATTTAGCATTTGTACTAGACATGTATCATATTATCATGCAACATACATTTACTTACATAAGTTCGTACTTATTGGAGCTTATGAATTCAAGATAAGAAACACAAACTTAGTCAAACCCATAGGGTTTCTTGTCTAGTACTTAATGTACAAATCTTATCTTGTTAGAACACTCTAGTATTTTAGTCAATCCAAATCATGGTTGATCAATCTAGCATTTTGGAGATTTTATCTCCCAATGAGTGTTTAGAAGGTAGCTTCAATTATCCATTTTGGAGTTTTATGCTCAAGAATCTTTTATTAGCAAGAGATTTTTGTGATATTGTGTCAGGTGACTTAGCACGCCCACACACACCTAACAAACACCTAATAAAGGTAGAAGACATAAGACAACTAGAGAAACAACTACAAATGAAGCATCTACTTCTATTGAACCACAAACCCACGTAGGAATGTTCTTGGAACTTGACAAGCTTCTCAAGATCAAAAAGGATGGGATACAAAGGATGCACAACCTTTACCATAATATCTCTCTCAATCAAGAGACTTGTTATTCCTCATCTTAGACCTTGTCAGACATCTAAAGAAGTGTGGGATAAGTTAGAAGATTTGTTTTTTCTCCGTAAATTGCAAGAAAACAATATCTGAAGCATCAGCTAAACAATTTGATAATGGAAGAAGGTGGTTTTGTCCATGATTACCTAACTAGAATTCAAGATTTAGTGGAACAATTAGCAAATATTGATGTTTTTATAGAGAATGATGAGCTTGTGACCATCACTCTAAATTCTTTCCCAAGATTTTACACGTCTTTCTTGACGACTTTCTCTATCACTCATATTGTGGTAACATTTAAAAAGTTACAAAACCTTTTGCATCAAGAAGAACAATCTAGACTTAATCTTCAACAGACTATGAGTGACCTAATCCTAGTTGAAAGAGCAAAAGGCAAAGGTAAAGAAAAAAATAGTAAGAGTAGCTCTAAATCCAAGAAATATTCTAATTCAGATTCCAATTCCAAATTTAGTAAGAATAATCTAGATTTAATCTAGATCTGCAAGAGACTATGAGTGACCTAACCCTAGCTCCGAGAGCAAAAGGCAAATGTAAAGGCAACATTACTAAGAGTAGCTCTAAAGCAAAGGAGAATTCTAGTTCATCTTCTAATTCCAAATCCAGTAAGAATCATCATCATTATGAGAGTAAATTTGAAGATCCTAATAAGTCTGATAAGAAGAAAATGACCTTTAGGAAAGGGAATTGTTTCTATTGTAAGAAACTTAGCCATTACATAAATGAGTACAGACTTGAGGTGACAAAATTGAAAAGAGATTCTAGTAATGTAGTAGATAATGAGGATCAAAAATTTGATGAACAAGTGGAAATATCGAACACCTCAGACAATGCTGACCAAGACTTTGTATTTTCCATAGTTTCAGAGACTTAGATAAGTTTGTTGATTGGTTGTTTGGAAGTGGTGCATCAAAGCACATGACTTCTTACCTTAGGTTGTTCCTATCCATTTGATCTCCTAAGCCAAATATGTTGATTTCTTGTGCTAATAGTCAGACTCTTCTAGTGAAAAGCATAAGAACAATAGTTCTTACTACTCAAAATGGAAGATCGTTCCATTTTTTTTATGTTTCTGTACGTGCCTAATGTTTCACAAAACTTATTGTTTGTATTTGCATTGTTAAAAAAACTATTTGAGTATTGTATTTAACCTGAGTGAGTGCATTATGTACAATAAACATAGAGAAGTGATGTTTTCTAGAGTACTTAGTAATAATTTGTGTATCTTCAATATGCATCGGGCTCAGAAAACATTCACAACATCTATGAGTCACGAGTGTACAAGAAAAATCCTTGTCTAGTACTTGTAATTGTCAATGTAGAAATCTTATGTATCTTTTTTCTTTTGTGAATGTAAATAATGTACAACCCAAATTGTTACACCTTATTCACTTTCACTTCTTCCTTCCTTCTACTCCCTGATTGCATAAACTCCTAGATCTCTACCCAAACCTCTTCAAAGAATGATTGGAAAGGATGTATCTGTGTTATGTTATATATCTATTGATGATATCTTCTTGGGTTCTTTTATACAAAAGACAAGTATATTTAAAGATAGAGAAAAAGAAAATGAAGTTCAAAATTGGATTTCTATGATAGAAAGGTATCCACAAGTCTTTATCAAGTTCATCGTGGAAGATATAGTGATGCCTTCTTGAGAAATTGTAGAGAAGATCCTTTTGCAAATATGATATGAAACTTAAAGATTCTGAAAGAAACTTGAAATTCTTCAATGTTCAATTTGACTTGAACATCAATCAAAAGAAAATCTTCATCAAGTTAAGAAGATAGTATTTCTTGTAGAAGCCCAAGATCTATGGAATGAGAGTTTCATATTTTGGCTACATCTTTGGACATCAAAACACAAAAAACATGTACTTCAACACACTATGAAGTATCTTCAAAAGGAAAAATTTATTCCATGCCAAAGACGTTTGTGAGAAAGAGAAGACAAAAAAAATGTTCGATTATCTTTGTTAAGTGTTATGTAATTCTCCTTCTATCCCAAATTAGAATTTCAGTGAGCGATTGTTAGATTTTAGCAATTAGGACATGATAGAAATGGTGGAGAAGATCCTTTTGCAAATCTGATATGAAATTAAAAGATTCTGAAAGAAACTTGGAATTCTTCAATGTTCAATTTCGCTTGAACATCAATCAAAAGAAAATTTTCATCAAGTTAAGAAGATAGTATTTCTTGTAGAAGCCCAAGATCTATGGAACGAGAGTTTCATATTTTGGCTACATCTTTGGACATCAGATCACAAAAAACATGTACTTCGACACACTTTGAAGCATCTTCCAATGGAAAGATTTATTCCACGCAGAAGATGTTTGTGAGAAAGAGAAGGCAAAGAAATGATTGATTATCTTCGTAAAGTGTTATGTAATTCTCCTTCTCTAGCAAATTAGAATTTCCGCGAGCGATTGTTAGATTTTAGCAATTAGGAATGATAGAAATTCTAATCTTTATATTTTTAAGTTAGATTACATCAACTATTGTATATATTCATGAAAATTTTGATTACATTAGATCATAAACAAAAAGTCAAACCATGTCAAATTAGGTCAAAGACTTGGTCAAAAATTATTAAAAATGGCCATTTTATGCATAAGAACCTAGTCACATACACTTGAAATGCATACACCTGAAATGCATACAGTTGAAATACTCAAAGAGAGCAATCCAACCATATATAACACTTTCCTCAACTACATTTTTACTCTTCAAAATTCAAATCCTAATTTCTAGTCAAACCAAAGTCAACAAAATCTATAAAAGCTAAATAAAATCCCATGGATGTGATTAAAAGTTGACAAAAGCAAAGATCCTATTGCCATAAGTCCAAGGTGCCTATTTTTTGAAATCAATGCTATTTTTGAGACTTCCACATCATCGATCATATCATTATAAAATTATGCAAACTTAGAGAGTTTGAGGTTGCCCTCGAATTCTATACAATGGCATGTTTTTTCTCGCATGGATTACTTACACAGTGAGGTATTTCTCTCACATAAACTCTTGTGAGCGAGGAGTATCTCTTGCTCTCTTTGGTGGAGCTTTTGGGAAGAGGAGGAGACGGAGTTGCTCAACTCTTGGAGATGTTGCAGTGCTTCAAATAGTGTATGCTCATACACACTTCAAGACTTCAACATACTCTTGTGAGTTTGCTTTGGAGGCCATCATCAGCCTAAGGCTTAAGCCTCTTCATGCCTTCTCTTAACCTTCGCATCCTCTCTTCGGTATTTAAAAGTTGTGAGTATTTCTTGTACTGCTTTTGTAGTTACATGAGCATATCATCATCTTGTACGCGTATTATCATGAATTGGAGCAGATAACTTTTGACCATTCTTTGTGTATTCATTCTCTTGTATTTCTTGTTTACACATGCTTATTCTCTCTTGTGTGCTATTATTTTGTGCATAGTTTTTCCATACGTGAACCATACTATGATACTACAAACGCATATGGGTATGGAAGCATGAAAAAAGTATGAAATTTCATCAAAAATATCATACCTGATATCATACGCCTGGTAAAAAAAGTACTAAAAATATGGAAATCATATATATAACATATATATCTTAAAATAGCCATAAAATAGTCAAAAATCGTCATGGTTAATAGATAGAAAATTTCAGATTTCATATTTAACTTGTAAGATCAACCACACCACTATGTAGAGAGTAGTATGGCATAAATATGTCAACACTTCACTCTTGAACGTGACTAAGGAGTCGTGAGTCTATGATCTAGAGTCTATTTTATATACCTTCAAAGTTCAAAACTTCAAACTTCAGCCTGCTGCCCTAACATATTTACCCTATGCTTGTGTTGAAGAGCACCACAATACTCTAGTCCACATGATATCAAGTGCAAATAGAAGGCCAAAATTTTTCAACTTCAATATCCAAGAAGCATGGAGTACGGAATGAACCATACGGCAAATATACGCATACCTTTTCATACGTACAGAAAAATTTTCCATATGCATACAAAAATAACTATGATTTAACATACGCATACCTTTTCATACATACAGGAAATTTTTCCATATGCGTACGAAAATAACCATGATTTTGTGTGTCTAAGCTAACAAAATGTAAATAGGAAACAATTGGACAAAATATATGATAACAATTGGATAAATTGTAAATAACCTAGAGGGGGGTCACGGCCGACACCATTGCCAAGTTCAAAATCAAAGACGTTGAGGCAATCAAGGTTTCCACGACACAATATCAGCACAAGCAAAGAACATAATTAGAAAAGTGAAGTGTGAAACGCATTCCAAGATGGTACTTAAATGGTGAGTAGTAACACTACATAGTACTCATAGTTTTAAGAGTTCTACAAGAATGCACATACAATTCATCGAAGAATTTTCCAATCATGTAAAGACAATGATTATAATGGCAAAGCAGTAAACTTTACTTACATGGTGCCTAAAATTCAATCTGCATATTCATCACATAAGGTGGAAACACAAATGAGGTGTAGAGTTTCAAAGTTATCCCATTAAACAAAGCATGTTTTCATGCAGCCATGCTTGTTACAATGTGACCATAACAATTACATCCAACTACAAAGCATTGAGCCTAGTCATCAATCAGTTCCATTTAAATTAGATAGTTGGATTCAAACAAAATTCAAGGGCAAATACAATAAGGGATAAGGTTATGCATTTGTAGTTTTTAAAAAATTTATTACGTACTTCTTTGAAGAGATAATCCTAGGAAAACACAAAGGGACCTATTCCAAAATGGTGATATAACACCAAAAAGGATGAGCTTTGTCCAACATACAAGACTTTAGATAGTATAAAGTCACCATGCACCAAGGGAGAATCTTTTTGAAGCCATGTTCTTTGATAGGATGACAATGCTATCCATGCCTTCCATCACTTATTTGAACACTTC
>CM035408.1:20612587-20740087 GCA_020310875.1 Ceratopteris richardii | reverse complement strand
CAAGGTGGAGAACATCACTCGCAAAGCAGCCTAAAGGTGTAAGGCTGTTCACACAAGGCACATGCGAGTGCGCAAGGAAGCAAGCTCTCTTCTCCCTCCTCTCCTTCCCTTGGATGAAGAAGACACTGCAAGTGAGTCTATTATATACCTGACTTTGGCACTCAAATTTGCTATGTGGAATACATATTCGGATTTTTCGTTGAACTTGAGGGGAGAAAAACCATGAGTATTGAGTATGATGGAGGGAAATGATGATGCACATATGCACTATGGGTTGTGCATATTGGCTATGGGCTATGGGAGTAGGTGAAAAAGCTTGGAGCATTTAGTTATGACCTTTCAAAGTCACCTTTCCATGAGAAATTGCTATTCCACTTCCCACCCTTGACATATCCACCTTCTCCAACCCATAGCTTTGTGTTTCGACATCCGATTCAAGAGATCTTTGTCATTTTATGAAACTACACTCCAAGCTTCGTTGAACAACAAACAACATTTGATTTGGAGAGGGTTTACTCAACCAAAATCCCTTCGTAGTGCCTTAGTAGAGGCTAGGCATCCACTCCCGGGACTAGTTTTTTGTCATTTGGCATCGGAATCAACTTTTTTCACTTGGCATAGCCTTGTCGTTTTTAATTGCAGGTGGTGGACAACTTACTCTAGACTAGTGAGGAGAGCAAAAACCAAAAGTGCTTCAGTTTGGTTTAGTTTGCTTATTTGTGGCTATTGATATATGCTTTTAGTGTCGTTTTGGTTGGTATTTGGTGCTCAGAACCCTCTCGAGCCAACTGAATATTTTGAATTTTTGTTTCGGCTTGGCGAGGATTGAAGATCAATGCCTTGATGCTTCAAAGATTGCTTTGATTTTGCTTTGGAAGCATTACTTTGTATCAGAGAAGTTCTCTAGTATTACTTTTTCTCTCTTTCTTGCATAGTAAGTTTACTTCCATTGCTTTTTCACACTCTAATTAGCAAACAAGGGGAATGAAATATGGATCCTAAGGGTAAGAAAGTTTTAGAACACACTTCTCCAACTAGAGAGAAACAACTAGAGGATCCTGAACATAGGATGGAAGAGGTGGAGCTTGAGCAAGAAGTTGAGCAAGAAGTTGAGCAAAAAGTAGAGGGAAAAGAGCCACAAGAAGAAGAGTATTTGTATGTGGAGCTCTATGATGAGTTTGTTACACATAAACAATTCACAGAGTTCAAGGAACAAACCCTTGGGCTAGAAAGAGACATTGGTAGCATGAACTCTCTCATTGAATAGCTTGAGTCTCAGATGATCTCACTTGAGACACATGTTATCTCTTTCCAAGCTAGGAAGGAAAGAGAGATGCCTACTCTTCCTATGGAGACAGCTAGGAAGGATGTTCCTTTCCTAGCAAACATAAAGGAGAGAGTTCTAGGGAAGCTCCCCTCTTGAAAGACCTTAATCCACCTACTTTATGGGGGATGACCTTGAGAGAAATAAGGATGTGGTCGATGCTTTTTTGCAAAGTGGTATGACTTGCATCAACTGAAGGGCACCCCACATGAGTATCATGTGCTAGAGGCAAGTCTCTCGCTTGGCCCATGTGTTTGCTTATATGGATGATTCTCAAGGAGGTGAATCCTATCCCTATGGATTGGGGTCACTTTGAAACTCCTTTCTTGAAAGAGTTTCTTCTTGAGAATGAGGAAGAGAGGAACTAGGATGAGTGGGATAGGATCACTCAAAGGGGTAGGCCTTTGCCGGTCTACATATCCCACTATAGGGAGATCATTATGAAACTTAAGGGATTGGATGATTTTCAGAAAACAAGAGGGTTTGTTAGGGGCTTAGATAAAGCCATCAAGAGGGAGGTAAGAAGGAATACACCTAAGGTGTTTAATGAGGCGATCAAGTATGCTCATATATATGAGGATCATAACCATCCTCAGTATAATCCTATGGAGATGGATTAGCCCTCAAACCTCTTAGTATGACTAAGTTCAAGAAAAAAGTGTCAATGGGGAAAAACAAAATCTTTATCAACAAAGAAAGATCACAAGGGCTTAGATTACCTACTGAGCAGTTTGAGAGCGCCAAGAGAGAGAACTTGTGTTTTAGGTGTTTGTCTCCTAGCAATTCATAGTGGAACTATCCAGTCAGGAAGGGGGAAGAACAAAAGAGAGTGTTAAGATATCAAGCTCAACATGTGACGATCCAGTATGATACGTATCACTTTTTCCTTTATTTGATATGTATGGTGGTTATGCCAATATATGTCAGGGATACTTCATTGAGCTTTACTAGATTTATCTACCGAGAGTGATCGCATATTTGTTTTCTTGCCAACTCACTCATTCGTAGACATTAAGATTTTCCCTTATGTATTGTTCTCTATATATTGTGTGAAGAGATGGATAGGTATGTGCTTGAAGATGAAGAGGTGTTGCAAAATCCTTGATCTACACCAGCCAAATGAACTCCAGGAGTATGTGGTGGGCCCTTTTAGCTTGCCAATGGATGTATTAGACACCCTATGTACCTTGGAAGATCACTCTCAAAAAGATAGATCAAAACAGATAAGTTGAAGTTAGCTCAGAGGTGAAGAACTTGCTATTTTGGTTCATACACCTATCCAGTGTTTTGCATAATTCTCTGAGCACAGCAGCAATTAGCTTAATTCCTCTTGAGGAAGTCTAGTTAACTTAAAGATCTAACTTTCAAGAGTAATCTCATCAAAAATAATGAGCCACACATTGAGAATCATGTTTAACAAGTGATGACATCATCCCGATTTTCACGGATTGCTATAGTAATGAGACCAGTGAGTAGAAAAATGAACATAACTCAAGACTTAGGAATGCAATGAGTATGAAAATATTGTATCTTATACTAGACAGTATGTTGAATCCAACAAGCTTTAAATCATTGAATTTGGGTAAGTACACACTGAGAAAAAGCTCTTACAAGATGAGTAAAAACGTCGGGTACCTGACAGAGAAGTGAAAATGAACAGATAGGGTTGACTTCAACTGAACATAACTGAAGATTGAAACACCCAAATGAAATGAAACTTTTTCAGCACATAGTAGACTTTTAGAGCTAACTTTACCAAGTTAAATCATTGAAAATGATGCACCAAGCTCAGATAAACCATCTCTACAATCTGACTGAGAAAACTGAGAGATATGGCAGTGAATAGTACACTTCACAAGAACATGGAAATATGAACTCATATGATCATGAAAATGAAAGTATATTGATTGTACAATACAATGGACTTACTGATACATATGTGTGCCTTGGAATCACACCTTGATATGTCATAAAGCTCAGCTCTTGGAGGTCTTCACATTGGTCTCTCTAACCACGACTAAAGCTACCATGTATTTATAGTTGATCTTGGGAGGCTAACTCCCCTCAATCACTCTCCAATCAATTAGTGATTGATTTGATTCTCTACCTACCACAAATCACAAATTCGTGGCTTCTCTTTCCCTTTTTGATCAAGTGAACTCAACCACTTAAGATTATTTCACTTTTACATTAAGTAAACTCTTCAAAAGTTACAAGAGGTAGTTCACAAGTGAACTTTACATTGTCTTCATTTTAAGGCTTCCTCTATGACTTTGTGGGACTCAAGCCAATACTTAGGCTTGTCATAGACTTGCTCCAACAGCTCCCCCTCAAGCCAAGTATGCTTGAGGTCTTCAATCTTCCAAGATTACCTGCAAACCAATCATGGCTTTGAACTTGCAGAGCTTTGTACCATCCAATGCTTTGGTTAGAATATCTGCACATTGTTGATGAGTGGACACATATGATATTTGAATCTCTTTGCTTAGAACCTTCTCTCGTACATAGTGATAATGAACTTCAATATGTTTAGTCCTTGCATGAAAAATAGGATCAGCAGCCAAATGAATAGAACTCATATTGTCACCATAAATAGTTGGAGTTCCAAACTCCAATCCAAGATCTTTGAATAATGTCTTCATCCACATAGCTTCTTGTGTAGCTATGGCAAGACCTCTGTATTCAGCTTCAGTAGAAGAGAGAGCAACTGTGGGTTGCTTCTTGGATGACCATGAAATAAGCTTTGAACCTGCAAAGGTAAGATAACCTGAAGTGCTCCTTCTATCTTCTTTGGAGCCAGCTCAATCTGCATCAGAAAGTAGCTTCAAACCTAAATCAGATACATAAGGATAATAAAGTCCTTCATTTATGGTTCCTTTGAGATACTTGAGAATCCTTTTGGCAGCATCCATATGTGGTTTCCTTGGTGTGTGCATAAATTGACTTAGCACACTCACACTATAACATATATCTACTCTTGTTAATGTGGCATAGTTGCGACTACCCACTAGACTTTGATATGATGTGATGTCCTCTATGAGTTCACCTTCAGGTGTGCTCAATTTGTGATTGACCTCCATTGGAGTACCTGCAATCTTACAATCTTGCATCTTGAATTTTGCCAACATGTCCTTAATGTACTTTCTTTGAGTGAGAAACAAACCATGATCTTTGTAGACAACTTCCAAGCCTAGGAAGTAGGTAAGTGAACCCAAATCACTTATCCTGAACTCTTCTCTCATCTGATCTTTGATCTTCTTCATACCATCTGCATCATTTCCTGTCAATATAATATCATCTACATATACACATAGGTAGATGATCTCAGAATTACTCTTTTTAATAAAGAGTGAAGGATCTGCCTTGCTTGGTTGAAAGCCTTTATCCTACAAGAATGAAACAAGTCTGAAATTCCAAGCTCTTGGGGCTTGCTTGAGATGATACAATGCTTTGTTAAGTTTACACACATAATCAGGATAAACTTGATTCTCAAAACCAGGTGGTTGTGCCATATATACCTCTTCTGTTATCCAACCATTCAAGAATGCATTCTTTACATCTAGTTGAAGTATCTTCCAATTCTTGGAAGAGGAAATACTAAGCAAAACCCTAATACTAGGCATCTTTGCCACAGGAGAGAAGGCCCCCTCATAATCAATTCCCTGAGTTTGTTCAAAGCCTTTTGCTACAAGCCTTGCCTTATACCTGTTAATGGAACCATCAGAATTCTTCTTGAGTTTATAGACCCATCTTGAGCCTATTAGCTTCATGGATGAAGTCTTGGGCACCAAATCCCAAGTGTTGTTTTCCTCAAGTGCTTCAATCTCTTCCTTCATTGCATGCTTCCATTTTGTTTTTGTTTTGGCCTCTTCAAATGATGATGGCTCCTCTTGGTTTTATGTCATGTGCTATGTAGATAGAATTTTAATTACTAATGAGGTGTCAAACCCATACCTTTCTGGTTTTTTCTTTTCCCTCATAGATCTTCTTAGGCCATGATGTGATGATTCTGCCTCATGTCCAAGTTCCTGCAATTTTGCTTTACCTTTAGACTTCCATGCTTTGATCTTTTCCATCTGAGATTCTTCATCATCCTCCGAGGTGTCTTGTTCTTCAATCTTTGGTTGCTCTCTACCAAGCTTTGGAAAATCTTCTTCAAGATCATATGGTAAATTGACCTTCCTGCATGAATCTTCATACCATGAATTGTTTTCATAAAAAACTACATCTCTGCTTACCAAGAATCCTTTGTTGGTAAGGTTGTATAACCTGTAACCCTTTTGATTGTTTTCATATCCAATAAATACACACATTTCTGCCTTTGAATCCATCTTGCCTCTGACCTGTGAAGGAACATGAGCAAAAGCAATACATCCAAAAATTTTAAAATGATCTAAGCTTGGTCTTCTTCCATTCCAAGCCTCATATGGAGTCATCCCATCAAGGGATTTTGAAGGCAACCTGTTAATCAAGTAAGTGGCTATAGATACAGCCTCAGCCCATAGATAATTAGGCAAATGCTTTTCATTTAACATGGACCTTGCAGCTTCAACAATTGTCCTATTCCTTCTTTCTGCCACTCCATTTTGCTCAGGAGTGTACCTTGTAGTTACCTCTCTTTTGATTCCTCTTTCTTGAAGAAAAGAATCAAACTCATGGGAGAAGTATTCTCCCCCTCCATCTGACCTTAGCCTTTTTAGTGATTTACCTGTTTGATTCTCCACAAGAGCCAAATATCTTTTGAAACATGAAAAAACTTCATCTTTGTGTTTCATAAAGAATAGGATAGTCCATCTACTGCAATCATCAATAAAGGAGACATAATACCTTGATCCAGATATTGAAGCTTCCTTGCTAGGTCCCCATACATCTGTATGAACCAACTCCAAGAGATCTCCATGCATATAACCTTTCTTCATGAATGGTAACCTGTGAGACTTTCCAAATTGACATGCACTACACTTATAAATCATATGTTGTTTTGACAAATTAGGGAGTCCAAGTACACTTTGGTCCCTGCAAATTTGCTTTAATGACCTTTCACCAATATGTGCTAACCTTTTCTGCCATACTTCCAATTTTGTGAGTGTCTGACTACCATAATTAAAGAGAGCAATGTTTCTAGTGTCTTGTAATTCAAATGTGAACAATCTACCTGTCTTTTCACCTTTTGCAATTCTTCTGAATCCTTGACTTGGATCTTCAACAAATGCTCCTGTTTTTGTGAACCTGACTTGCAACCCTTTCTCTACTATCTGCCCAACACTTATCAAATTCTTTGTAATGGTAGGGACATAGAGTACCTTACTAAGTAGGTTGATGTTTCAATCAGGTGCTTTGACATTGCCTTTCTCCACAAGATGTCTTGTATCATCTCTTGTTTGTACCTCATGCTTATTCCTTGGATCTTCTAAATCTGATAGGAGTGCCACATTTCCTGCCACATGATTTGAACAACCTGAATCTATGTAGAAAACATGCTCATCAAATTTACCTTGTGGCATAGCCATGTTCATGATCAATAATGAATCCTCTTTGTTTGAGTCTTCCGTGTAGTTATTGAAGTCTCTCCTTCCTTTGTAGCCTCCTTGATAGTTTGAATGATTGTAGTTGTTGTAGTTGCCATGATAATTGTTGAACCTTCCTCTTGAGTAGCCATAACTTCCTCTATTGTATCCTCTGCCTCTTTGATTCCTAGAATTCCTAAAGCAATTTTTAGTTGTATGATTAGTTAATCCACAAATAGAACATGAGTTGGAGTCTTGGAATCTCCCCCTGCCTTGTCTACCTCCTCTTCCTCTACCTCTGCCATGTCTTCCTCTACCTTCATAGTTAGCTTGATATGTACCTGCTTCATCATCCACTTTCTTTGCCTTTCCTTTGTTATCTTTGGACTTGCTTTTATCAGTGTATAAAGCTGAAGATTGATTACCTTTAGAGCTTTCTCCATTTTTTATAAGCTTTGCCTCTTGAGTAAGTAGTTGTCCAATGAGTGTATCAAAATTAGGTACATGCATGTCCATGTACAAATCCATAGCTGTGGTGAATGCTTTCCACTTGTCATCTGCCTTCAAGCCATTGATGACCTGCCTTACAATTTGCTCTTCATCTATTACCTCTCCAATGCTTCCCAACTGATCTGCTATGTCCTTGAGCTTTGTGACAAAATCAGCCACATTTTGTTTGGGAGCCTTCTTGAGAGTTGTGAAATCCAGCCATAGTTGATGCTTCCTAGCTTTGGTATTTGAAGAGAAGAAGGCTTCAAGTGCATCCCACACTTCCTGAAATGTCTTACAACTTCTAATGTGAGGCAACAAAAAATCTTAGATAGAGTTGAGGAGATAAGACCTTGCAAGTGCATCCTTGGAGCACCATGTGCTCAATCTTTCTTGCTCTTCTTGTGTTGGTTGACTTTTGTTCCTGAAACTTGGCATAACTTCATCTCCATCCACATAACCATATAAACTTCTACCTTGGAGATAAGCTTCCATCCTTAATGACCAAGCTGAGTAATTACCTCTATCCAATTTGTCAATTGATGAAGGAAATCCATCTTCCATGTTGTCCAACCTTGCTCTGATACCACTGTGAAGAGATGGATAGGTATGTGCTTGAAGATGAAGAGGTGTTGCAAAATCCTTGATCTACACCAGCCAAATGAACTCCAGGAGTATGTGGTGGGCCCTTTTAGCTTGCCAATGGATGTATTAGACACCCTATGTACCTTGGAAGATCACTCTAAAAAAGATAGATCAAAACAGATAAGTTGAAGTTAGCTCAGGTGAAGAACTTGCTATTTTGGTTCATACACTGTCGATTGTTTTGCATAATTCTCTGAGCACAGCAGAAATTAGCTTAATTCCTCTTGGGGAAGTCTATTTAACTTAAAGAGATAACTTTCAAGAGTGATATCATAAAAAATAATGAACCACACACTGAGAATCATGTTTAACAAGTGATGACATCATCCCGATTTTCACGGGTTGCTACAATAATGAGACCAATGAGCACAAAAATGAACATAACTCAAGATTTAAGAATACAATGATTATGAAAATTTGTATGCTTATACTAGACAGTATTTTGAATCCAACAAGCTTTAAAGCATTGAATTTAGGTAAGTACACACTGAGAAACAGCTCTTACAAGATGAGTAAAAAAGCCAGGTACCTGACAGAGAAGTGAAAATGAACAGAAAGGGTTGACTTCAACTGAACATAACTAAAGATTGAAACACCCAAATGAAATCAAACTTGGTCAGCATATAGTAGACTTTTAGAGCTAACTTTACCAAGTTAAATCACTGAAAATGATGCACCAAGCTCAGAGAAACCATCTCTACAATCTAACTGAGAAAACTGAGAGATATGGCAGTGAATAGTACACTTCACAAGAACATGGAAATATGAACTCATATGATCATGAAAATGGAAGTATATTGATTATAAAATACAATGGACTTACTGATACATATGTGTGCCTTGGAATCACACCTTGATATGTCATAAAGCTCAGCTCTTGGAGGTCTTCACATCGGTCTCTCTAACCACGACTAAAACTACCATGTATTTATAGTTGATCTTGGGAGGCTAACTCCCCTCAATCACTCTCCAACCAATTAATGATTGATTTGATTCTCTATCTACCACAAATCACAAATTCGTGGCTCCTCTTTCCGTTTTTGATCAAGTGGACTCAACCACTTAAGATTCTTTCACTTTTACATTAAGTAAACTCTTCAAAAGTTACAAGAGGTAGTTCACAAGTGAACTTTACATTGTCTTCATTTTAAGGCTTCTTCTATGACTTTGTGGGACTCAAGCCAATACTTAGGCTTGTCATAGACTTGCTCCAACATATTGCACTTGTTGTATTGTTGGTTTTAGGTCATTCTTGTACATTCCTTTTATGCAATAAAAGAAGAAGAAGAAGATCATTCTTCCTTGCCTCAATCTGTGTGTGTGGTCCTCTTTGAGTGTGAGAGTGTATATGTGAGCTCTCTTCCTTATCCCCTTCCTCGTGACATGGTATTTGTCAGATATTGATCCACAGGGATGAGTCCATTTGATCCACAGGGATCATTGATCCACAAGGATCAGTCCATTTGATCCATGGGGATCATTTCATCTGTGTGAGGGACAAGGGCCAGCTAGCCAAGGTCCCAAGCTCGGGGGATAAGCTAAGGTACGTTGGTAGTAATGGGAAGTACTTGGGTAGTAATGGGAATAAGCATTGCATGATGTCCATATGTTCACACTACACTATTCTAGATCATTGCTATTTTTAGAGTATATCATTGCTATTTTTAGAGTGCAAGAGGGTATATATGGATGGGTGGAGAGCCACACACAGATCATTCAAGTGTCTTTCTAACAATTGGTATCAGAGTCTCATGCGTTTTGGCATTTTCATCATCGTTTTTTTTCATTGTCGTCTTTATCACCATCATGGTGTTGGGTATTTTGCAGTCCTTGGGAGTTGCAAAAATCATCACGTTTTGCGAAGAGGGCGGAGGTTCGCTCACATGAACCCGCTCTGTAGGTGGGCCACTTATCTACTGATGCTGCCCGGATCTTCAAACCCATGCCCGTGCATGTCAAGACGCTGACCGCTCAAGGAGAGAGAAGTGGAGAAGAAGTCCGAAAACTTCCAAGTTCCCACTTTCGATGGAGTCTGTCTTTCTATGCAAGTGTGAAGAACACATGAGGACTTGCTGAAAACCCACTGATTGGGCTTGAGTGCAGAGGAGAGAAGTATTTATTCTCTCTTCACGTGATTTCAGCTACCTAAAAGGTCAACAGACAAAGCGAGAGAATTCTACGTGTTGTTTTTTATTTGAGAAGACTATATCGGTACATATATAGTTTCTTGTTATGTAACAACACATATGTGATAAATACAATGCATGCACGTGTCCGACCTAGAGGAGAATTTGTGAAGCGACAAAACTTCCATGTTTTGTGGGAAAAGCCAAGGCCAAAGCTTCCCAAATTAACCAATCTACACCATTTATTTCCACTTATTTGGCCATATCTTTAGCATCCTATATCCAAATTCAGAGACTCTTTTTGATAGGGATAGATCTTTCAGTGTTATTTTCATAGAGTGGCTACAAGCCATAGTTTGGTTGTAATTCTCATCATCTTCAGAATTTTGAAGTTTGCCATACCTTTCAACAAACTTCTTTGACCGATCATCGTTTTGAAGCATCGACTCTTGGAGGAGTATTGGCATGCTTGACGAAGGGTGGACCATCTTCAGCACCTGCGCACACCTTCAAATTAATTTTTGGAACCTCTAGATAAGTCTCTTCTCAATTTATATGCATTGTTGCTCTCTCTTTGCATCATATTGCATATAGGACATGCAATTTTGCATAGTACCTAGAGTAGACATGTACTTTAGACGTGGATTTGTATTGTGCGATGCATGGATGCTTCTTTGCAGGGATATGTAAGTATTTTCTTGCAGGTTAGTGAGGAGAAAAATATGAATTTGTTAGGGTGTGTAATACCTTTCGGTCTACTTGTAGTCATATTGTGCTTGTCAGGATTGCAAAATTTGTGATGGTGTGTAATCCCCTTCAGTCTATGTGTAAATATATTGTGCCTATCGACACCATCATTACGGAAATTGCTTATCGTAATTTTTTTTTATTTTCAAAATTACGTCGTTATGCTACCAAAATTTTTAGAAAATTAGTATGCATATGCATTCAATCATTCAAGACATACTAAAAGTTTCTTATTTCTTCATGTTTCATTGAGCAAAGGCTTGTAATTTGATTCTTTTCCACTACCACTTACTTATTTTAAGTATACATAGATTATCCAAACTATAGAATGATCAAGATGAACGAGTAGTAGCATTTTGATCAAGGAATTGTATAAGCTTTTGGATATCTAGTAGATATCACTATTTGGAAAAAAATAATTGAAGCCTTTGTTAAAACCTAGAATAGAGAAAAGTTAATCCTCAAAGATTCCATGATCTAGAAGAATACAAGAGGCATTTTGATCAAAAGGAATAAAGTTAAGCTTTGAAATATAATACATTTAGAAAGAGATGAGAATTTTTCAAGTAAAAAGAATCGCCCTTTTGCAAAAAGGACACATTGAGACTATGGCTAGTTTTTGTTTTACCAAGGTCTCATGAGTTAGAAATTTAGAGGTAAGAGATTTCAAGGTAAATTGAAACCTTAGAAGAGAACTCTAAGAACACCTACAATTTTAAAATGCTTATAAATTAAGTATCTAGTTCATAACTAATTACTATAATTACATAGCTATGAGTTCTAGTGCACATTTCTATGTGTATAGAACAAAGAAGTTTATTTCACAAGAAGTATAAACTTCAGATTTGTGGAATAGACATGGCAAATCAAGTTTGATTAGGATGCCATAGTTAGAAATAGTAAAAGAACAATCATATAAAAACTTCTTAGATTTGGAAGTTGAGACATAGACTTTAAAGTTTCTAGTTCTATAAGGAATCCTATCTTGATTCTATAACAAATTAGTACGGGTAGATGGGATAGTTCCATCTATCTATCTACTTAAAAATGAAGAATAGAGATCCTAGGTGAACTCATCTTCATTAAGCAAACAAGGCAAGTCTGTTGGTCATACTCAAGAGTGGCCAAGATATACAAAAAGGCAAGGTTTGCATTTATTAGACAAGGCAAGGTTGTCTCCAGTAGGAAGTGATTATACAACAATGCAAGGTCTACACGTAAGAAAGCTAGTTCCAAATGGAAGACAAGTTGAGAAGCAAGTTTGATGTTTCTATTTATAGTGCATCATAAATAGTGACCAAGTAAAGTGATCAAGTTTGAGGATGAGGGGAGGCAATTACTAATCCGTGGAGAACCAGATCTCCAAGAGACGTGATTGGTAAATGCTACTGAGTTGCTTAAAGTTGATTATATGTTTTATTTTTGTGCATTCGTCATGTAATGTGATGGATTCATGTAGTCATGGAGACTCCAATTGAAATGCTTCAACACTTTCAGCTAAAGTGAGAGAAAAATTCCAAGAGTTGTTCCTAAAAGAATCACCTTCTAGTTTGCCTCCTTGCAAGAACATAGAACCTAGAATCAAATTGGTATCAGAACCAAGTCCGCCTGCTTGGCCACCATTTCGAATGAGTTTGCAAGAGGAGAATGAAGTCCACAATAGGATGTGCATCAATTACCAAGCACTCAATAAGATTCCTATCAGACATAGATATCCTATGCCCAGGATTGATGATCTTTTAGACACTCTAAGTGGAGTGATTTTATTTAGTAAAATAGATTTTACAAGCGGCTACTGTTGGAGTTAGACGTCTGCAGAAGCACGCGAACAACACAAGGAAGAAGAAGAAGCTTGGAGCACAACACACAATACTGAATGTATTACTAGAGAATGTACAAATATGAGTAGCTCATTAGGGCAATAGGCGTATATACAATCCGGGGGAAAAAAACCTCCTAAAGAGGGAAAAAAGTGCCCCGACGATCCTAGTGTGTTCACACACATCACTACCTAAATATATCAACAAATCCCCCCTGGAGTGATGTGGTGAACAAGGAGCTGGCACTCATGTATAAGGAGGTGCCAAGCTATGTGGAAATCACTCCACAAAAGGAAGTAAGCCCAAAGCTTTGCGGAAAGCTTCAAACTTCTCCCTAGGCAGAGCCTTCGTGAAAAGGTCTGCTATGTTCTCTGCATGGGCACATATGCCAAGCTGATCTCCCCAGCAGAGAACCTCTCCCTGACATAGTGATAATGCACCTCAATGTGCTTAGTGCGAGCATGGAACACAGAATTCCTCGCAACTGCCAATGTGCTCTGACTGTCAGTGAAGATGGTGGTGGCAGAAGACTGGCCAACACCCAAATCAGCCATAAGACGTCTGAGCCACACACACACTCAACAGTCGCTGTGAAAGCTTCCCTATACTCAGCCTCACAACTGGAAGTGGCCATACTAGGCTGCTTCTTGCTCAACCAAGATATACATGAGCTACCAAGCATGAAGCAAAAACCACTGGCGGACACACGAGTGTCATAGCAACCAGCCCAATTTGAGTTAGAAAAAGCATGCAAATCTGGCGGTAGTGATCCCCCCTTGGGATAAAACAACCCAAGTAGCCGAGTACCACTCAAGTAGCAAAAGATGCGCTTAACCGCCTTCCAATGCGTGACTCCTGGGCGATGCATAAACCTGCTCATCTGTGAGACAGCAAACTGAATATCTGGCCGAGTAATGCATAAGTAAATCACTAGCAGCCATCCAATTTTTTGAATTATGTGCTTCATCAAAAGAAACAGGCTCATTCTCATCACAAAGACTAGACGCAGCCATAGCATAGCAATCTGATGCAAAGGAGGCACTATGAGAGCCTGAACGAGTACGATATGACAAAGGTGCATCTAATTTGCTGTCACACAAAGTCTGCACCAGCCATTTTGGCATAGTTTTTGCTTGCTCAATATCAACTCTCTCATCAACAAGTGCATCATGTAAATCTGCATCAGAAATGGAATGATCTACATCATCATATGAAACCTGCAAAGGCTAAGAAGTTGCCTCATTAGGACCAGCACTAGACTGTCCACCTGTAAAAAGAGGCATCAAAGTATCATACATGTCTTTGGAGCTAACAGACGTCTCCTTAGTACATGAAAGCAATGGCTGAATAGCATCTTCCACAAAGACAACATCACGGCTAACTAGAATGCGTTTAGTCTGTGGATGATAAAGACGATAGCCTTTACTTTCAGAATTGTACCCAACAAAAATACATTTTACTACTACATATGCCAAACAACCAAAAACACCGAGATGAGCAACAGATGGCTTGTCATCCCAAGCCTCATATGGAGTGATAGACTGGAGCGCTTTAGTGGGACACCTGTTCAGTACATGTGCTGCACACATGACAGTCAAGCCAGAAACTATGTGGTAAAGCCTGACTTTTGACCATGCACCTCGTCATCTTCATGAGTGACCTATTCTTTCGTTCAACAACTCCATTCTATTGAGGTGTATAAGGCACTGTACACTGGTGTTTTATCCCACGTTCAGCCAGAAATGCATTAAAATAAGAAGACATATATCCCCCCCCCCCCCCCGATTAGAACGGAGGGTGCCCATTTTACATGCTGACAGATTTTCAGCCAAACCCAAAAATTGTTTAAAGCACATGAACACTTCGGACTTTGCTTTGAGTGGATATACCCATGCATGCCTAGAAAATTCGTCAATGAAGTCACGAAGTAAAGGTAATTTCCAAAAGAGGGTGTCTGCATAGGACCACAGACATCACTATGTACAAGCTGCAATTTCTGTGTAGCCCAAACTGAACCATCTTTTGGAAAGGAGGAACGCTGCATTTTGCCCAAAATACAGCCTTCACAAACATGCTTTCTCATTGATAGCAACATCTATGACGCACTTGCTTCAAGGCAAAGTTCCACATTTGCATGGAAGCAAGAGTAGCAAGATAGTTTTGATACTCTGAAACAAGCTATTTCAGAGGCTCTTATACTCAAAGTGGTAGATCCACATAAACTCTTTGAGTTAGAGATAGATGCTAGTGGCATAGCCATAGAGACAATTTCGAGCCAAGATGGCAGGCCAATAGTTTTTGAAAGCAAGAAATTGACCAGTGCAAAGTGCAACTGGCCAGTGCATGAACAGAAGTTGTATGTAGTGGTGTATTCGCTTAAAGTCTAGAGAGACTATCTTTATGGTGCAGACTTTAAGGTATACACAGATCATTGTAGTCACCCAAATCCTTGAGGTTGTTAGGCTCATTGGGTTGAGTTCATGCAGGAGTTTCACAGGGAAATCCTGCATAAAAGAGCAAAGAGAATATAGTACCTGATGCATTATCATGGATAATGTATCAAATGAGCTTCATAGTTCTAGAAAGATCATTGCTTCAAGAGATAAAGGAAGCACAGGTGGAAGATCCACATTCGAGCCATCAGTGATGACTCTATTATAGGAGACGAGATAGTTTCAGTTGTTTCTTCCCCTAGTAGAGCAAACAAATCCATTTTGTATTCCAATTTCTCATAGGACAATGGAATAGTTAGACAGAAGGACAATTTTGTGTACCAAATTCCCAGGATTTGAGAAGTAAATTCATGCATGATAACTAATGTGCCTTATGCAGGACATCTAGGTGTTGACTGTTGGAGAAACAATCACTAATTTGACATGTATTTGAAGGTCAAAGCTTTAGAAGAAAACACATGCCTATGTGAAGGGACAAATTCACAAGTGTATTATATTTGAAAAGTTAGTTCACTTTAGTTCTAGAAGTTTTTTAAAAATCATGAGAATAAGAAAATCTATATAAGTTAGTTTGTATCAACTGACGCGAAGAGGAAGACAATAAGAAAGTGAGTTAGTACTCATTTTATATGAATGAGAATAGTCGAGCTTCTCTATGTGAGAAAGCACCTGTGTATTTCTGAGTTTTCATAGCTATGATAAGAACTAGTTAAAGTTCTGTGTATAAGTCTTCTTCCTTCATCTCCAGTGTTTGTTTTCTGTGTAATGTTTTGAAGAATTGAAGTTTTTCAAGCAAGTCGATGCCTGGCATCAAATGTATGTTGAAAGGTTGAGTTTTATGCGGGAAGTAGATGCCTGGCATTGAATCTTGGCTGATAAGTCATTGTTTTCATTCTCTGAGTGTTACCTATTGTTGAATATTCTAAAAACATGAAGTTTGTGGAGCAACTTGATGCCTGGCATCGAGTTTCAGCATAAAGTCGATGCCTGGCATCGACTTCTAGCATAAAAGTGCTTCATTCATATCTTTGGTTACACGCGCCTATTTCAGGAATGAAAAAGTGGCTTAAAAAGCTGAAAGTCGATGCCTGGCATTGACTTTTGGTTGCAAGTCGATGCTAGGCATCGAATTTTCATTTTTAGACACTCAGGATTACTAAAACAGGCAAAAATTCCATTTTTGGAAGTCATATAGGGTCATCTTGTGAAGGTCATAACTTGAGTTCTAGAGATCCGTTTCAAGCATATTATAGCTTGTTGGAAAGCTCTACTCTTCTACTTTCATTGTCAAAAGATCTTAGAAAAATAATATTTGAGCTAGATAAATTAACAAAATACTGAAGGTATGTCATTTCAGTGACTTGAAAGTTCTGGAGAAGTAAAGTTCTTGGTTTTGGCTATCATTTCTCAAAGTTTGGAATAGCAATGAGTTAATGATGACCATAGAGGTGTTCTAGTTTCACATTAATTCATTTCTTGTGGTGTTTTACACATCAACAAGTGGTATCAGAGCAGAAAGGTCCTAAAGAGTAGAAGGCGGCAAAGGTACGAGAAGTTTTTCATTAAAGTTTGAAAGGTGAAGCATTTGAAGACACAAGGCATCAAAAGGTTACTTCAAAAGTACCCTCATACACAAAGAACTCTAAAAGGTATTATCCTTTATCCTTTAAGCTCATAGGTTGCAGCAGAAGGAAAGGAGTATGGCAGATCATATCTCCATTGACAAACTGGACAGAGATAATTACCCCACATGGGTAATGAGAATGGAAGCCTTACTTATGAGTAAGGATATCATGGTATATGTAACATGTGAAGAAGAGAAGCCAGTATTTGAAGATGAAAGCCGACCAAAGAAAGAAGAACTTGATGCTTTAAAGTATTGGCAGAAGAAGGATGCAAGTGCAAAGGCATACATTTACAACACAATCTCATATCATTTGCTACCACACATCAGAGGATTGGAATCATTTGAAGATATATGGAATGCATTGGAGTATCATTTCCAAAGCACTACTAAAGCAAGGAAAGCAAGTCTGTGGTCAGAGATTACAACATTCAAGAAGAAGCCAAGTCAAAGTATTAGTAATTATGTCACTAAGATGAAGGATCTAGCAGATAGTGTTGGATCCATAGATGAAGATATTGAGGATCAGAAGTTGATTGCTCAATTACTTACAGGTTTGAGAGGAGATGAAAGGTGGAAACCTTTTGTCTTATCAACATAACTTTCATTAAATCATTATGTTCCAGATTTGAACCAGTTGCTTGGTTTGATGCTCACATTTGAGCAAGACTTGAAGGGAGACGGAGATAAAGGACAAAGTTCTACAATGTACATGAAGAACAAGAAGAAAGGAGATAAAGGTAAAGCAAAGGATGAAGAGGAGTCGAGTTCTCAAGTTTATTATGCAAAAGGTAAAGGCAATGGCAGAGGAAGACCAAGAGATTTTGGAAGAGGTAGAGGTAATCAGAATAACAACAAGAAGGCTTGTTGGATCTGTGGATTGAGTAATCATTTGGCTCATGACTGTTGGCATAATCAACGAGGATCAAATCAAAATCAGAATAACAATACCAGAGGCAGAGGTGGAAGATATCAAAGTAATTTTCAAAGAGGTAGACAAAGTCAAAGAGGAGGCTATGGTAGAGGTGGAGGAAGAAGTTGGGGACAGAGTCAATCCTACAACACCACCTACTACAATTATGCAAATGATACACAGAATGAAGGTCATACATCATTGATTATGAACTCAATCAGCACATCAGATAAAAAAGATCTAAAGGTATTTTACATTGACTCTAGATGTTCTAATCATTTGTCAGGAAACATAGAATTGATGTCAGAATTGGAAAAAGGCATTTCTAGTCATACAGTTCAAACAGATGATGATACAAGACATAGTGTACATTCAATGGAAAAATGAAATGCAAGAGTGGAGCAAATTTGCTAACCAATGTTTTGTATGTTCCCACAATACCTAAAAACTTGATTAGTGTGGGACAGATAGTTGAAAAAGGTTTTCAAGTCAGGTTTACAAATGAAGGGGTATTTGATGAAGATCCAGAGAATGGATATAATCAGATTGTCTCTAGTAAGAAAGAAGGTAGACTCTTTACTTTAAGAGTGCAAGGGAACATTGGTCAAGCTTTGCTCACACATGGTGAAGGAGTGATTACAGAACTTGATCTCTGGCATAAGAGATTAGGTCATTTCAATGAAAGAGGAATTAAAGCTATGGTTGCTAATCAGTCTGTACTGGGATTACCAAATGTGCAAAGTCAACATATGGTTTATAAATGTGAAGCATGTCAAATGGGAAAAGCACACAGGTTACCATTTCAGAAGAAAGGATTCAAACATGATGGAGTACTTGAGCTCATTCATACAGATGTATGGGGACCAACAAAAGAAGGATCTATCAGTGGCTCAAGGTATTATGTTCTTTTCATTGATGATGGTACAAGATGGATAACATTATATGTTTTGAAGGAAAGATCAGAAGTGTTTGGAGCTTTCAAGCATTTTCATGCATATGCAGAGAGAGTCACAGGTCAAAAGCTTAAGAGACAAAGGTCTGATGGAGGGGGAGAATACTTCTCCCAAGAGTTCAATGATTATCTTTGGAATGGAGGTATTAAGAGAGAAATAACCTGTAGGTATACACCACAACAAAATGGTGTAGCAGAAAGAAGGAATAGGACTTTGGTTGAGTTTGCTAGAGCTATGCTAAAGGAGAAGAATTGTCCAAATTATCTTTGGGCTGAGGCTATAAATACAGCTACATATCTTGTGAATAGATTACCATGTGAAGCTCTCAATGGAATGGCTCCATATGAAGCTTGGTGGGGTAAGAAACCAACACTAGATCATTGTAGAGTGTTTGGATCAATTGCATATGCTTATGTGCCATCACAACTAAGACATAAACTTGAACCAAAGGCAGAAAAATATGTGTTCATTGGTTATGATGAAAAGCAGATGGGTTACAGGTTGTGGAATCCTCTAACCAAACAATTTCTTGTTTCTAGAGATGTTACATTTGATGAACAGAAAAGTTGGTATGCAGATCAAAGTCATACAGCTGAAGAATTTGAAGAAGAGGTAAGAAGATTTGAGAAAGGAAAATCAATTTTGCAGGTGAATAGAGATGAAGACTATATGCAAGCAAGTACATCCAGAAGTGGATTAATAAGAAGAAATGAAGAAGCTCCTATATTTGATGAAGAAGTGTATCCAGACACTTATGAAGAATGTGAACCAAGAAGGTCAAGCAGGACTAGAAGACAACCAGAAAGGTATTCTTATGATACTTCTTACATAACTCAGAAGAACTATGCATATATGGTCAAAGATGATGAAGAACCTCAGAACTATGATGAAGCTAAAGGTAAGAACCAATAGGAAGAAGCCATGAAGGAAGAGTTCAATGCATTGGAGGAGAACAAGACATGGGAACTTGTTCCTAAACCAAATGGTAAGAAAGTAATTAGAAATAAATGGGTTTATAAAGTGAAGAAGCTTGCAGATGGAAGTATAGCCAGATATAAAGCTAGACTGGTGGTGAAAGGCTATGCCCAAACCTATGGCATAAATTATGATGAGACATTCAGTCTTGCAGCTAAGATGTCAACTATTAGGACAATCATTGCTATTGCAGCTTCAAAAGGATGGACTCTAAGTCAATTGGATATAAAGAATGCATTCTTGAATGGATATATATCAGATGAGCTATATATGGAACAACCTCAAGGGTTTATAGGTTCCAGGTATCCAAATTTTGTTTGCGGGTTGAGAAGAGCATTGTATGGATTGAAGCAAGCTCCAAGAGCATGGAACTATAGACTGGTGAAGTATCTTAATGATCTTGGATATAGAGTTCAAAAGCAGATCCAAGTCTACTCATCTAAAGAATAGAGGAAGGTACAATCTACATTTGTGTTTATGTAGATGACATTATAATCACAGGTACTTCAGATGAAGGAATCAAGGAGGTAAAGAGATTACTTGAGAAAGAGTTCAAGATCAGTGACCTAGGAAAGTTGTCATACTTTCTTGGAATGGAAGTTACTTATACAGATCATGGCATATATGTATCAAAAGAAAGGTATCTTCTGAATCTATTGAAGAAGTTTGATATGGAAAATTGCAGAGAAGCTTCAACTCCACTTGAAGTTAATCACAAGCTCAGTAAATATGATGGTGCAGAATACAAAGATATGAGGAAGTATCAATCTCTTGTGGGTAGTTTGGTTTATGCTACACTAACAAGACCTGATCTTAGTTATGCAATGGGAGTTTTGTCACAGTTCATGCATTGTCCAAAGGACCCACATTGGATTGCATGTCAAAGAGTTCTCAGATATATCAAAGGAACTATAAAGGAAGGATTATATTATCCTTTTACATCATATTTGAAGTTGAGAGCCTATAGTGACTCAGACTGGGCAGGTAATCAAGATGACAGAAGATCAACTCATGGGTACATGATATACATTGGTGATAAGCTTGTAAGTTGGTGTTCAAAGAAACAACATACAGTAGCATTATCATCAACTGAGGCTGAGTAGAAAGGACTTGTGGAAGCAGCTAAGGAGGTCATATGGATGCAGACATTATTCAAAAGCTTGGGCATTGATCAAGGTATACCTAT
Organism: Ceratopteris richardii; assembly: GCA_020310875.1. NCBI lineage: Eukaryota > Viridiplantae > Streptophyta > Polypodiopsida > Polypodiales > Pteridaceae > Ceratopteris > Ceratopteris richardii. The sequence goes on along the minus strand of CM035408.1, from coordinate 20,719,325 downwards.
GTGTATCTAAGGACAAACCTAGGGACTTGTGGAGAAAGAGACTATACCTCGATCCCCCTCAAGTGCATATAGTGGGGATTCACGCTTTATTTATCAATCCGAGGAGTATCAAAACCTAGCCGAGTGTATGAAGACATGCATTCAAATGACGATCAATGCAAAGGAGCTTCCCAAAGAGTGCAAACAAGGCAAAGACTCATCCAAGCAAGCTTCAACTGTCAGTCATGATGTCACGATACTTGGAGCAATAGCCAACAATAAATTGAGCTTTTCTCTCAGCTTCGAACTCCAAATATAGCAAATAGCATATGCATTTTGAAGCTCTTGAGAAGACACATCCAATGGTGGTATTTTCACTCAATTTTGACGCTTCTAATTCAAGTTATGAGCAAAATATTGAGTTGTAGGAATGACCTTCCTACATTTCAGCACTTCCTACACTTCACACACACCTTAACCACAGAAAACATACACTTTCATGGATAGACAACACTTCTTGACACTCTTTTCAAGCAACACACATGCATACAAGCTCACAAAGAAGATGATACAGAGAGGAGAAGACACAAATTCGAAATTTTGTGCTCTTGATTCTCACAATGGCAAAAAGTTTTTACAAAGAGTCACAAATTGACTTATATACATGTGCCCTAAAAATGGTCCTTTCACACAAGAGACCGGCACTTTATTCACTAAAAGGCTAATTTCCTACTAATTTACATGGGTAAGCTACTAAACTTCTGTGGGGATGCATCTAGAGGATTCCTCTAGTGCATTTACATCGGAAAATATATTACAAAATGATTATGATACAAGAGATAAGGTGTCCAAATTGGAAAAATTTTGGGGCCCTTCTTTTTCTCTGCCTTGTGTTCTTCTTAGCTCTGCAACACTCTCCCCCTCTTTGTCTCTGTCGTCCCTTGACATGCTTTACTTCTTGTCTGTCACTTGTTGTCCGCATGCATCTCTTGGTCAGTTCTACCTGCTCGTTAGACAGGTGTTCAGTTTTGATGGCCTCTTCTTGATTCTTCTTTTACATCCTCTGGGCCTGATGCATTCGTGTTACCTGTTCTTTTCTTTTGCTCGCCGGCAACCCATGGAGATGGACTACCTGATGTTCATAGTCTAGATCACCAATAACCTCTTTAATTCCGGGTTGTTGTGCTAAGTCGGGTTGCCACGCACGCCACCAGTGGAAGGTATGAGGATGTGGTCCTTTAGTCTTCGGTCTGAACCTTCCAAAGACCCAGATGTTGAAGGAACTTCTTGTGGTTTTGGAACCGCCGGATACCTTCTTGCACTTCTTGATGGATACTTCCTGGCCCTGGTTCCTCCTTCCCTCCTATGTGCTTTTCCTTGATGTGTGCCCCTGCGGGGCTTTGTGCAGAGATGGGTATTGCACCCCTGCGGGGCTTCCTGCAGAGACATATCTTCAAATGTAATCTTTTAATGAAGATTCTTTCTTTGTCTTCTTCTTTTCTTCTTTTTGCTGGACTCTCCTCAACACTACCCCCCTCCTGAACTCTATCGTCGCCGACAGGCTTTGGAAGTCGACGGGAGTATGTTCTGTACACTTTTTGCTCTGGTTCGTTAAGTAGATTAGCTTCACGTATCATGAGTTGCTTCCATTGTTCGGCTTTCACACCATCATGTGGTGGCTGTCTATGGTCAGGGAAGAAGCTTAATTCATATGCCACCAGTCTGGCATTCAAATTGGATGACAATTTTAAGAAAATTTCTGAGTTAATTTCAAAAAACCCTGTGAAAAATGCTTCTTCAAATGTTTGCATATATGTACTCGGTAAAAACATCAACCTAGAATAATATGCCATTATTGTGGGTCGGCTAGGCATAATAGACAAATAAAAAACGAGAATATCTATTCCCTGATTAATGCCAATGAAATTTAAAAATGTATACGCCGCATGCTTGAACACCTTCAAAACTGTAAGGATCATGCTGAGAATTTTATTAGTCATTTTGATAGTTAGATCGGGTACTGTTGCATAACAATGCAGCCAAAATTTAATGGTTTTTACCATATAATCTTCGGTTGGTAGATAGTTATGAGGTGGACTTGGAAGTAGCGGATAATTCAGCCACTGTTTATTGATCACACCATTCTTTTGCATGTCCAAAAATTCTCTTGCTTCTCGGCAATGTGGTGTTGGGAAAAATGAAGGGTTTACCTGTAATAAGTATGGTGCTGTTTGCCAGTGCACCCTCAATGTAGGATTTTTCTCCAAAAATTTTCCTCTCCATACAAGGTATGCCGCTTCAAATTCTTCTTGAGTATAATTGAATGTGTTATCTTTAAAATGCAATTGGTTGTCTGGATTTTTCTGTGTGGTCTTCTTTATGTATTGCCTTATCTTCTCTTTCAATAATCCGTACGGAATGTTAAAAGGCTTCAATATGGTTTCCAAGTCTTTGCTCTTGATTTTTGCCTCCTTCATTACTTTGATCACTTCATTTTCAAAATTCTCTGTCAACCGGGACACCAATAGTGCCCGTTCCTTCTGACCTATTTTTGCAGTGTATGGCATTGGATGATCATCATGTGGTTCTGTTATCTGCTCTTTTATTGGAGAATTATAAATCAGGGGAGATAGAGGACGTACCTCTACCTCATCAGTAGGATTCTCTTTTATTGGCTCTACTGGTGTCCTGATTGGTACTTTCTCTTTTGCTTTAGTTTCTAATTGTGCAATGTGTTCAGTCTTCTCTTTAACTTCTTGCATAGCTGCTCGAAGTGCCTCTTTGGTAGCAAGTAACTCATTACCAATCTCTGCTACCTGATCCATATTTTCACTGTAACTTACTGCAAGTTTTCCATTGGCCATATTCAGCTACTTTTTTAGCTCATTGGTTTCTTGAACGTACCTACATTCCCATTCTTCTCTTAAGGCCTGCTCTTGTTTTAGAAGTTCTGCATATTTCTCAATCTGATCTCTTAATTCTTTCTGGTCAGTCGCAGAAGTCTCTTGTTTTTCTATAGGCTTGTCATATAATAATGCCTTCATCAATTCTTTATTTTTGCTGCATAAACTATCATTTTCCTCCATGTATACTTTTAATTGTGTTTCTAGCAAGTTGCTCCTAGCCTTCATTCTCTCCTTGTCCGCTTTGCTAGCTTCATGTTGTCTTTGTAAATCTGTCAATTGTGGGAGAGGTCTCTTTTCGTGATCGGTTGTTGTGTCATAGGAATCTTTGGCAATATATGTGTTCTCTTTGATTGTGGTGTCCCTTGAGCTTCTTCCTCTCTTAGGCGTTTAGTCCCCCTCATGGGTTTCTTTGAACTGGTTTCCACTTCTTCAATAGATATGGTTGTTTTCTTTTTCTTTGGAACAGTCGCTAACTTGGCATATTTTGCTAGCTCGGTTGAGGTCGGCATCAAGCGTAAGCAATTCTTCATGTCAAGTGCCTCATAAATGAGTAATGTCAATGCCGAGCTACCATTCAAAAACTTTTTCTGACCCCACTTTTTCTTTGCTTTGAATAGGCGATCTTGAATGTATGGAGTCATATTTACTTTATTTCCTACTTGTCTCATCGCATGCAAAAGCAATTGCACGACAATTTTTTGAGGTGTTGTGTATCTATGCATACTCGGGAAGCAAAAATGTTGGTGCACTAAGCGAACAGAGTCTTCAATATCCGTTCTATTGATTTCCAAAAATGTTCTCTTTTTCAGTTCATGACATTCATCCTTGACATTGGTGAGTCCCTCTTAATTCCATCCAAAAGCTCTGTTAATTAGCTCATGAGTGAATTGAATTGTTTTCTAGATACCAACTTTGTCAAGTACTCTTGCTTTCGGGACTGATGCCTTATTCGATGCGGACTGTAGTGTATTCATCACTTGTGTACATCTCTGGAAATCTTGTAGATAGATTGGAAGTCTTAGGAATGCATCAATTCCTGCTTGTGTCCAGACATCTGTCATGCACGGTAATCCTTGTATGATAGTCTTGAAATCTTGTGACATGATAGGGAAGTAGTGATCCCTATCCATGATCTTGATGGTCACCATGAAAATGAGTTTGAACACTGGTTGATCATCAAGAAACCAATGACCTCTTGGTTTCGTTATTGATTCCAAGGGAAGAAGCTGGATCTCTTCCTCTTGCGTAGCCTCGGAATTAGACGATGCCATCTGCACTCAATATAGAGCAGTAATTAGTGGCAAGATGGTATCAAGAATCATCCTTCATTTATTCTTCATTAGATTGGCATTGCTCTGCGTGAATTGTGTCGTCCCTTCCCCGGGGTAGGAGAAAGGTAATACCTAGAAATTTTCATACTTTTATATATTTTTATGTTTTTGCCTGAAAGAAAAACAGAAAAGTTAGTTCATAGCCGAAGCGGTTATTAATTTTTTAGTGATTTTCCTAGATTATGTACAAGTGCTCTCCGATTTCCCGAGAGGGAAATGTGCTTCACTATCCTGAAATAGGAGAAAAATGTGTCGAATGCTTGGCCTTCTAATGTGGCCCTATCATGCATACTTTGGATTCTGGTGACTCCAAATGTGTGCAACCCGAATGATTTGGTTGATGCATACAGCTTGTCTTGCCTTTCGGCATCCAAATCTGCTTTACTCTGTTGGGACAGATTGTGTTCCCAACATTCCTGGTGAATGTGGTGCTTCTGCTTTGTCTGCTTTATGAATCTTGGAATGATTTTTGATGCATATGTAGACTCTTGCTCTGTCCTATAGTTGTTCATCTTTGGTTCTTTTGCTTTAAGATCATACTGATTCTCCTTGTGCCTTGGCTTGTTCTTTTTTATGTTTGTCATTTGAGCATATGACTTGGGAATCCATATTTGTGTTCGGGCCGGCTGGGAAGCTACCACCTTCTTCTGAATCCATACTCGAGCAATTCTTTGTGGACCTAGGTGTCCAAAGTGATTTGCCTGCTTGTTCGGTGGTTCATTCTGGTGTCGACAGTGTTTTTGTTGTTGAAGATATGCAACCACTTGATCTTTTCGGATCCAAGCCTGTCTAGTGTAAGGAATGGGGTGTATCCTTATGTGTGCATATTTGTAGTGGTCTTGCTGACTTGTCTCTCTGGTGCTTGGTTCCTCACTGAGGCTGTTATTGGCTAGAACACTAATCATATGATTTACTGGATTAGAAGATTGTGTGCACTCGAGATTCATTGTGTCCTCACATGAAGCATTCGATGAAGGGGTTTCCATAGTGTGAGTGAACATACATTCATCATTGTGCTCATTTAAGTGACTTCTTGGTTCTATACATTTGGCTTTTAGTGGTCATTCATCTAGTATGCTGAATACCTCACGATGTCCTATCTTGGTTGAGATGTATCCTAGGGCCAACTGTATAGTCACTTCATATTCATATATCCAATCTTGGCCTAACACAAGTTCTTCTAATAAGTCCTGATCATGACATACTAAGAGTTTTTGTTCCATCGTGTTGTTTCCAAGATGTAGAGGTAAGGTAATCTCACCTATACATTGAGTGACAGTTCTCCTATTCCTATCAGTTGTGCCTTAGAAGGACGTAATTCTTCCTTGAGTTTCTGGGTCAATGAAAATTTGATACAGCTTACAGCGGCTCCTGTGTCAATGAGAGCATCCACTAAGTGGTACTCTTTCGTTCCAGCTCCCAAATTCAAATAAGGTTGCGTCATTTGCTGACCTAGGTTTTTAGTGGCTCTAAAATTAGCCATTGGGATGAGTTCCTCTCCTAGTCGATATCTCTCATCTCTCTCTCATCCACTCTTTTCGTTTTCTGATTTGTTCTAGTGCTTCTTGCCTCGCTTCTTCTCGTATTCTTTCTTCCTCTATGCGCCTATTTTTACCCAATATTAATCATGACATTATCTCTTCTGTCAATGGCTCTAAATATTTTTTTACTCGACACCCACTGATATAGTTTGGCAATACTTCTCCATCTAGGGTTGCTAAACTGATGGCTCCACTAGTGGATATGTGATTGATGATCAATGGACCATATCCCCTTTTTTGCAGTTTCTTTTCGTATTGTTTCAAAGTATAAACCAAAACTAAATCTCCTTCCTTCAATTTTTTGTCTTTAATATGAGCATCAAAATAGGCTTTCTGTCGTCTTTTTGCAGCATAAATCCTTGGTACCGCTTGTAGCCTAGTTTCATGTAACTTTTCTATTTGATCCAATTGAGCTGATAGTTCATGTCCATTCCATTCATAAGTTGTTGCTACTCTGAGAGTGGGTATTAAGAAATCAATTGGCAAAATAGCATTCTGTCCGTATACTAAGTTAAAAGGAGTAGTTCCTATGGCAGTTTTGTAGGCTACTCGGAATGCCCATAAAGGATGATGTAATTGTTTATCCCAATCAGATCTTCCATTGTTAAAAATTTTAGTGAGAACTGTGCACAAGATTTTATTTGAACTTTCGGCATGTCCATTGGCTTGTGGGTGATATGGGGCTGATTTCTTATGAATTACTAAGAATTCATTCAGTAGGGCTTCTATTACTTCATTCACAAAGTGCGTGCCTCTATCACTCACAATTTCTATTGGCAGTCCAAATCTAGTGAAAACGTTCTCAAAGAGAAACTTGGCTGTAGTTCTTGCATCATTTTTCTTGGTTGCTTTGGCTTCAACCCATTTGGTCAAATAGTCTGTGGCTACAATTATGTACTCAGCATGGGATCCTTTAGCTGGTGGGCTAATAGGTCCTATGAAGTCTATTCCCCATTTAGTAAAAGCTCTGGCACTCATCATGGGTTTCAGCGGCATTTCATCTCTTCTAATTGGATATTTTGTTCGTTGACATGTATCACATCGTTGCACATATGTTGCTGCATCTTGATGTAGAGTTAGCCACTAGATTCCTGCAAAAAGAATCATTTTTGTAGTTTTATCTGCGGAGAAATGTCCTCCTGCGGCTCCCGTATGTGCCATTTCTAAAACGGCAAGATACTTGTCTTCATGAATGCACATTCGTAAATGATTATCTCTTCCTCGCTTAAAGAGTTGTTTTCCTATGAGAGTATAGTACTTGCTTTGTTCTACAAGTGCACGTTTCCTTGCTAGAGTGGCTCCTTCCGGGTACTCTTGGGTCTTCAAGAACTTTACTAGAGGCATGCTCCATCTTGGTGCTACCGTGGAGTAGCATAGACTAGAGTTCTCTTTTGGATTCTGTTCTTGACAAGTTGGACAGGCCGATACATAGTTATGCATATGGTTGGCCAATATATGCCAAATCTCCTCAGAGTTTGCCATGTTTTGTTCGCATTTAAATGAGTTTTCCATTGATTTACATGTGCTTTTTGAAGCCACATTTCTTGTTCCTCCTCTTCTACTCATCTCATGAGTAATCCACTTGATTCTTGGTGATATAGGCTTCCAACAATGATATGAAGGTTTTTAGTCTTCCATAAATCTTGATTTCGGTTTGGTGTGATCCCATGTTTAGGTCCATATGTGAGTATAGGGATCAACTTTTCTGCCCATTGGGGACATACTTCGAGATTAAAAAGGTACGTGTCGGGCAGATCATTCGGTACTCCTATGGGTGGTTCTCCATGTGTCATTCTTGATAAGTGATCCGCTCTAAATGTGGGTATTCCCTTTCTTGACTACTACTTCAAAATCAAATTCCATCAACAATAGAAACCATCGTACTAGTCGTCCTGTATTACAAGGCTTATTGACTAAGTATAGTAGAGCTTGATGATCGATGGAGAATTTGAATTTGTTTGCCAACAAGTAGTGTCAAAACTTCTTCACTACGTACACCATCCCTAGGCCCTCTCTCTCGATCGTGGTGTAATTGCACTCCGCTTGATTCAATTGTCTACTGGCATAGGCTATAGGGTGATCTAACTTTCCTGTATCTGCGGGTTGAGCTAGGATGCAACCAATGGCAAACTTGGAAGCATCTACGTGAATGTGAAATGGTTTGTTCCAATTAGGTACTCGAAGGATTGGGGCTGAACTTAATCGACTCTTTAATTCCTTAAAGGCCTTTTCACATTCTTCTGTCCAATTAAACTGAGACAATAAAGCATAAAGAGGTCTAGCAATTATGGCATACATATGTATAAATCTTCGGTAGTATCCACAATGTCCCATAAATGCTTGTACTTCTTTCGCAGTCTTTGGTCTCGATAAATCCAGAATCACTTTGATTTTGTCTTCATCAGTTGAGATTCCATTCTTAGAGACAATATGTCCTAATATCTTTCCTTGTCGGACCATGAAGACACACTTTTCCGGATTAAGGCATACTCTATATTGTTGACATTTGGCAAAGATCTTTCCTAGTTCAGGGATATGTTCTGATCGTATAGCTGAATAAGTGCATAAATCATCCACGTATACTTCCATACTCTTTCTCAAGAACTCCTTGAATACATGGCGCATCAATCTTTGGAAAGTGGCTGGGGCATTGGTTAAACCAAAAGGCATAACCATAAACGCGTATACTCCCCATTCAGTTGCAAAGGCTATTTTATGTTGGTCCTCAGGAGCAATGGCTACCTGATTATACCCTGAAAAGCCGTCTAAGAAACTATAAACTTCCTTCCCTGCCACTCTTTCCAAAAGATGATCCGTGATGGGTAATGGGTAACTATCTCTTATGGTGGCAGCATTTACCTTTCTCAAATTAATGCATACCCTTAACTTACCATTCTTTTTCGGTACAACCACCAAAGGTGACACCCATTCCGTATGTTCAATTGTCTAACAAATTGTCTATCTCTTCCTTTATTTTTGCTGAGTATACATCATTATATGTGTATGGTCTTTGTTTGGAAGGTTTAGCTTCAGATGTCATAGGGATTCTATGGGCACATATGGAAGGATCTACTCCTTTCAAATCCTTATATGTCCAGGCAAAGACATCCCTATATTCTCTTATGAGTCGTATTAACTCTTGTTCTTCCTCCATAGAGACATCTTGACCTATAAAAGTACATCGTTCTTCTCCTTCCTCTAAGGCTACTACTATTTTTTTGGTCTGTTCTTTGTTGTCATATGCTATTCCTGGCTATGCTTCTCGTTTCGGCATTTGAATAGCGATTTTCCTCTCTTCTACTTCATATTTTTTGAAGTGGGAAGGCACTTCAAATTGATCTTGTGGTTTATTTTCTCCATCTTCTTGTTCTTTATCTAATCCAAGCTCTTCTTCTTGTGTCGTTTCTTGATTTATTTCATTAGTTATGACACTTACTTCTTGATTTCCACTTTCAGTTTCCATTTGCTCTTGTTCCATTTCAATGCTCTCGTTATCCTCCTTCCATTCTTTTTCAATTACTTCTCCTTCTTCCACCTCTTGAAGAACTACCACGTATAGACTAACGTCATAGCCTTCCTCGTCAATGCATTCATTCATGGTTATCACTTCTTCATTTACACATACATCGAGAGTGGCTAAAATCTCCATCCAACCATGAGGTTCGAATTCTTCATCTAGGAATATTTGAGGCATGTAGGCTGGATCTTGTATAGATCTAACAACTCCTTGCCTGTGCTGCCATCCTTTCCTTTTATCCTCTTGCTTTTTAGTCGTTTGGCATATCCATAGATGAGTGTCTTCATTCATCCACAATTGGTCACTTGAACCTATAATGTGAATCGACTGGTCGTCTTCCTCCTTATGAATCTGATTCCATTGCAAGGGAGGAACATTTTGATATGTGTATGTGTGGAGATTTATTCTTGTTGTGGTTCCTTCATGTTGTAAGTATACTGCGTCTTTTCCCCAATCTTGCACTACCTTTAGCTGTCATGAAGGGTCTTCCAAGTATCATCTCATAATTGCTAGCCCTTTCAAATTGACATATAGCTAAGGTGTTCTCGAATTCAACTCCGCAAGTGGTAAAAATTTACTCTTTCCAATAATCCCAAGGGTCGTTCAGTGTGTCCGTCTGCCATTTGTATCTTCATGCGCGTTGGTCTTAAGGCCGGTTTTCCCCATTTCTCCCAGATTTCTTTAGTTGCAATTCCTACTCCAACTCCAGAATCCAAGATGGCTTTAGTGGTGTAACCCCTATAGGTAATTGGAAGGCAAGTGTTTCCTTCATCTCCCTCACTGAAATCTCCAACCTTATCAACTGGGATTTTTACTGTGTTTACTTCATTAGGCATCTCGTTCTCTTCTGCCTTGATCTCCAGTTGACTGGTTAATTTCTCCTTCAAATGTGCTTTGACCTTCAAAAGTTCCTCCAATGTCAGAGTGCAAGGGATTTTTACCTTTCTAAGGTGTTGTATGATGTCTGATGTTTGGATTGATGGGTTCTGCTCCTTTTTTCTTATTGAGGGAATGCAATATAATTCCGAATTATGTTCGTATTCTCCTGTGTAATTTGGCAAAGCCTTTACACTGTCATTCTCCTTTTCACTTTGGTCGAATGGTAATAATCCTTCTGAATTCAGCTCAGGTATTGAGTGTTCCAATTCACCTCCTGCTTCTAGCTCTTCAAAGGGTGGTTCTATTCCTTCCACTTTCTTCCATCTGTCTTCTTGGACTCTTTCCCACAAGTCTTTAGGCCATTCTCCATCAACTTCGGGGACAATGGATCCTTCCCTTTTATCCTCGCAGTGATTTTCATTACGTGTCTCACCTTCTTTGGGTGTCTCAGGGTCATTAAGGATGACACACTCTTGGAATTCCTTTTCAAGAATTTGTGAATTGGGTAGTCGAAGAACAGGTTTTTCTAGGGTCTGTTGAGCTACTTCAACTTTTTGCATATCTCCAACCTTTCTTTCTCTAAGTCACCTCTAGGATATTCTTTTTCATATTGTTCAATGGTAGGTCCTGCTCTTATTCGTGCCTTGTATGCCTGGATCCACATGGCTAACTCTTCTGGCATGGGGTCTGCTAAAACTGATCCTACCTCTTCTTTTTTTGACTTTCCTTTCCGAATTTCTCCTTCCACTTCTGGTTTCTCTTTTTGATCTTGTTCATTTTTTTCTTTCTCCATATGTTGTTGTAATTTCTTTTCCTTTATCCTATCTCTACGGTTCTTCCATCTTTGTGTTCGTTTACTTGTGATACTTTTTCCAGGTTCTTCCGAGTCCTTGACTATTTGAGGAGTAGGCATGTTTACTTCTCTGACAACTTGCTCATTTGTTTCGGTTTTTTCTGGGGTCTCTCTAGCTTTGGCCCATGTTATTGCTTTCAATGGTACGGTGTATTCCTTATCACTCCCTGACGACTCTATCACTTCTATCACATTAATTTGTACGTTCGAGTTAACTTTGTAAGGATTTTTGGGGCAATCTCTAAAAAGGTGTTCTTTACCACAATCACTACAATATCCTTCCCAAACTCGCTATGGTGGTGGTGGGTTTGGCAATGTACATTCTCTGATATAATGATCACCTCCACATCTATAACATGGTCCTCTAGGTACAGGCGGTCTGTTCATAGGTCGGGGGGGTATGGATGTTCTGGGAGCTGTGTACATCAATGACACATAATCCTGTTCATATCCGTAAGAATTATCTGGTGCTTCCATGCTATATGCATATGGTTTGTACATTTGTTCATATTCTATCATAGAGCTCTCATAAGTGGAATAATCTCCTTGACTATGGTCATAAGATGGGTCATATGATTCGTTACTAGTCAAAGGTGTGGCTGGAACTATTGCTCTCTCAGGGTTCTCTTCTTGATGAGCTACTTTCACTGAGACAACATTTTGAGGGTGGGGCGGTTGTTTTCCTAACACCGATTGTGGTTGAGCGTACCCTTGATAAGCATACGGTCGTGGTACTGGTCCCTGCTATTGGTATGTGGGATATCTAAAGGCTTCTCCTCTTTGATCTCTCTAAGGGTATCCATAAGGTCTCATGACAGGCTGTACCAGTCTAGATTGCCTATTGTAAGGACAATTTTCTGTGCTGTGATTTGTGTACTTTTGTTCTATGCTGCAATATTGCAGAGGGCCCAGAATAGGTGGTCTTTTGTGAGCATAAGCAGGTGGTGTGGCTACTCCCCTAGTGCATAAATGAGAGGGATGATCACCTCCACAATGCATACATCTTCTAAGCATGGGTACTCTCATTGGGTTGTTGGCGTAGTTCCTCTGTCCTTGAACGTTCAACTTCTTTGCTACTAAGTCGGCTATTTCCTCTACATTGTTCTTAGGGTTTGATGTGCTGCTGGCGGAATCTTCACTTTTCACACTACCTTGAGGTCTTCCCAATTCATATTAGAGTTTTGCTTCTTCTCTTCGTTTGATGATGAAAGGTAATCCAAATGCCTTAACATTTGAGGAGTTATTCTCTGTTATGTTACAGGATGATCACTCTAGGCAGAACAGGTCCATTATGTGTGTTGCATATCAAGCTTTCCTAGCTACTGAGAATCGCAAAGGTAAATGGAGCTCTTCTACCAATAAAGAGTAATCTGCTAATTTTGTACAATGAAAGAAAGATGACAGAGATGAGAAGAAAACAAAAAAGTAGAAATTGTTATGCAAATTCTGTAAAGTAAATGATCATGTCATAAAGAGTTGTCCAAAACTAGTTGCTAAAGAGGCAAGGAAGAAAGAGGCTGGAATAGTTGTTGTAGAGCCTCTATACCCAAAATAGAGTCTACTAATCTTATGCAGAATGAAGAATCCACATTTCCCACTGTTTGTAGTTATGACCTATCTTCTCATGAACAGTGCATGTCTGCAATAGACTTAGACATTTGGTACTTTGATAGTGGGACGACCAAACATACTACCTCACACTATAGTTTCTTCGCTTCACTTGAGCCTGCCCCTACAAGGTATACTATCACATGCACCAACAACTCCTCTTATCCTGTTATGGGAGTTGGTAAGATCATTTTGACTATTGCTCATGGTAGTTCTTTTACATTGTCAGATCCTTTATTTGTGCAGGGATCACGAAGAATTTGTTATCAGTTTTAGCTTTAGCCAAGATTGACTTGGTTGTGAAACTTGTTGATGATAGATGTACAATTCATGATATGTCAAATGGCGATGTCATTATTGCTTCTAGCATTTTATGCAACGGGTTATAAAGGCTCATAGACTATGAAAAATCTGTGATTGATTTAGCATGCGTAGTACATGATTCTCAAGCTATGTGAGATGTAAAGTTTTGTCATGCATGCTTTGGTCATCCGATTTTTACTAGTTTGCTATGCCTGAACAAATGTGAAATGGCGTCCTCTTTGCCCAAACTTGAGGCACTTGGTAAACATGTATGCGAAGGCTGTATTTTGGGAAAAATACAACATTCCTCCTTCCCAAAAGATGGTTCAGTTTGAGCTTCTTAGAAATTGTAGCTTGTTCACAGTGATGTCGGTGGTCCTATGAAGACACATTCTTTTGGGAACTATCTTTACTTTGTGACTTTCATCGATGATTTTTTCTAGGCATGCATGGGTATATCCATTGAAAGCAAAGTCCGAAGTGTTTATGTGCTTCAAAAATTTTCTTATTTTGGTTGAAAATCTATCAGCATGTAAAATGGCACCCTATGTTCTGATCGAGGGGGGGAATATATGTTTTCTGATTTTAACGCATTTTTGGTTGAACATGGGATAAAACATTAGTGTATAGTGTTGTATAAACTTCAACAAAATGGAGTTGTTGAGCAAAAGAATGTTGGAGACCTCTAAATCTCCAAAGGTTTGATCTATATTGATTTAAGATCACCTCTATATCAGTTATGGACCAAACTTTACACAAATGTTATCTTCATTTACCAAAACTTTCAACTATCACTTCTCTGAGTGAAATTCTTTATCCTTCAATAGTGTGCTTCAAAGATTGACTTCATTACCTGCACATATCTTCAAATTTCTTCAAACCAATGATGCACATATCTCCACACTACCTTTGCGCAATCATATCAACCATTATTCCTTCAAAAGAACCATTAAAACTATAATTTGATCCTTAAGATCAAAAGTATGTCAGAAACTATCTTCCTAAACAAGCGACTTTGACATAGGTAACTTCTAATGTTGATTTCTCACAGCACAGATCTCGTTTTGCTAAATGCTTTTAGGCATAGCTTCCTTACATTCTAACTTAGATTTTGAATGCTCATTCATCAAAAACTTTACACTGTGCACTGAGATCTAAGCAAAACATTGACACAAAATAGTGCGCAGCTTTGAGAGGTCTACCTACAGACTTTACATACACATGTTCCGATTGATCATACTCACATCATGAAAGGAATTAGACCATGGAAGTTTGAACATAGCTTCATTAGCTTCTAGATTAGATGTATACAAAAGGATTTCTGATTCGCATGATGAGATTGAGAGAAATCTACAAAATACGCGTCGCTATTTTCTGAAGATGACTCTCTTCACATCTATCTCTATGACACTTGTCTACTAATGACTCTCTCATGTATTTCTTTACATCATTGACTTATAATCATATGATTCTAGACTTATCCCGTGTCTATTACATTACTCCTTATCATCCTAAGGATTATCTATACTTAAATTACAATATTTTCCAACTGTAATGTACATATGTATACAAGCTTTACTTCTGAGATCTCTTCATTTCCTCAAATGACTTCTTTCACTTCAATCTAATAATAGACTTGCTTCAAGATCTTTGTAATCATCAATTTGTGATTGTTTTGTTCCAACAGCTCCCCCTCAATCACTAATTGTGATTATTCCATTCTTCTTTACTCTTGCCATCTCTTTGAATCTCTGTAACTTAGGTCCATCCAAGCTTTTTGTTAACATATTTGCAACTTGTTCTTTTGTTGAAGTATACAACACTTCAATCTCTTTATCAAGTACCTTTTCCCTAAAGAAATGATACTGAATCTCTATATGCTTAGTCTTGGCATGAAAAACAGGGTTAGCTGCCAAATACAATGAACTCATATTGTCTCCAAAAATAATTGGAGTACTCTGATCAATTCCAAAACTTTTCAACAAGGTCTTTAACCATATCACTTCTTTTGCAGCCTCTACCATTCCTTTATACTCAGCTTTTGTGGATGATAAAGCAACTGTATGTTGCTTCTTTGAGCACCAAGAGACTAACTTATCTCCAATATAACAGAGATACCCATGAGTAGACCTTCTATCATCTGAATCACCTGCCCAATCTGCATCACTAAACACTTTGATTCTTGTATCAGAAGTATATCCATAATACAAGCCTTCACTTAGGGTTCCTTTGATATATCTGAGTACCCTTTGAGCTGCAATCCAATGAGTCTTCTTTGGACAATGCATAAATTGTGATAACACACCTACTGCAAATGATAGATCTAGCCTTGTCAAGGTAGCATAGATTAAACTACCTACCAAACTATGATATTTCTTCATGTCATTAAACTCTTCACCTCCATACCTGCTCAATTTATGATTTACCTCCAATGGTGTGGTTGAAGGCTTGCAATCCTCCATGTTGAACTTGACAAGAAGATTCTTCAAGTATCTCTCTTGTGTAACATATACTCCATGTTGAGTATACACAATCTGCATTCCTAAGAAATATGATAAGTTTCCCAGATCACTTATCTTAAACTCCTTCTCTATTTGTTTCTTAAGCTCATTGATTCCTTGAGCATATGTACCTGTGACAATAATATCATCAACATAAATACACATGTATATGTATCCATTTTCACTTGCCTTCACTAGCAAGCTACCATCTGCCTTTGATGCTTGAAATCCACATTCATTCAAGAACTTAACAAGCCTCTAATTCCATGCTCTTGAGGCCTGCTTCAACCCATACAAAGCTCTCTTGAGCTTATAGACATAATCTGATCCAGTTGAATGCTTGAAGCCTTCTGGTTGCTCCATGTACACTTCATCTGCAATGTATCCATTCAGGAATGCATTCTTCACATCTAATTGTGATAACTTCATCCTTTACAAGCAGCAATAGCAATAAATGATCTAATTGTAGTCATCTTAGCAACAAGAGTAAAGGTTTCATCATAATCTACCCCATAAGTTTGGGCATAACCTTTGACCACAAGTCTAGCCTTGTATCTAGACACTTTACCATCTGCAAACCTTTTTGTTTTATACACCCACTTACATCAAATGACCTTCTGTTTCTTTGGTCTTGGTACAAATTCCCATGTTTCGTTTTCAAGTAGAGCATCATACTCTTCTTGCATTGCCTTCTCCCAATTCTGTTTACCTTTAGCTTCTTCATATGTGATTGGATCCTCTTCTGTCTTCACAATGTAAGCATAATCTTTTGTTGTTAGGAAAGATGTATCATAGCTATACCTGATAGGCTCTTTTCTTTCTCTCAAGGATCTTCTGACCTCTGCACTTCTTGAAGTCTCAGCCACATTTGATTCTTGATCAAATATTGGCCCATCTTCAACATTATCCTGCAATTTACTTTTATAATCAACATCATCAATATCTTCTTCATACACACTTACTTTTGTCTTTCATTTCCTTTGTATTTCTTTAACATCTGCATAATCATTTGTTGACCCTGTATACCATGTGCTTTGCTCATCAAATGTAACATCTTCTCTGCTTTGGGTTCTAGCTTATGTCTCAATTGTGAAGGAACATAAGCATATGCTAAACATCCAAATACCTTACAATGATCAAGAGTATGTTTCTTACCCCACCATGCTTCATAAGGAGTTCTTCCATCCAAAGCTTTACAAGGTAACCTATTCACAAGGTATGTTGCAGTGTTGATAGCTTCTGCCCATAGGTAGTTTGGACAATTCTTTTGCTTCATCATTGCTCTTGCAAACTCTACAAGAGTTCTATTTATTCTTTATGCAACTCCATTTTGTTGAGGAGAGTACCTGCAAGTTACTTCTCTTTTTATACCTGCATTCCACAAATAATCATCAAACTCTTTAGAGAAATACTCTCCCCCTCCATCTGATCCCAACCTCTTGAGCTTTTGTTCTGTAATCCTTTTTGCATAAGCATGATAATGCTTGAATGTCTTGAACACTTCTGATTTGTCCTTGATTACATATAAAGTAATCCATCTGGTTGCATCATCAACAAACAACACATAATATCTGGATCCATTTATGCTATAGTCCCTTGAAGGACCCCACACATCTGTATGAACTAACTCAAGCATGTTTGAATACTTGTACCCTGATTTATTGTATGAAATTTTGTGTGCTTTACCTGATTGACAAGCTTCACACTTGTACACCATGTGTTGACCTTCAACATTTGGCATACCAAGCACCACATCATTCTTTGACATTTCCTTTATGGCTCTCTCATTAAAATGACCTAGCCTTTTATGCCATAGGTCTAACTCGGACATCTTTTGAATTTCATAAGTAAATAAAGCATGTCCCACATTACCTTGGACTTTGAGAGTAAACAACCTTCCTTCCTTTTTACCTGCAATAATATTTCTATATCCCTGATTTGGATCTTGCACATAAACACCATCATTTGTGAATCTGACTTCATATCCCTTCTCCACAATTTGCCCTACACTTATCAAGTTTTTAGGAATAGTAGGAACATAAAGTACCTTGCTCAAGAGTGTGCTTCCACTCTTTGTCTTCATTGATCCAATGCTCTCCACTTTATGCTTGGTGTTGTCACCTATTTGAACTGTCCATTCACCTTTGCTTCCATATCAGTCATCAATGATATATTGCCACTCAGATGATTGCTACATCCCGAGTCAATATAAAACACCCTTTGATCTTCTCCTACTGCTTCATGAGTTGCATTCAAGATAAGAGTCATGTCATCCTTTTGATCTGATGCATAATTATAATAATTATTGTTGTAGGACTGAACTAAGGTTGAAAACTTCTTCCACCTCCTCTAGCATATGATGTCCTACCACCTCTTCCTCTGAAGTTGCCTCTTTGGTTTCTGCCTCCTCCACCTCTTTGATTGAAGCTCTGATTATTACTTCCACCATTTTGATTGTTATACCAACAATCATTTGCCAAATGATTGGTTCTACCACAAATCCAACAAGCTTTAGTATTGTCATTGTTCTTACCTCCTCTTCCTTTACCTCTGTAGTTCATCTTTCCTTTTATAAAGTTAGCTTGACTTGAAATTCCTTCATCATCAGTTGATTGCTTCCCTTTTCCGTTCTTTTTCTTGTCCTTGGAGTACATAGCTTGGCTTGCACTCCTATCATTGTCTCCCTTATTGTCCTACTCAAAAGTTAGCATGTGTCCTAGCAATTGATTAAGATCAGGAGTAAAGTGATCTAATGACAATTCTATGGACAATATGAAAGGCTTCCACTTCTCGTCTCCTCTCTGACCTGTGAGTATTTGCCTTACTAACTTATCCTCTTCAATGTCTTCATCTATTGCTCCCAAGCTATCTGCAATATCCTTCATTCTTGCCACATAATCAGAAATTGATTATGAGCTCTTCTTCTTGAAGGTTGTAAACTCTGCCCATAATGAGGACTTCCTAGACTTGGTTGTATTTTGGAAATGCTCTTCCAAATCATTCCACACATCTGTTGCACTTTCCAATCCTCTGATGTGAGGTAGAAGATAATCATTTACAACCATGTAAATGATACTCCTAGCTTGAGCATCCTTTCTCATCCAATTCTTCAAATCTGCAAGCTCTTCCCTAGTTGGAATACTAGGATCTCCAAACTCGGGCTTTTCTTCTTCTCCTGTGATAAACGCCATCAAGTCTTTGCTCATGAGGTGTGCCTCCATCCTCATAGACCAAGCTGGATAGTTCTCCCTATCTAGCTTATTAATCTGCAAGCTTTCTCCCATCTTTGATCTCCTATGTCTGCAATTACTAAGATTTATGATGATATAATGTACCTTTTGTATAAAGATTTAATCCTTCTTGATCCTTTGGACTCGTGCTTGGTTCTCCTTCAGGTTTTCTTCCAAACTTTGATCCGGTGCTCCTTCAATTTGAAAAGGCTTCAATGTCTGCAATAGTCGGAACTTCCAATGCTCTTTACTTCACTTGTATTGCACCTTTAGCTCTGATACCACTGTTGGAGACCTCTAAATCTCCAAAGGTTTGATCTATACTGATTTAAGATCACCTCTATATCAGTTATGGACCAAACTTTACACAAATGTTATCTTCATTTACCAAAACGTTCAATTATCACTTCTCTGAGTGAAATTCTTTATCCTTCAATAGTTTGCTTCAAAGATTGACTTCATTACCTGCACATATCTTCAAATTTCTTCAAACCAATGATGCACATATCACCACACTACCTTTGCGCAATCATATCATCCATTATTCCTTCAAAAGAATAATTAAAACTTTAATTTGATCCTTAAGATCAAAAGTATGTCAGAAACTATCTTCTTGAACAAGCGACTTTGACATAGGTAACTTCTAAGGTTGATTTCTCAGAGCACAGATCCTGTTTTGCTATATTCTTTTAGCCATAGCTTCCTTACATTCTAACTTAGATTTTGAAGGCTCATGCATCAAAAACTTTACAGTGTGCACTGATATCTAAGCAAAACATTGACACAAAAAAGTGTGCAACTCTGAAAGGTCTACCTGCAAACTTTACATACACATGTTCCTATTGATCATACTCACAACATGAAAGGAATTAGACCATGAAACTTTGAACATAGCTTCATTAGCTTCTAGATTAGATGTGTACAAAAGGATTTCTGATTCACATGATCAGACTGAGAGAAATCTACGAAATACGCGTCGCTATTTTTTGAAGATGACTCTCTTCACATCTATCTCTATGACACTTGTATTCTAATGACTCTCTCATGTATTTCTTTACATCATTGACTTATATTCATATGATTCTCGACTTATCCCATGTCTATTACATTACTCCTTATCATCCTAAGGATTATCTATACTTAAATTACAAGATTTTCCAATTGTAATGTACATATGTATACAAGCTTTACTTCTGAGATCTCTTCATTTCCTCAAATGACTTCTTTCACTTCAATCTAATCATAGACTTGCTTCAAGATCTTTGTAATCATCAATTTGTGATTGTTTTGTTCCAACAAAGAACATGTCACTCATGCAGTTGGTGAGGTGTGTTGACAGTATACGGGAAGAAGCAAGTACGGACACACATGCAGATCTAGCACTAAAGCAACCCTTCATTTTTTTCGAAAACCCTTGCATCATTTTAAAGTGATTCTCATCACTAAAAACCCCTGTAAATACCATTTTCACCCTTTAGTAGCCCCATTTTGTACAAGCCGAGGAGTCCTCGAGCTTGAGGAGCCTTAGAAGTAGCTGCCTATCAATTTTCGTATTTTTTAGATCTCGTTTGAGCCCTCAATTAAACCCTGGAACCTAATTTTTAACTAGGCCGGACACTAGGTCTGGACAGGGCCAAAGCTAGGCAAAAACTATAAATAGAGCTAGAGAGCTCATTTTTGGGCTGGCTTCTTGTAGTTTTGAGCTTGTATGAGAACTTTGTTGCTATAGAAGTGATTCCATTGTCTTACTCTCTTTGTTCTTGCCATGTGTGCGCGTGTGTGTGTATGTGTGTGCATGTTAGTGTGCTTCTCACTCACACATTTGTGCCTTCACTTGCTCGAGGTCTTCATACCATCCTCATGTCTTCTCGGATTGACATTAAAGGAGGTGCTACTCATCACTGAGCTACACCAAATTTTGGCACCGTTGCCGGGGAATCGAGCTTTGAGGACGAGCGTGTGATGGTAAGACGTAGAGAGGATGCGTTGGAATGGTAAGTAGTGGGTGAATTTCTGATTTTTTTCCATCTCCATATCCATCTCCATCTCCACCTCCTTCTCCACTACATATTCCCTCTTCCTTGTCATTCCCCTCATTTGTTGTGTGCGAGTTTGAGAGAGAGCGAGCGCGTGCATTGGTGTTGTATGTTTTTTGCATGTTTCTTGCAGGTACCAACTCCACCACCATCTCCAGCCAGCTCAGCAGGTACAGAATCCTTCTGCACAGGCCCCGAGGCGTCGAGCTCGAGCTATCGTGACACCTCGCAAACTTCGACTAATCACGTTTTTGAGTGCACCACGACACTGCGCATGCGTAGAGCACCTAGGATCACAAGACAGAACCACAAATTTTGCCATAACTCGACCTATCGCGACACCTCCAACCTATCGTGACACTTGGGAGTATCGCGACACCTCACGAGCTATCGCGACACCTCACGACCTATCGCAACACTTGGGAGTATCGCGACACCTCACGAGCTATCGCGACACCTCACGAGCTATCGCGACACCTCACGACCTATCGCGACACTTGGGAGTATCGCGACACCTCACGAGCTATTGCGACACCTCACGACCTATCGCGACACTTGGGAGTATCATGACACCTCACGAGCTATCGCGACACCTCACGACCTATCGCGACACTTGGGAGCCTATCGCGACACCTCACGAGCTATCGTGACACCTCACGACCTATCGTGACACTTGGGAGTATCGCGACACCTCACGAGCTATCGCGACACCTCACGACCTATCGCGACACTTGGGAGTATCGCGACACCTCACGAGCTATCACGACACTTCGACCCGACCTATCGCGATACACGGCCCTAACGCATGAAAATTTTAAGGGTAAAGTTGAGTGAATTGAAGTATTGTGAGGTTTAAATTTAAGCACCTTGGGAGAACATTAGAGCCTTAGGAGTGGGCAAAGACCTAGAAACCAGGGAGGAATTTCCTGAAACCTAAGAGCCTGTTGGGACCCCTAAGTGCCTGAATGGTCATAACTTCACCATCCGAACTTCGATTGATGAGATTTTGGTCTCATTGGAAAGCTTGTTGAAAATCCTACGTGGACCTCGACTGGTTTTTTGTAGAATCATACGTGGAGTTTTAGAACATGTATTTTCAAGTTGGCCTTTAAGTGAGACTAGGTGGTCCTAAGATTGAGGGGGTACAGTGAGTTACTCCTGGGGGGACTGCAAATATTGATGAGTGTCTTTCCATTACTTGTGGTAATAGAGCTATACTGACTGGTGAACTCTTGCAGGAACATTGTGTGCACTCAAGGCAATCCAAAGCAAGCTAGCAAGGGTGAGTACCAAGCTTGGGAGAAGGCTTCCTGGGCTTGTGCAGCAATCTGAGCAACCAGAGGATTAAGGTTGGAAGTTCTCTCAGCCTTCCTTTGTCAATTCCTAGCCTAGGCTAACTACGACTTAGGTGTGGTAATTAATTAGGGCAACGTTAGGCACGAATCAAGTCCAAGAGAATTAATCAACCAAGTGCAAGAATTAAGTAGGTCTTAAGTGCGAAAACCCTAAGGGACAAAAGGTAAACTGGAGTCGATCACTTATCAAGTGCGAAATTCACTTAAGTACTCTTGACGATGCGATTTCAGACAAGATCATAAACATAATATTCAACTCAAAAGAACAAAGTGATTGGTGCAAATTAACCTGCAATGAGAGTGTGCTTGTGTCCAAGGGGGTAGATAAATCAGGCATATGAACCTTAGATCAGGCAGACACTTAGGCCGAGACAGACAAAGCCTCAGATCTTCTGAAGCTAGTGTCAATCACACTGCCAGGTCTTGGGCCCAACAGTTGAGTGATTACCCATACACTCCCAGATCAGAAACAAGTGATTCTGAGATGTCCTATCACATGGAGAGACCAGTAGGTAGTTCAGGGGTGGCTTATCTAGAAAAGCCAGAGGGACCTTACAAGACTCAATTGGAATACATCAGGACGAATCGTCTAGGTGCTCGCATCTACGAAGACGGACTGAGAAGATCTGTGGTCCAGATTAAGAACCCCGATCAACCCCATGGACTAGAACACCCGGTAGTGAAGTTTGAGAATGGAGCATACCTAGATAAAGAAGGGACTATATATGTAGTCACCACTCTTCCTGATAGAACTGATGAGTTTGGAAATGTGATTGCAGAAACCGATATGGGTGATATAGAGCAAGGAAATTTAGAGAAAGAGCCGAGAACTCCCCACGGTAAATCTGTCTTGACCAGAATCATGACTCCAGAATTGATTCCACAGGATAATAAAAGCATAGATTTGCTTTTAAACCGAGAAACTGATGAGGCCTTTTGGAGGTATAAGCCTACCTTGTCTCATGAAGTAGGTGCTCTCACAATCTATGAGTTTAAAGACCCTGATAGCCCAGACAAATTAACCTACTTAGACAATACATCAGAGAGGATCTTCGTGGTCACCGAGCATGGCAGACATGCCTACACATGGAAGGCTGAATTTGTTTTTCCCCAACCTCGGACTAATGTGTCATACAGTCACCAAGGAGCTGGGACCTCCCAAGCTCATGGAGCTCAAAGAGATAGAAGTAGAGACAAACCTGAGGTAAGTTTTGCCAACTCCCTGGGAAGAGAAAGAACGGGAACGAAAAGGAATAGAGTGGAACCTGAAGGACATAGAACCTCATGGAATCAAAGGAATGCTGACGATTTTCCTTTGCCAAGGCCGAGAGAACACACTAGGACCCTGCGACCAACTTAACTGGTGAAGTCCATGAAGAATTACTTCGATGGCACTGGAGACCCTTATGACCATGTGGCAGAATTTCGGCAAGTATTGAAAGCTGAACAGGTAGAGGACCTATTCACACAATATAATGCTTTTGGTCTAACCCTTAGGAACACTGCCCTTACGTGGTTTCAACCACTGAACGAGAGGCATTTCAGAAACATAGACCAGCTCTTAGAGGCATTTATCATTGAGTTTTCTAAGAGTGGAATCAGGCACAACACTTCCTCACTAATCCATAGCTTCAAACAAACACCTCAAGAGACGGTCAGACTAGCTGGAAGAAGATTTAGGCAATACCTGGAGAGATGCACGATGTTGGAGTTACCCACACCAACCAAACAAGTGGCCTTGTTCTTAGATGGATTGTTGAGCACCAAGCTCAGGTCATATGTGTATCTGAAGGACCCCAGAACGATAGAAGAGTGTGTGCGCATGTGCATAGACATTGAGGACAATCTAGGTGAGGAATTAGAACTATCAAAAATCTATAAGGATTCTGATAGCTCTAGTAGCCTCACATCTGGTCAATCCACATCCATTGAGGAACTTGCAGAGAAGGTAGCTCAAAAACTAGGTGTCTCTAGCAAACAAATTCCGAGATTTGCCCCAGTTAAGCGGTGTTACACTTGTGGCGGTGACATATGGCAAATGTATGTCCCATTATGGCCCAACCCCAGGCAAATCCTAGTAGCCAGTACTGCACCATAGAGCGCAGGTACACCAACCACACTGCACAAGATTGCCCATATAACAAACAAACTGTTAGGCAAAATTACCCTCAGCCATATCCACAATAGGGTAGATACCAGAATCAGTACCCACCACAACAATACAACCGACCACAACAAACTTATCAGCCACCTTATCAAGGGCAGCAGAGACCTCAACCAGTCCTAGTACAGCAACCCCCTGCTCCAACCAATGTGATCCCAGTGAAATATGCATCTGCTGAAGAAAATCCGAGCAGAGCCATAGTTCCAGTCACCCCATTGCTATCAGACAGTGATCCAAGTGACCATAGTTTTGACTCCACACATGTTGATAGCCCACAGGCTTACTACATGCAATCACCCGAGCATAATGAGTCATACTATTATGAGGACCCAAGTGAAAATAGTGGGGAGCCTGAGTATGCCAATGTCATGTACACAAACCCCAACTCTAGACCTCAACCTAGGCAGGTACGATGCCCATTTCCTAGAGGACCATGCTTCAGATGTCAGGGAGATCACCTTATACATGATTGCCCACTGCCTGCCCCTACACAACCTCAACCAGTAACAATTGAGGGTTTCTATCAAGACTACGGAAAAGAGCATCTCCTACGAGATTGCCCAAAGAACCCTAATAACATGCCTAAAATCACTCCTATCAATGTTGTTGGGTTAATTGTAGACTCCATAGGGAGTGTGACTTCCATTGCACCTGTGCAAGTGATCACAAGAGCCCAAGCACTACAAAAAACCAAGGTGTTGGTCAGGAAAAGAACCCCGAGGTGAGTGAAACAGAGAGCATAACCAAAAAGAGGACTAGAGCCTGGAAGGATAGTCGTGAAAGAATGAAAAGGCAATGGGCAAAAAAGATGAGCGAACTTGAAGAAAGCTTGAGAGAAACCAAAGCAAAGATAAGTGAACTCGCATCTCAAAACCACTCTCACACCACCCCTTCACCACCTCTCCCTTTACCCGCCAATCCACCTTCTTCCATTCCCCAACCTTTCAATACACCACCCTTAACCCACCCACCACCCAGAGTAGGATCCGTCCTAGCCGATCCCACTCCCGAGGACCTAAACATGATGCTTAGAGCATATCAGGCCAGAATCCAAGAAGGGCCAAACGTAACTGATAATGAAAAGTGTTACCCTAGAGCAGAACTAGAGCTAGAACGAACCAAAATTTGTGCTAAGATGGTGGAATTGGCTCAGACTATGTTTGAAGCCAGTCGCCTCTTTAACATCTCTAGTACAGCTAAGACGTAGTTACACTTTGATGGACTACTAGAACGAATAGAGAGGCTAATTGCACAATCAGAAAAGGAATCCGCCTCTCAAAATAAGGGCAAGGCAAGTGAGAACGTGAGCCTACCTCCCCAGGAAGCCTACGTGCCTAACTCTACGGAGCGAGACACATCACCTTCTATGAATCGGTTCACACCAGAATTCCTACGAGAGATTCAAGAAGACAAATGGCCTAAAGAAGGTGAAGTCCCTCCTCCCATTGAACTTGTGGATGATGCACACGAGCAATTCCCACAGGACATCCCATCCATTTATGAGGAGCATGAGAGCATCCACTCTCAAGAGAGATTAGGTTTTGAGTCTAATTCTCTACAAGAATTACCACATTTCACAGGCCCATGGGAAACCAAGTCTACTTGTCTGAGAGCGCCCACAGTCATGATAAGAAATGAAGCTTCTATCATACCTAGGAATACAGAGGTAGTAAAGAACACTAAAGTGCAGTGCAATCTCACTTTAGAAGAGCTACTCAAAGTTAAGCCAGAAGTGTGGAAACATGTAGCCAAACAAGTGCCAGACATAGCGAAATCGCACTCCCAAGTAGGATCTCATAGAACAGTGCCTGAAATACCATTGGGTAAGATAGGAGACATGAGTGAAGGAGAAGAAGGAAATACCTATCTCCCAGTTACCCATCAGGGTTACACAACCAAGGCCATTCTGGACTCAGGTGCAGGAGTTGCAATTGCCACCACTTCCTTATGGAAACGTTGGGGCAAGCCAGCACTCAGGCCAACAAGAATGAAATTGCAGATGGCCGATGGTCACATTGAAAGGCCATTAGGACTGCTAGAAGGAATAACTCTCACTACATGTGGCCTTTCAATGGGAATCATGCCTATGAAATGATCTTGGGAAGACCATTTATGCGACAGTTGCAAGTGGTACAAGACTGGGGAACCAATTCTTTGTACCTGCAACACTTAGGTGTTACGACCAAAGTGAATCTCAAAGATTACTCTCATAGAGATGTCCCTCCTATCCAATGGAATCCCATCCATAGAGCCAAAGATGATACGGAATCTGTGCATTCCATAGAATCAGGATCCTCATGGATGCATGAAGACACCCACCTATGGATGTGCAAAGTGGCAGTAGAAGAGGAGAAAAGAGAAAAGGCCAGAGAAATAGGTGCAAACGAAACACATCGACCCATTCAAGACCCAGCCTATGCACCTGTAGTATTTCCTGATGAAGAATTTGAACCCCATGGCTGGGCAGAAATCTTAGCAACAATGGATGTAGCCATCAACGAAGAACAATGGACACCCCACTGTGATGAGGATGGCTATGACATTTCAGTCTTCTCCATAGAGCCAATTATGGGAGAGGCAGTCTTAGAAGAGTGTGAACCTAACCCTGATGCATTTGAGGATGCGAGTGACTCCGATCTAGAGTCAATCATTATGGACCCACCTTTTGCATCAGATGAAGAATACTTCCATGAAGTAGAATTTCAACCCCAGAGGCATGGAGAGCTTACAAATGATGTAAGATTAGCCACACATGTGACCCCGAAGGAAGAAGGAAAGAAACGAAAGAAGAGAGAAGTCTCACCAGAAGAGGAAGAATCTTTGTTTGAGGTCCCGGAAAATTTTAAGAAGTATGAGATAGACGACAGGAGAGGCATGATAAGAATGCCTAAACGAGAGGCACAATCAGGAGAGGCCTATGATAACAAAGAAACCACCAAGAAAATAGTAGTGGCCCTAGAAGAAGGAGAGGAGAGATGCACGTACATAGGCCATGAACTAACAGAGGAAGAAGAGCATGCGTTAATAGCCTTGCTAAGAGAATACAGAGATGTATTCGCTTGGAGTTACAAGGATTTGAAAGGTGTTGACCCTGACATATGCTCACACACTATCCCCATGACCTCAGATGCCAAACCCTCTAAGCAAAAGCCCTATACATATAACGATAATTACGCTGCCAAGATCAAAGAGGAGATAGATAGACTGGTTGAAGCTGGATTTATCTATGAAATTGAGCACACTGAGTGGGTATCCCCCATCGTAGTGGTGCCCAAGAAGAATGGCAAGCTGCGTGTATGCATTAACTTGAAGAAGGTCAATGCAGCCACAATTCGAGATAACTATCCGCTTCCCATCACAGAACATCTCTTAGAAAGAGTAGCAGGCAAGGAAGTGTACAGCTTCCTTGATGGATTTTTGGGCTACAATCAAGTAGCCATAGCTCGAGAAGATCAGCATAAGACAGCTTTTGCCACGGAATGGGGCATTTTTGCCTTTAGAGTAATGCCATTTGGGCTTGCCAACGCACCAGCTACCTTCCAGAGGCTGATGTGCCATGTATTTAAAGAGTTCCTGAGGAAGAACTTGGAAGTCTATGTTGATGATCTTTGTGCTCATTCCAACATTAGGCAAACTCATATTCCTGAACTCAGACAAATCTTTGACAAATGTAGAGAATATCAAGTCTGCCTGAACCCCGAAAAGTGCGTTTTTATGGTCAGGCAAGGCAAGATTCTAGGACACATAGTGTCAAAGAATGGCATATCCACTGATGAAGAGAAAGTGAGAGCCATAGCAGAGTTACCTAGGCCAAAGAATGTCAAGGAAGTACAAGCTTTCATGGGGCATTGTGGTTATTACCGACGGCTTATACACATGTATGCCATCATAACAAAGCCCATGTACGGACTTCTGACTAACTTTGAGTGGATTGATGAATGTGAGAATTCCTTCAATGAGCTTAAACGGCGATTATGTTCAGCACCAATCTTAACCACACCAGATTGGAATAAGCCTTTCCATGTTCATGTGGATGCATCCAATTATGCTATTGGGTGTGTACTCGCGCAACCTACTGGTGAAGGTAATATGGATCTTCCAATTGCCTATGCTAGTAGACAATTGAATGCAGCTGAACGAAATTATACAACCACCGAACGAGAAGGATTAGGCATGGTATATGCAGTTAAAAAGTTTAGACATTATTTGCTTGCAAATAAGTTTAAATTTTTTACTGACCATCAAGCACTGCTATATCTCGTGAACAAGCCATGCAATACAGGTAGATTAGTAAGATGGTTTCTCTTACTAATGGAATACGACTTCGAGGTTGTGGTAAGGAAAGGTAGGACTCACTTGAGAGCAGACCATCTCTCTAGGCTCACATCTGGAGAAGCCCCACAAGGAGTGTCAGATGACCTTCCTGATGCTTACTTGTTTAATTTGGAAGTGGTGCCGCAGTGGGCTAAGTCATTAGTGTCAGTATTGACATACGGGCCTAACCACCCAGTAGTAAACACACAGGATAGAGAGGTAGTAAAAGCTCAAAAGTATCACATCATGGCAGGTAGTATGTACAAGCACACAGATCAAGGGATCTTGGCTTGTTGTGTGGAAGAGGATGAGTACGCTAAATGGTTGCAATTAGCACATGTAGGTGCATTAGAGCAACACTACTCAAAACAACGAACCCTACAGACACTAAGGAGAATCGGAGTGCATTGGCCAACTGTGGAAGCTGATGTCCAAAAGTTGTGCAAGGAATGCCCAATCTGTTGCACTAAACCACCTGTGGAACATGCCACTCTTTATCAAGTGTCCATAGTGCCAGATTGGAGTGAACCACTAGTATCCTTCCTGAGGACGAAAACATTCCCTCCAGACATGACTCTGGTTAGGAAAAGAAGTTTAGAACAAGAAGCCCTAGAGTACTCACTCATTGGTGATAATCTCTACAAGCGTGGTAAGGATGGTTACCTGAGACTATGTGTCCATGAAAGTGAATATCTCAAGGTCTTGGAAACTGCTCACCAAGGTGTAGCAGGAGGACACTTTGGACCAGATCGGGTGATCAAGGCAATACTATTTGCGGGCTTCTGGTGGCCGACCCTTCACATGGATGCACATACCTATGTGAAACGGTGTGATGTCTGTCAGCGAACTCAGTATCCTATACGCAAAGACGAGATGCCATTGAAACCTATGATGGGTGGACGTGCATTCTCTAAGTGGGGAATAGACTTCGTAGGTCCTATTAATCCCCCAGCTAAGGGTTCCCATGCTGAATATATCATTGTTGCCACGGACTATCTAACCAAGTGGGTAGAGGTGAAAGCCACAACGAAGAACGATGCTCAAACAACAGCTAAGTTTTTATTTGAGAATGTGTTCACTAGATACGGGCTACCTATAGAGCTAGTTAGTGACAGAGGCACTCACTTCTTGAATGAAGTTATTGAAAATCTGCTCCAAGAATTCTTGGTAGTACATAAGAAGTCTGCCCCCTATCACCCTCAAGCAAATGGCCAGGCTGAGAGCACCAATAAGATCTTATGCAATGTACTGACGAAACTAGTGAATAATAAACGCTCTGATTGGGACAAACAACTACACCACGCTGTTTGGGCATACCGAGTGGCCTATAAAACGGTACTTCAAGCCACACCCTTTCAGCTGGTGTTCGGTCAGAATGCGGTGCTACCCTTGGACTTCTTGATACCTACATTGAAAGTAGCACAAGAGCACGACTGGACAGGCCATGAACTCTCTTCGAGACTGTTTGATCTTGAGCGATTAGGTGAAACCAGACTAATAGCAGCTGCAGGAATATATGCAGCAAAGAAACGACAAAAGGCATACTTTGATGCCCATGTGAAGGACAAAGGTTTGAAAGCTGGAGATCTAGTTTGAGTCTACACATTGAAACAACACGCAAGGAAACTAGAAAAGAGAGGCTACGAACCTATGATAATAAATAGGATCTCCACAAGTGGAGCAGTGCAACTAGCCACATTAGAGGGTGATGTTCTCCCAAACTATATTAGCGGATGCAGAGTCAAGTTGTATCAGGAACCCCTCACAGAGGAAATGCTCAGTCGACTCAAGACGGCTAAGAAACATAAAGAGGAGGAAAAACGAATTCGAGAAGAAGCACAGACAGAGGCCTTAGAGCACATCAGACGAATGAAGCTGAGGAGACAAGGGAGGGATCAGCCTATGCCTGACCCTCAAGAGTCCCCAGGTTATCACATGGCCATGTGTGAGGTTTCCGGTGAACATTCTCATAGAATAATCGATCGAAGACCTTTTGTAACCCTAGAAATAGGACAAGGAGACAATCCAACTAGTGTGAGAGCTTTAATTGATTCAGGAGCCGCCACTAGTGCAGTTCGGCTTTCTTACTGCCAACAACTGCAATTGGAGATAAAACCCCTGGAAGCATATCTGATAGGTTTAGGAGGTGTCGAAACCCCTTGCATGGGAGAGGTGGAGCTTCCTCTCTACATTCAGGAGGTACTAATGCCAGTAAAAGTGCTAGTATGTGAAGACGAGGATCTTACCAAACCTCTTATCTTAGGCCAAGACTGGATCTATGATCACGCAGTCAACCTCAACCTAAGAAGTGGATTTCTTCAGGCTTGGGTAGGCCAAAGTCGTCTTACGATTGAATTAGAAAATCAAGCACTCAAATCCTTAAAATGGATACCAACTCCTGGTCCCTCCAGGAATCCCCATGAAGTTAATAATGCTGTTCCTGTCCCGAGTTCTATGGTGCAGAGGAGTGTCCAGCTTACTGAAGGTACAGGAGCCAATAGGAAGTTCCCAGTTGATCCAAAGAAGAATCTAAACTGGTAGACCGAACATCATTCGACACGAAGGAGACTACTGATCAAGAAGCAAGAGCGCCAACCATTGCAATACGGAGCACCTTGTGGGGTGAAGCAGATCGGGATACGCAAAGGGGAGAACACCGCAGCTCCAGAGACAGGCTCTCAAATAAGCATCAGGCGAGCCTCACCATCAAGGAACAAAGTGAAGAAGCCCCCTAGGATAACTCCTAGGCATACCATTTCTATTTGGGTTCCTAAGCGGTCAATGAAGGCCATCCCTAATGCTAGACAGATATGGGTGCCCAAGGCCTGCTTACAAGCCCAAATTACTTCACCTTCAGGCACTAGGATGAAGCAACTTTCACAAGCACTCGTGGCCAACAACTCAGAAAATGAAAAGATACCTACACCTCTCACTGTCTCCACTCCAATCAACCCTAGGAATGTCTAGAAATAGGTACCCAAAAGGTCCCAAATACATCACACTCTCATCCAGAAATCTTCACCTGTCTTTAGTTCTAAGAGCTACGAATCCTCTATCAAAGTTTGGAGAATTAAAGTGTGTATCAAACCTCCTGACCCAATTTTGTAAATCCGTCCACTCTAACACAGGAGCATTCTGAGCCCATTGCATAACCAAAGTATGCATCTAGGATGACACTGAACTCTAATCACCACTCACACCTATCACAAACACTTCACCACTAACCACTGACCTCCGGGATTGTCATGTTAGTATTGTGAAGGGAACACCATTTGTAACATCTTGTTTCCTATGCAACAGTAATGTGCCTTTCTTCTTCCAGCAGATAAGCAACCTACTCTCATGGCAACAGCAGCAGGCACAAGCTCTCAGGCAGGCTCTGGTGCTCAAATCAATTGGGATGCCATGCCGGTGGAGGCCCCACCAACAGCTCGGCCTGAAGAGTTCGTGAACGTGCGGAGAATTCCTATTCCAGATCCACCAAATGGCCTAACCGAAAGAGTAAAAGGGCACTCTCATTGGTTCAATGAGATGCCAGGAGACTTGGGAGACGCAGATCATATATGGGAGTCCAAGATGGAGTGTGGAGGAGTGTGGTGGACCTTCCAGTTCTTTTCAAGAGAATTTGAAACCTTACAGAATGAAGCTCCACTTCAAGATATCTGGCAAAAAGCAGGATTAAAAACTTATTTTAGTGCAGCTCTGCCTAAACCTGATTTCCTCAGGTGCTACTACCTAATTGCCACACTGAAGCCGACAGGTGATAAAGATCATTCAGGCACATTCTGGGTGCCCTCCTTATCAAACCGGGAAGAAATGAGGAAGTTTGAATTGAACATTACCTTAATCAGGGAAGCCCTTCAAATGTATGGCACTCACGTACCGTCGGATCGCGATCCCTTGATACCAGACTCGATGAAGAGCAACAGAATCAAAAATCTAAAGGAAATGTGTGCCCTCACCCCTAACATCGCCATACCTCTGCGAATGTGCCTACAACACTTCGCATTTCCAGCTCAAGTCCGCTTCACCCAACCACACAAGAAAATATGGTATGGGTTATATCTAGCAGAGACTGGAAGCTTGCCCATTAAGATGCCTGTATGGATCTTGGACCAAGTGTATGAAGCAGGCAAGCGGGGTGTGAGGAAGCCTACTCTACACGGCTGCTGTGCGCTTACAAGGATTATCTATCGATGTCTTGCATATGACGTGCCGGTTGCCAGAGCCCTAAAATATTCACAGCTGGAGTTTTTCAAAGGACGGAAGTCAGGGAGCCAGCCTGCGAAACGAATGCGTGGATCACTCTCCCAGGTAATGATCCCTCACGAGGCCACGACCGAAGCTTCCCCCAGAGAAGAAGCCCAGGTCGCACCTTTCACGATCCATCTTCAAGGAGTTCAAGCAGGGGACGTGGTACAGCCCACCCCGTCCGCCCCTCCACTACCTACTGAGGCCGAGTTTGCATCTATGGCCGCTTTAACTGAGGATCCCAATTTTGATTTTGAAAGATTCCTGTAGACGGCCCACTTATCTGATAGTGAAGATTTTCCTGATAATGGCGATCCGGGATCATCATTCCAAGGAGAACATCCACAGGGCGAGACAAGCAGGGTACATTTGGGAGAAGAGGCACCACATACTCATGGTCCTAGCATACAAAATCAGGAAGAAGAACGGGGGAATGAACCAGAGGAGAGTGAAGAGGAGGCCCCTGCTTACACAGCACAACTCAAGCGGCTATACAAGACAATCAAGCAGGTACAGAGAAGACATAAGATGACAGAAGAGGCGAACAAAGCCCCGGTGAACCAAATGCTGCAGGCCGAGAATGTAGACCCACATTTTGTTGAATCATTGAATCTGTTGGCGGATACATGTGGGATCGGGGAAGCAATGAGGACAATGGTCTATCGGGAGAACCCTACCTATGATCAACGAAGGATTGATACACGACCCCGGCGAGGAAAAATGATTCAAATGGAAGTCTCTACTGCCTTGCCTACCACAATTTCAGAGGATGTTCACATGACTAGCCCAAGTCCCACTGATGAACAAGATGTAAATACACAGGTACCATCTCCACCGTCACCTTCCATTCAACCCTCAACACCCTTCTCCACTAGTCTTTCTGAACAACCGATATCCACCCATCATGAAACCATTGTACACACCTCCGTTTTTACATCCTCCCCCTTACCCACATCCATCACTTCCGCCCAAATTTGTGAATCTCACACAGGACATCCTGCCACCGATCAAGCCATAATAGGTTACCCTTCCTATCTCCCCGCCCTTGGACAACCACTTGCCACTAGCCAGACCTTATCCCATCCTTTTCCATTCACCCACACATTTCCCCTCTTCCAAACCCTATCCACCACTTCCCTTGTAACTGCCTCAGGCTCAACCCAAGTCACACAACCGTCATTCTGGACAAACCTTGTAAATATACTCCAACAGGTGGAGAATTATAATAAAAAGTCCCTTCCCCAACCCCACTCCCCCACATTCACTGCCACCACTAACACACCACCTACCGTTCCCGTATTCACAATTCACACTTCACACACTATCACATCCGATCCCATGGATATTTCACCATCCACAGGAGCACCCACCGCCACGTCTGTTCCACCATCATCACATCTCACTTCACTCATAGGCACATCATCCACTTTTCCCTTCCCCATTTCCCGACCCTTTGCATGTTCCACCTCTACCCATGCATCCACATCATTTAGTAATGCACTAGACACCATGGTTGAAGCGGCCACTCAACTTAAGCAAGAGTATAAGCTATTAGAAGAAAATAACACAGATCTGTGCAATCTCTCGGCTCAACTCCAGGCACGAGTCGATGCCTTGGAACTAGGAAATACAACACTACAACACCAGGTGACTGACCTCCAACAATCGAAGACAGAACTCGAAGCTAAGTATGCAGAGACAGGCAAAGCTATGGAGGAACAACTCAGAGAACAAATGGGCCGCAATGCGAGACTTCAACGCAACATGGCTCTACTACGTCGCCATCTAGCAGCGGCTCAAGAAGAGAAGGCTACAACAACAAAACCAAGAGAACCTAGAAGCGGCCATGGAAAACACCCCGGGAGCACCCATCGACCCTGCTAAATTCCAAGCCATCCCCTCAGAAAACATACAACAAATATTGGAAACCTATGCCAATCTCTTAGAAGCACATGATCAGCTTGCTGACCAAGTCAAAGACCTACAAAAATCCCAAGTGCCTGCACCACACCAACGAGAACCTAAAGAGATGGCCAACGCTGCAACCTCACCAGAGCCGAAATTATCAGTAACCAATGAAGTACTAGAGCTACGTCAGCAGGTGGCCGAGTTAAAATTAAATTATTACAATATGAACGACCCCCCTCCCCACCTGATCAGCCAAGTGAAGAGGAGACCATTGCCATTCCGGTGGAAGAAACATTCGAAGATAATTATGAGCCACTGGAGACCTATCCGGAAATGTTATGAACATGGGATCATGCTCCCATGCATCTGAAATATAACCCATGCTTTGGACCGGTACAAAGAAGACGCTCCTGGAAAGCATTCGCCATCAAGGTTCAGAACAATGTGAATTGCAAACAGTGGCTGAACTACCCCAAAATCGCACCACCAACAGGCCCACCTACAACAGCGTACATGATGGCTACCATCCGATATTGGCTTCCACGCCTCCACTCCATGTCAGATGTAGCTGCACAGATGCTACTCAAGATATTTGATATGATGCAGGTTGTGCTCAAAACCTTCCGCAACGTATGTAACATTTAGCCTCCGATTCCCGGCTTCATCAATGGTAATTACGACCTCCTGTATGATATGAGCACAACCCCAAGCATACGAGTTGCTTATGCATGGCACGCACGCATCAGATATCTCCCTGCCTGCTATAAGCAAACTTTCGACGACATGTTCACCACGGGATTTTGGGAAGCACATTCAGAGGTATTTGCACCACGACCAACCCACCTGTTGCAACTATTTGCATGCGAGAAAACAATGCATTCAGAGCTCTACACTACGCCACAACCTAACATGCGTGGAGTCGTGAATTGGGATGCCCTCCAGAGCGATTTGGTCCGGGGACTACGTATAAAAGAACAAGAATTGGCAACCGACCTCCTGCAAAAGTACATCGATCAAATAGTGGAGCAGAGGTCTGTCAGAGGCGACAGACACTAGGGGGGGAAGAGTGTTGACAGTATACGGGAAGAAGCAAGTACGGACACACATGCAGATCTAGCACTAAGGCAACCCTTCATTTTTTTCAAAAACCCTTGCATCATTTTAAAGTGATTCTCATCACTAAAAACCCCTGTAAATACCATTTTCACCTTTTTGTAGCCCCATTTTGTACAAGCCGAGGAGTCCTCGAGCTTGAGGAGCCTTAGAAGTAGTTGCCTATCAATTTTCGTATTTTTTAGATCTCGTTTGAGCCCTCAATTAAACCATGTAACCTAATTTTTAACTAGGCCGGACACTAGGTCTGGACAGGGCCGAAGCTAGGCAAAAACTATAAATAGAGCTAGAGAGCTCATTTTTGGGCTGGCTTCTTGTAGTTTTGAGCTTGTATGAGAACTTTGTTGCAATAGAAGTGATTCCATTGTCTTACTCTCTTTGTTCTTGCCGTGTGTGCACGTGTGTGTGTATGTGTGTGCATGTTAGTGTGCTTCTCACTCACACATTTGTGCCTTCACTTGCTCGAGGTCTTCATACCATCCTCATGTCTTCCCGGATTGACATGAAAGGAGGTGCTACTCATCACTGAGCTACAAGGTGTATGATCAAGAGTCAGGCTCCACCACATAGTTTCTAGCTTGAGTTTGTTATGTGTGCAACATATATACTTAACACTTAAGCATTACAGTCTATCACTCCATATGAGGCTTGACATGGTTGCAAGCCATTTGTTTCTCACCTGTGTGTTTTTCATTATTTGGCATATGCATTAGTGACTAAACAACAATGCAAGAAATTGGATGATAAAGTAGTGAAATATATTTTTATTGTGTACAATTATGAAATCAAAGGCTATCGTCTGTATCATTCACAAACTAAATGCATTCTGGTTAGCTGTGATGTTGTTTTTGTGGAAGATGCTATTCAGCCATTACTTTCATGTACCAAGGAGACATGTGTGAGCTCCAAAGATATGTATGATACTTGTTGCCTATTTTTATAGGTGGAATCTAGTGTAGGTATAAATGAGGCAATTTCTCAACCTTTACAAGTTTTATGTGATGATGTAGATCATTATATGTATGATGGAGATTCACACGATTCACTTGTTGATGAGAGAACTGATATAGGGGAGGTAAAAACTGTGCCTATTTGGCTGGTGTAGAATTTGGGAGATAGCAAATTAGATGCACCTATGTCATATTATACTCGTTGAGGCTCTCATAGTGCTTCTTTTGCATAAGCTTGCTATGTTGTGGATGCCTCTAGTGTTTGTGATGAGAATGAGCTTGTTTCATTTGATGAAGCACAAAATTTAGAAAATTGGATGGCTGTAAAGCAATCAAAATACGATGCTATCATGAAAATGGGACCTGGTCTTTATGTGACTTGCCTCCAAGCAAGGAGGCCATTGGCACTAAGTGGGTATACAAGTTGAAGCGTAAGCCTAATGAAATAGTTGATAGGTATAAAGCTAGGCTTGTTGCAAAGGGTTATGCTCATGAAAGAGGCATTGATTTTGATGAGACCTTTGCTTCTACATGCCAAATGGCTACTATCCATAGCATCTGTGCACTTTGCAGCTCATCATGGTCCGGATGTACATCACTTGGACATTAAAACAACATTTTTGAATGGTGATTTGCATGAAGAAGTGTATGTTTTTCAATCCCATGGCTTTGTGCAGAAAGGTTATGAAAACCAAGTGCGCAAGTTGAAAAATGCATTATATCGTTTGAAGCAAGCAACATGTGCTTGGTATGAAAAGATACATGCCTACCTCATTGCACATGGTTTTGAGAATAGTAGAATTGAAAGCACCTGATATGTTAAGCATGAAAATGATGTGCTTTTGATCATTGTTTTGCATGTTGATGACATGCTGCTCACTGGTCCTCATGAGAAGCATATTGATGATTTTAAGGCTGATTTGCATTCCTCATTCGAGATGTCAAACTTGGGGCATTTGCATCATTATTTGGGCATTGAGTTTATGCAAGTTGATGGTAGAATAGTGTTGTGTCAAACAAAATATATTGACACATTATTGTAGCATTTTGGCCTTGAAGACTGAAAATCTATTGCCACTCTTATGGAGGCAGGTTTATGATTGAGTCTTCATGATGTTGGAGATGCATTTGATGTTGTTCTCTACCAGCAAGGTTTTAGATGCTTGATTTACTTATGCATTACTTGGCCAAATATTCAGTTTGTTGTTTCATGGATGAGGAGGTTTATGTGTTTCCCAGGTGTCAAGCATTGGTAGGTTGTTAAGTGCATCTTTCGCTACTTGAGTGGTACACGACTACTTGGGTTGTTTAATCCAAGGAGGGATCACTACTGCCAGATTTTAATGCTTTTCTGACTCTGACTCGACTGGTTTCTATGACACTCATGTGACAAATAGTGGTTTTCGCTTCATGCTTGGTGGCTCATGCAAATTTTGGTTGAGCAAGAAGCAACCTACTGTGGCCACTTCTAGTTGTGAGGTTGAGTGTAGGGAAGCTTTCATGATGACCATTGAGTGTGTGTGGCTCAAACGCCTTATGGCTGATTTGGGTGTTGGTCAATCTTCTGCCACCACCATCTTCACTGATAGTCAGAGCACATTGGCAGTTGCGAGGAATCCTTTTTTCCATGCCTTCACTGAGCACGTTGAGGTGCATTATCATTATGTCATTGAAAGGTTGTTTGTTGGAGAGATTAGTTTCGCATATGTACCCACACAGGAGAACATTGTATCCCTTAAACAAAGGATCTGCCCAGCGAGAAGTTTGAAGCTTTTCGCAAAGCTTTGGGTTTACTTACTTTTGTGGATTGATTCCACATAGCTTGGCACTTCCTTACACATGAGTGCCTGCTCATTGTTCACCACATCATTCCTAGGGGGGATTTGTTGTTATATTTAGGTAGTGCTGTTTGTGAACATACTAGGACCATGGGGGCACTTTTTTCCCTCTTTAGGAGGTTGTTTTCCATCGGCTTTTATATACGACTATAACCCTAATGGGTAATTTATCTTTGTACATTCTAGTGGTAATACATTTTGTATTATGTGTTGTGCTCCAAGCTTCTTCTTCCTCCTTGTGTTGTTCGCGTGCTTTCAAAGACCTCGAACTCCAATAGAAATGTAAATATGGAAAAGACTTTTTACTATTCTTTCTTGCAAGAGTGTGTTATTAAAGGTTTTAAAGATCTTATGTTTGAATTTAGACATGTTTTCCCACTGACTTACGTAGAGGGCTACCACCTGAGAGAGGGGTCATTGACCATGCTATTGAGGCAGTTAGTAACACTAACCCTACTTGTAAGCCACCTTATAGACTTAGTGTTTCTTAGCATGAGGAGGTTGAGAAACAATTATAGGGCTACTTAGATAAGGGCTTCATTACACCTAGTAACTCACCTTGGGCATTTCCAATGCTCTTGGTTAAGAAGAAGGATATATATAGAGCACTAAACAAGGTAACTATAAAAAATAGGTTTTCAATGCCTAGGTTGGAAGAACTATTTGATCAATTACATCAAGCTAGGTATTTTACCAAGCTTGACCTTAGATCAGGGTGTTGAAATATTTAGGTAGTGATGTGTGTGAAGACACTAGGATCGGCGGTTAGTTTTTTCCCTCATTAGGAGGTTTTTTTTCCCTGGCTTGTGTATATGCATATTGCCCTAATAGGTGACATATCTTTGTACATTCTAGTGGTAATACATTTAGTATTGTGTGTCATGCTTCAAGCTTCTTCTTCTTCCTTGTGATGTTCGTGTGCTTCCGCAGACCTCAAACTCCAACACAGGGTATCATCAGATTAGGATTAGGTCAGAGGATGTCCCTAAGACTACATATAAGATGATATGGGAACCATGAGTTCTTGGTGATGCCTATTGGCTTAACAATGCTCCTACCACTTTCATGAAGCTCATGAATAGTGTGTTACTACCTATTTTGATCTATAGTAGATCAAAACATGAACTCTTGGAACACTTGAGAAAACTATTCCAAGTGTTGAGGAACATTTCACTCTTTGCTAAGGAGTCAAAGTGTGATTTTTTCAAAACAGAGGTTAGATATCTTGGGCATGTAGTCTCCCAAGATAGAATCCAGATGGATCCTAAAAAAGTAATGGCTATCATGGAATGGCCACATCCCTGGATGTTGGAAGAACTACAGATTTTCCTAGGTATATCAAGATTCTGTCAAAGATTCATTAAGACTTATGTCAAAATTGATGTCCCGATGACGGAACAAATTAAAAGGAAAGGAAAATCCTTTCGTTGGGGAGACTAACAAAAGCAAAGTATAGAGAAATTTAAAGTGGAAATCACTGCAACTCCACTTTTGCATATCGTAGATCCCAATAAACCCTTTGTGGTTGAAATTGATGTGAGTGATTTTGCTATAGGAGCGGTTTTTAGTTCAGGATGATTGGCCAATAGCTTTTGAGAGTAAGAAACTAGAACTTGTTCATAAGAATTACTCTGTTAATCAGAAGGAGTTGTATGCAATTGTCCATGCTTTGAAGAAGTGGTCTCATTATCTATATGGTGCCAAAGTCACGATAGTGTTTGATCAAGAGAGCATTAAGTGGCTTACAGACCTTAAAGGTCATAAGGCCCGATGGATAGAGACCCTTCAAGAGTTTGATTATGAGCTTAAGTATAGGAAGGGAAAGTTTAATGTAGTGGCTGAATCACTTAGCCGAATGCCTATGCTCAATGGACTGAGTTTTACTTAGATCACCGGTGAGCTACTTGAGACCATTAGAGGAAAATGTAGGCTTGATCCTGCATATTCTGAGATTTGGGAAGCCATAGAGAAAGGGGATCATGATATATGGGCTTCCATTGAGGATGGAGTATCGATGGGTACTCAAGAAGGATTCAAGTGGAAGAATTATAGTATCCATGATGGATATCTATTATATAAAGGTAAGGTGTGTATCCCTAGAGACCCAAGAGGCCATGGCTCAAAGCACTGATGTATTCCGCATGTTGGCTATTGACGATAAGTTGGATGATACCAATTACCCATTATGGGCTTATATGATGTGCATGTATTGGTTGCAAAAGGACTATGGAATATTATGCAGGGTGTTGAAAAATGTCCTATTACACCTACTAACATAGTTGTTGAAGGTGATGCAAACAACATTGAAGATGGCAATATTCTTGATGTTCCTATTTGTGCTGTGGTTCGTGCTACACCTACTATAGAGAAAATTCATTGGGATGGCATATATGCTCAGACACATGCATTCATAGCCTTGTCTCTCAAACACGCCATTATTCCTTACATTTTCTCTTTCAGAACAGATAAGGATGCTTGGGATACACTTACCACTTCATACGAGGCAAGGATGAGGTCGTGTTGCTTACCTCCAAAAACAATTGGAGAGTGAGCACATGAATGAAGGAGATTCCATGGACAATTTTCTGACAAAGATCAGAGATTTGAAGGAAAGTTGATTTTTGCTCACGAAAGTCTTGCCAATAGTTCAGTTGTGTAGACTCTTCTAAATGGTCCTCCCGATCCATATTAGAGTTTTGCTTCTACTTTTCGTTTGATGATGAAAGGCAATCCAAATGCGTTAACATTTGAGGAGTTATTCTCTGTTATGTTACAGGAAGATCAGTCTAGGTAGAACAGGTCCATTATGTGTGTTGCAGATCAAGCTTTTCTAGCTAGTCAGAAGGGCAAAGGTAAATGGAGCTCTTCTACCAATAAAGAGAAATCTGCTAATTTTGCAGAATGAAAGAAAGATGACACAGACGAGAAGAAAACAGAAAAGTAGAAATTGCTATGCAAATTCTTTAAAGGAAATGATCATGTCATAAAGAGTTGTCCAAAACTGGTTGCTAAAGAGGCAAGGAAGAAAGAGACTGGAATGGTTGTTGCAGAGGCCTCTATACCCAAAACAGAGTTTGCTAATCTTGTGCAGAATGAACAATGTGCATTTACCACTGTTCGTAGTTATGGCCCATCTTCTCATGAGCAATGCATGTCTTCAATAGACTTAGACATTTGGTACTTCGATAGTGGGGCAACCAAACAAATTACCTCACACTATAGTTTCTTCCCTTCACTCGAGCCTGCCCCTACAAGGTATACTATGACATGCACCAACAACAACCTCTTATCCTCTTATGGGAGTTGTTAAGATCATTTTGACTATTGCTAATGGTAGTTCTTTTACATTGTCAGATGCTTTATTTGTACCAGAGATCAAGAAAAATTCGTTATCAGTTTCAGCTTTAGCCAAGATTGACTTGGTTGTGAAACTTGTTGATGATAGATGTAAAATTCATGATATGTCAAATGGCAATGTCATTATTACTTCTGGCATTTTATGTCATGGGTTGTATAAGCTCATAGACTATGAAAAATCTGTGATTCGTTTAGCATATGTAGTACATGATTCTCAGGCTATGTGAGATGTAAAGTTTTGTCATGCACTCTTTGGTCATTTGATTTTTGCTAGTTTTCTATGCTTACACAAATCTGAAATGGTGTCCTCTTTGCCCAAACTTGAGGCACTTGGTAAACATGTATGTCAAGGCTCTATTTTGGGAAAAATGGAACATTCGTCCTTCCCAAAAGATGGTTCAAATTGAGCTTTTTAGAAATTGTAGCTTGTTCACAATGATGTGTGTGGTCCTATGAAGATGCCTTCTTTTTGGAACTACCTTTACTTTGTAACTTTCATCGATGATTTTTCCAGGCATGCATGTGTATATCCATTGAAAGCAAAGTCCGAAGTGTTTATGTGTTTCAAACAGTTTCTTATTTTGGTTGAAAATCTGTCAATATGTAAAATGGGCACCCTATGTTCTGATCAAGGGAGGGAATACATGTCTTCTGATTGTGATGCATTTCTGGTTGAACATGGGATAAAACATTAGTGTATAATGCTGTATAAACTTCAACAAAATGGAGTAGCATGTCACTCATGGAGTTGGTGAGGTGTATGGTCAAGAGTCAAGCTTTACCACATAGTTTCTAGCTTCAGGTTGTTATGTGTGCAACATATATACTTAACACTAAAGCATTACACTCTATCACTCCATATGAGGCTTGGCATGGTTGCAAGCCATTTGTTTCTCACCTCTGTGTTTTTTGTTATTTGGCATATGCATTAATGCCTAAACAACAATGCAAGAAATTGGATGATAAAGTATTGAAATATATTTTTATTGGGTACAGTTATGAAAGCAAAGGCTATCATCCGTATCATTCACAAACTAAATGCATTCTGGTTAGCTGCGATGTTGTTTTTGTGGAAGATGGTATTCAGCCTATACTTTCATGTACTAAGGAGACATCTGTGAGCTCCAAAGATATGTATGATACTTTGTTGCCTCTTTTTAAAGGTGGAATCTAGTGCTGGTAAGAATGAGGCAATTTCTCAACCTTTACAAGTTATATGTGATGATGTAGATCATTATATTTATGATGCAGATTCACATGATGCACTTGTTGATGAGAGTACTGATATAGGGGAGGTAAAAACTATGCCTAAATGGCGGGTGTAGACTTTGCAAGCTAGCATATTAGATGCACCTATGCCATATCATAGTCGTTCAGGGTCTCATAGTGCTTCTTTTGCATCGGCTTGCTATGTTGTGGGTGCCTCTAGTCTTTGTGATGAGAATGATCTTGTTTCATTTGATGAAGCACAAAATTTAGAAAATTGGATGGCTCTTAAGCAATCAGAATATGATGCTATCATGAAAAATGGCACTTGGTCTTTATCTAACCTACCTCCAAGCAAGAAGGCCATTGGCATTAAGTGGGTATACAAGCTGAAGCATAAGCCTAATGAAATAGTTGATAGGTATAAAGTGAGGCTTGTTGCAAAGGGTTATGCTTAGGAAAGAGGCATTGATTTTGATGAGACCTTTGCGTCTACATGCTGAATGACTACCGTCCATAGCATCTCTGCACTTTGTAGCTCATCATGGTCGAAATGTACATCAGTTGGACATTAAAAAAAACATTTTTGAATTGTGATTTGCATGAAGAAGTGTATGTTTTTCAACCCCATGGCTTTGTGCAAAAAGGTTATGAAAACCAAGTGTGCAGATTGAAAAAGGCATTATATGGTTTGAAGCAAGCACCATGTGCTTGGTATGAAAAGATACATGCCTACCTCATTGCACATGGTTTTGAGAATAGTACAATTGAAAGCACCTAATATGTTAAGCATGCAAATGTGTATGTTCATGAGATGCTGCTCAGTGGTCCTCATGAGAAGCATATTGCTGATTTTAAGGATGATATGCATTCCTCATTCGAGATGTCAGACTTCGGGCATTTCCATCATTATTTGGGCATTCAATTTATGCAAGTTGATGGTAGAATAGTGTTGTGTCAAACAAAATATATTACACATAATTGCAGCATTTTGGCCTTGAAGACTGCAAACCTATT
This sequence comes from Ceratopteris richardii, assembly GCA_020310875.1. NCBI lineage: Eukaryota > Viridiplantae > Streptophyta > Polypodiopsida > Polypodiales > Pteridaceae > Ceratopteris > Ceratopteris richardii. The sequence continues at coordinate 20,675,168 of CM035408.1, read as the reverse complement.
GCCACTCCTATGGTTGCAAGTTTATGATTGAGTCTTCATGATGTTGGAGATGCATTTGATGTTGTTCTCTATCAGTAGGCTTTTAGATGCTTGATTTACTTATGCCTTACTTGGCCATATATTTAGTTTGTTATCTCACAGACGAGGAGGTTTATTTGTTGCTCAGGTATCAGGAATTAATAGGTTGTTAAGCGCATCTTTCGCTACTTGAGTGGTATCTGACTAGTTGGATTGTTTTATCCCAAGGGGGGATCACTACTGCCAGATTTAAATGCTTTTTCTGACTCTGACTAGGCTGGTTTCTTTGACACTCATGTGTCCAATAGTGCTTTGTGCTTCATGATTGATAGATCATGCAAATCTTGGTTGAGCAAGAAGTGACCTATTGTGGCCACTTCTAGTTGTGAGATTGAGTGTAGGGAAGCTTTCATAATGGCCGTTGAGTGTATGTGGCTCAAACACCTTATGGCTGATTTGGGTGTTGGTCAATCTCCTGCCGCCACCATCTTCACTGACAGTCAGAGTGCATTGGTAGTTGCGAGGAACCCTTTGTTCCATGCTTGCACTAAGCATGTTGAGATGCATTATCATTATGTCATTGAAAGTTTGTTTGTTGAAAGATTAGTTTGGCATATGTACCCACACAGGAGAACATTGTAGCCCTTAAACAAAGGCTCTGCCTAGGGAGAAGTTTGAAGCTTTCCGCAAAGCTTTGGGATTACTTACTTTTGTGGATTGATTACACATAGCTTGGCACTTCCTTATACATGAGTGCCTGCTCGTTGTTCACCACATCATTCCTAGGGGGGATTTGTTGTTATATTTAGGTAGTGTTGTTTCTGAACATACTAGGACCGTTGGGGCACTTTTTTCCCTTTTTAGGAGGTTTTTTCCATCGGCTTGTATATACTCCTATAACCCTAATGTGTAATTTATCTTTGTACATTCTAGTGGTAATACATTTTGTATTATGTGTTGTGCTCCAAGCTTCTTCTTCTTCCTTGTGTTGTTCGCGTGCTTTCACAGACCTCGAACTCCAATAGAAATGTAAATATGGACAAGAATTTTTACTATTCTTCCTTGCAAGAGTGTGTTATTAAACGTTTTAAAGATCTTATGTTTGAATTTAGACATGTGTTTCCCACTGACTTACCTAGAGGGCTACCACCTGAGAGAGGGGTCATTGACCATGCTATTGAGGTAGTTAGTAACACTAACCCTATTTGTAAGCCACCTTATAGGCTTTGTTAAACGATAATACTTTCTATCCAACTTTCGGAAGAGTATTATCGGGTCCTCGAGTTCTTGGGAGTGGTAGGGGTCTATTAGATAGAGGCCCTGTACTATTTTCCCATCTAATCATTCCACATCTTATCTAATCCTTCATCAATATCCAAAATAGATTTGCGGACAATTCACAACAGTAAAATCGTTCTTAACACGGATCAAATGTGTCAGTTCATTGCCATACTATCATTCTTACTATTTAAAAGTTCTAACATCAAAGTTGTGGTTATCTTCCTCGTCCTCCCAACAAAGGTAAACAGAATATACCATCTCTTATTCTATATTCTGATTATAACAGAATAAAACGTCGTACACAGAACTGCAACACCACAACAGATTAATCAATGGTTCACGATACTACACTTTCCAAGCTGTCATATTCATCTTCAATCACACAATCCGTTATACCAATGGTGTATACCAGAAAATTATTATCAACAGTGTGCATACATACCGTCGAAAAAATGATATAACAGTATACTGAACGTCATCTACTGTAACACTTAATTCAGAGTACTCAAAAAGAGGTATATTCCAATATATTAATCAGATTCACTACTACAGAGAATAGTATCGCAGTTTCTTGCAGCTATCGATTAATCTTTCTTCTCAAGAAGTACTCAATGCTATGCACTTACAAAATAACAATCGTGACACAAACAACAGTTGACTCTTGCTTTCTCTTGACGTCTCTAATTCTCTGTTTCTCTCGAGTAAATTCCTGTTAACTAGCAATCCAAAACGTTCTCTCTCTCTCTCTGTCTCACACAGTAATCTCTGCTCCTACCAGCCCAGCGGAGCGGCGGACATTCTCTCTCTCTCTCTCTGTCTCTTCATCCTACTTTTTATTGCTTTCGCATCCTTCATTTACCGACTCTTGCGTAATTTCCTGCATCTCCGTCATTTCAGCCAAAATTCTTGTTTGTCCTTTTTCTGTGGTTGCGGTTGTCTCGCTCCGTCGGCCTTGTAACACTGGCATGCACGGTGGACTCGAACCCGCAAGATCGACCTGAATCTTATCAAAGATATCAGTATCTGCAATCGAGGGTGTTTGTTTTTTGGGACTACCTGTTCCAGATTTCTGTTGCCGAATTTCTTTCTGTAATTGATTTATTTTCTGTTTTTGTTGTTCCAACTGTTGCTTCTGTTGGTTAATTATATCTACCAAATCATGGTCGTGTTGGGAGATAAAACCTGAGCGTATGTTGTCCAGTTTTGGAATTGTAATGGCCAACCATCTGCGACGAAAAAGCTTCCAACTGTTATGTACATGAGTACTCAACTTTTGTTTTAATGCTTCGATATCGATTTTTGTCATCAAAGTGGCATCCAGATTAATTCCTTCGCCAGTTAAGACCTGTTTTTCTAAATCTTGCAAGACCTGTATTCTGGATCGTAAGACTTCAATTTCGTTCTGTAGAGTGGCATTCATTGCCGAAAAATTGGTCATTTCATCATGTATCTGTTTCTGCACCGCTTCCTGGTACTGTTGGAATTCCTTAATAGATTTGGTAATATTAACTAATGTAACTATCAGTTGATTATGTTCATTCTGTACTTCTCTCAGCAGTTCTGTTTTATCTTTCAGTGCGTTTTGCAATTGTTGATTTGATGTTAACAAAGAATCAAAATGGTTCATATTGGCCAATGCCTGATCTTTTCCCAGTTGTAGCTTCTGTTCTTGTTGTCTTAAAAAATCTAAGACTTCCTGTAATTTTTTCTGCATGCTATATACCTGATTTCTGGTTCCGGCAATAGAATCATTAGTATTCGACTTCTTTGAATTTACTGGTTGGGGTGAGTGCTGTAACTTTCTTTTTGTTATCAACGAAAAAGGTGTTCCAAACACCCTTGCCTGTTCAGTGCCGTGTGTGGGGCATACATCCTCAGAGGAGTCTAACAGTGTATCAGGTTCATCTTGTTCATTTGTGTAGTTATGCTCTGAGCTGAGCATACCGTGTTTTTCAACATTTGGTCTTCTAACTTGTATGAATTGAAAAATAGCAGATAAATACACTGGTAAACGAGTGTATTTTTGGGACCTGCGTTTGTCCCCAACAAAAAACTGTTTGTGTAAATGATTGTACAACCAGTGAGCCCAGCTCACTTTTCCTCCCATCTCCGCTTGTACTAGAGGCGAAAAATTTTCTCTAGACATAAGATCAAATCTGACTATAAAGCAGAGCCTTTCTAAGTACCATTTAAATTGTTCACGGCGAGTATATGTGGCATTCTTCATCATAAAATAGCGTCTGCGACCTTCGCCCTTACCAAATTCTTTTCGCAGGTCGTTATAAGAACATTTGGGAAAGTTTGCCTCTTCATACAACGGTAATTGAAATACTGACGAAACTAATTGTGGTGAAAATTGTACCTGATTTATAAGGAGACCTTTTGTTTGTCGCATGCTGTGTAACTGATTCTCTGCATCTTCATTACCTGTCCACTGTTCCCAGGGTAACTTAGCAAACTGGAGGAGTCCGATCCTCCGTAACCAGTTCTCATTTCTTCTAGAATGGATGTCAAGCTCTATTTTGAATTCTGTGGAAAATAATATGTTGTTATGCTGACCCGGTGATGTTGTCGAAGTTCTTGAGTCATCTTTATCATCCTGTAAGGTAGTATCTGTTGTAGTCATAACACGATTCTGTGCAATTGCGCGCTTCCTGAGTCGCCATCTTAGTATATCCGATTCAGACATAGTTGTAAGACTCGCCGAAAATAATATGCTAGAAGTTTTGTTAATTAGTACGAGAGTTCGCAGAATACTATACAGAAAAATACTATGCTGCATTTTATAAGCACTAGAAGTTGAACTGCCGTTTGCTGGAATAATGATATTTCATGCGGACATGACACTTCATACTTCTTACCGAAATTGTAGCATCAAAAATCATCAGTACAACACAGGATTTGTAGGACCGAATTTTACAGTTCTGCTGTGAGTCCTTCTAAATACATACTTCTAGCTGATCGAAAGATACGGGCAATCTTTTTCTTAAGAGTTCCTAATACATTTTTCAGGGTGTCGGGTTCTAATAATTGGGCGTCTGTATGCACCGCACTGAGCATAATAGCTTCCGAAAGTAAATTTTCAGCCTCGGTTTGTAAGAATGCTTCCTGTAAATAAAATTCATTGGCCAATGCTGCATCTCTGGCTGTCCTCATGTCTGTTACTTGTTGCTGCATTCGATGGATGTAATCATTTTGGTTGCGTACTTGATTGTCGAGCCTTTCTATCTGTTGGTTGAGGAACTGGATCGTTTTATGATATGCATCTCTTGCCCTTTTCGTATCTGCTAATCTTTTCTGTTTCTGAGGCTCTTCAACGAGATACTTATGCAGTATGTCGTTAACTGTTGATAAACTGTCTTTTGTAGTATTCAACTCGAATTCTTTTTTCTTCAGTTCTCTTTGCTGTTTTTGGTTTTGTTGATCTTTTTGGGCCAGCTGTAATCTAGTTTCTTCTAGTAAGTTGCCTAATGCTACTCTAACATCTTCTGCATCTTTGAAGTTCTGTGTTAACTTATTGATTTCTGCATCGGCTACTATCAACATTTCTTTTTGATTGTTCATTGTTTTCAGAGCTTCATCCCGTTGTTTTGTTATGTCTTCTTGGTCACTTAGTCGTTCTTGCAGCTGTTTCACCTGTTCGTGTAGGGCCTGATTTTCTGCCTTTACTATGTATAATTCTTCTTGAAGAGGAGTAATATCGGCTTCCAGTAATTCTACTTTATGCTGCAACTCCTTGTAGATATTGTCTGTATCAGCTCTTATCTGAGCAGGTAATTGCTGGGAGAGATTAATAAGAAACTGTCCGATCGATGCTAATTCAGAAAATACCTGAACAGATTGTGTTTGCAGAAATTGTCGTGGTTGGGCAAACGTATCGGTGAGTAATTGTTGAGAATTCGGTGGCGAGTAGTTAGGGGAAGATGATGATGAATCGTTGGGGTGGTCTCGGATGGGATGTAGTTCATTTTCCGGTGGTAAAATGGGACGAGCTGCGTTAGAACTTGTTACCTTATTTGTATCCTGTTGTACATTCGCTGCGGTGCCGGCAACTGTTGTTTCTGCTGCCTTCAGGAGCTTATCCAGTGCATCATTAGTAGGTTGTCGTTCAAGGATTTGTTGGTTCTCTTGATGCTGCTGCTGACAGACTTTATCAGTTGAAATTGCTTCAGTTTCATTTTGCTTCTGCGTTTGTTGGTGCTCAGACGCTAATGAATACACTGATGATTCCTGATGCATAGACGTATTTGTATCATGGAACCTCTCTTCATCTTGATACTTGGTCTCTGTTTCTACTTCCTTGTCTTGTTGATCAACTTCATTCTCTACTGCTTTGTCTTGTTTACTGGCTTTCCCTTCTTTATTTTCGTGTTGTTGTTCTGTGTCGTGTTGTACTTCTTGCTGTTGTTTGGCTTCCTTTTGTATTGCTTCACCTGGATGTTGATCGACCTCCTGTTGTACTTCTTCGTCTTGTCCGACTGAACCTGCAATGTTACTTTCAGAAGAATTGATTCTGATTCGTTTACTTCTGAATAACTGATTAATCTCTTCTTCATCTTCTTCGTCTTCATCTAAAGGTTGCGCTGATTCTTCAATCTGCAGTACTGGTCCTCTTGGTGGTGGTTGTGCTTGCATTATAGTTGGAAACAGAAATGACAGAATGTGCGGAAGTCGAGACCTCGGAGTTTTGCCTTTGTTAACTTGCTTCATGATTGAGACGCACTCCTTATGAATACGTTGAAAGAAAAACGACGCGAAGTTAACAGGTTCTCGGGCAGCTATATCGATGGCAGAATAAAATGGTCGAGAGATACCATAAGTTCGTTTTTGGAAATTGAGTATAGCAACTAGGAATTGTAATGCAGTTCTTTCGGGTTCTGGTCGGCAGAGAATGGCGTATTCATTAGATGAATAACGAGGGAACAATTCTGCCATTCGGGTTACAGAAATCATGGGGAGATTCTCGCGGCCTTGTGGAGTCAAATGGTATACTTCAGCAAAGGCTTGGAATGTGATTACAGTTCTAGAAGGTAAGGAGAGGAAAACCCATTGTTTTTCGGTGGAAGATACTCGAGCGATAGCAGAAATGATCTGTGCGAAGAAGGGGTGAGCTTCTACTGAGTGCCAGGGCAGCTCGGCGAAACTACCCAATCCTCGTACACGCAGGTAATTTTCTACTTCAGCAGGGATACCATCAGCAAAAGCTGTATAGTTTGCTAGGGATTCCATTACGCACAGATACAAGACACAAAACACGAGTATTCAGAAAATACAGCCGTGATCGCAAGATACGAAATTACCTATCCGGCGAGTTTAAGTGAGTTATATAAGATATTTATACAAAGAATATTTTAAACGGTACTAATTATACAAAACGGGCAATAATGTCTATATCTGGTATGCATGCATGCAAAGAGAGAAAAAGGAGCGGGCGGCTTGACATAAATAGATATTAAAATACGGCGATTACACTTACTTTATTGATTATACCAAATTAAAACAAAAAGGAACTAAAAGACAGAAAGAAATTAAGAACTTGCGGTACCCTGTGTACCCTTGTTATCGCAGTTGTGACGTTACTTGATACGGCCGTAGCTTAGAACCGTTTATCACTTTTGGAAGTGGTTGTCTAGTCAATGTAGTCAATCGAAAAGTAGCCGGACCAACTTGTTCTGAAATCTTGAATGGACCAAACCAACGTAACTTGAATTTTCCTGCTGATCTGTTGGACTTCGCATTGTAAAAAAGAACAAGCTGTCCTACCGAAAATACTGGAGTCTTTAAATTACGGTCATGTGTCCTGGCCTGTCTTAGTTGGATTTCTTTCATAGTTAAGAAACTGAGCCATCGGTGCTCATCTAATTCTCTAAGTGTTTCCAACCGAAATACCAATGACTCTTCGGGTAGAAGTTTCTGAGAAATTGCTACTCTTAAACTTGGTATTACAATTTCCATCGGGGCTATTGCTTCTAGTCCATAGGTTAATTTGAATGGTGTCAAGCCGGTGGTTACCTTATATGTTGTGCGATAGGCCCATAAGACTGCAGGTAGCAACTGATCCCATCTTTTCGGTGTTTCTCTAGTCAATTTCTGAAGCATGTTCAGCAAAGATTTGTTGGTACTTTCTGCCAATCCATTTGCACGAGGATAATATGGTGAGCTGAATTTATGACTGATCTGGAACGACTGTGTTAATGCTTTCATCAAATTGTTCATAAAATGGGTGCCCTGATCTGAAACAAGCTCTAGTGGCAATCCAAATCTTGGAAAGACATCTGATAATAGACATTTTGCTACTTCAACTGCTGTAGCCGAACGTAAAGGCCATGCTTCTGCCCACCTGGTTGCGTAGTCTGTGCAAGTCAATATATACCGGTTATTACTGAATACCGCGGGAGGTGTGATTGGACCAATAAAATCTAGACCCCACTTCTGAAATGGTTCTAAAGGAAGTACTGGATGAAGTGGAAAGTAATGTCGTTGTAGTGGTTGTCCAGTTCTTTGACAGCTATCACAAGTTTTGATAAATTCCAATACATCTTTGTACATAGTTGGCCACCAAAGTCCACTTTGCAGAATTTTTCGGTGAGTAAGATCTGCTGCAAAATGTCCTCCTGTTGGACTTGAGTGAGCTAAATTGATGACTGAATTTACTTCATGTGTAGGGATACATCGAAGTAAGGTTCCTGTATGATGTGCATAATAGAGTTCTCCAGCAACTAACCGGAACCTTCGACTAAAAACTGCAATTTTTCGGCGTGTAGCTGTAGGGACTTCAGAAGGTAGACATCCATCCGAAAGGAAGGTCAATAACTGATCATAATACGTAGTTGGTACTGGTTGGGTTGACAATTCCTCAGTAGTTGGTTCTGAAGTATAGATGGCTGGCGTTGTATCATTTATACCAACCGGAGGTTCACCTGAATCTAAGCGTGACAAAAAGTCTGCTAAAACATGTGAACTACCTGGCCGATGAATGACATCATAGTCGAATTCCTGCAATAGTAGGACCCATCGTGCTAGGCGGCCACCTATATGTTGCTGCCGAACCAAGTAAACAAGTGCAGCGTGATCGACATGAAATGTAAATTTTCGGCCCAGCAAATAATGTCTGAATTTTTTTACTGAATACACTAGTCCTAAGCATTCCCTCTCAGTTACCGAGTAGTTCTTCTCTGCAGGTGCTAATCTTCTGCTAGCATAGTATACTGGTCTAAACCATTTATCTGTTTGTTGCATCAGTACACTTCCTATTGCTATATCAGATGCATCAACAAATACGTGAAATGGGTGATCCCAATCTGGTGGCTGTAAAATGGGAACCTGTGTTAATAATTGTTTCAGTCGATCAAATGCTATCTGACATTCCTGAGTCCATTCGAATTGCCGTGGAGTCTTGGAAATTAATTTGTTCAGTGGTATTGCCACATGAGCAAGCCACCGTAAATGCCTTCCATGCCATCTCACTTGACCCATAAAGCGCATTACTTCCTTAGGTGTTTTAGGCACCGGAGCTTCTAATACTGCTGAAATTTTATCAGGATCGACTTGAATACCCTGTGCCGAAATGATATGACCAAGTAACTTACCACATGAAACCGCAAACACAGATTTGTTTGGGTTTAAACACAATCTATATTCTCTACATCTCTGAAAGCAACATCGTAAATGTACCAGATGTGCGATCATCTTACCGAAAATTGAAAAATCGTCAAGGTATACTTGCATAAATGAGGTGAGATAAGGAGAAAATATCTCCTGCATACATCTTTGAAATGTGCTTGGTGCATTCCTCAATCCAAACCACATTACTGTACAAGCAAAGACACCCCAATTTGTAATAAATGCAGTTTTTGGTATATCCTCTTCAGCCATTCTTACTTGATTATATCCACTGTATCCATCTAGAAATGAATACATCTCATGACCTGCTACTTTGTCAAGCATAGTATCCAAAAAAGGAATCGGAAAAGGATCCGGTACTGTTGCAGCATTTAATTTCCGATAGTCTACGCAGATTCTCAATTGCTTGTTTTTCTTCGCTACAATCACAATCGGTGAAATCCATTCCGCATGTTCTATTGGTACTATGAATCCAACTTTTAATAACCTATCAAGTTCAGCCTTTACCTGTGATGCATAATGTGGGTTCATCCGATAGCTGGTTTGCTTTATCGGTTTCGCTTCTGGTTTTAGCATAACTCTGTGTTGATAAATACGAGGATCCAAGCCCTTCATGTCTTTGTAATCCCATGCAAAGACGTCAGTAAATTCTTGGAGTAACTGAATTAATTCTGCTTGAAATGCTTCCGGTAAGTTTTTGCTTTATCTTTACAGGGCGAGGGTGCTCTTCATCTCCAAGATTATAAGTAATTAACTGGTCTTCTGGAACATAAAATTGTTGATATTTCTCTGTATTAGCTGATGGTTCGAGAAGTTGCTGTAGTTCATTATCGTGAATCGAAATGGTATCTTCCTCCTTAGTTTCTTCGGCAATGGGTATTACTGTACATACTGAAGCATTCCAGGTATCTACAACAGACTGTAGATCAATAGTTCCTAATGTCATTAAATCAACATTATTCTTTAGAAATTCTTCTTCTTCATCATCTGACAACCCATCTAACATATGGACTGGTTTGGCAAAATATGGTCGAGCATGTAACTCACAGGGTTGTATCGCGTCTAACTTTACAACACATTTGCGATTTTTATCTTTGAACGTAAGTTCCTGGGCTGACCAGTCTTGAATTACCTTGGCTTGTTTCAACCAAGGACGGCCGAAAAGTAGATTGTAATCTAGGGTGGATTCCGGCAATTCTAGAACAACAAAAGTCATCTTGAATGTTGTGTCTTGCACAGTTATGGGTATATCTCGGACCAGTCCTACTGGATGAACTCTAGATTGATCAGCCATCCTAACAAAGAATTGAACTGGTTCTATCTTAGTCCATCCTAACTTCTTACAAAGTGACGCAGTGGCAATATTCACGCCAGACCCCCCATCAATTAAAACTTGTGGGATTTGATGTTTATGAAACCATACCGTAATCAAAGGAACTGAGTGATCTACCGTAGAGTCTAGCTCTGGTTGTACTGTTGCGGTAGCCGGAATGCAAGCAGATTTTGTAGTAAACTGTTGTTGAAATTGTTGGCGTATTCCTGGTACTAATGCCAGTAATTGCCCGAAAGGCAGTGTGATGGATGCTTTTGACAATATATCCCATGCTGGTTGCAATTGATTTGCATCTTCCTTAACTGTTGAAGATGAAGCTTGGTCTGAAGATGGTAATTCTACTGCAGGTGATGTACCTGCTTCTGTATTGTCAGCACGAGCTTGTGTCGTATTCGGGGACTGGATTACTGGAGTAGGTTCTGGAAAAACAGGTGGTTCTACGATGGTCCACTGACTAGCTTTATGATACATTCTGTGTTGTTCACGTATCCCTGGTTCAAATAATTCTACTGCTGGTTACAATTGTTTACCGGAACGAGTTTGAACTGCTGCTGCCTGCATCTCTACAGGTGTGATTGTTACCACATTGGCCATTGGGTTTTGACGTTCCTTTTTCCTTTGATCATATTCCGCTGCATCTCTACAGAATCTTCTAATATGGCCCAATTGTCCACAGAAATGACATCGAGGTGGTGGTAAATTATGATTTTCCGGTGGTGGTCCATTCTGCCAGCGCGGTGTATTATAGTTGTTGTTCCTCTGTCCTCGATAATGTCGATAACCTTGTTGTTGATTGTTTCTCAAATGTGGGGGTACATATTGATTGGCTGGCTGCCCTTGTTCCTGAATAATTGCATTAACTGTTGCTGTTCCTTGTCTTCTGGCATTGTATGCACAATTCTCAGTGGTATGTCCAACAATGTTACAGATGGCGCAATAACTCTGATTTAACGCACACTGGGCACTAGTATGTCCTGAATTCTTGCATGTGGTGCAATATACTTGCTTAGTTATATCTTCAGCCACATGTTTGTTTGTTTTTATCCATTCCAAATCCTCTGAAAATCCACCAACTTTGTTTTCCAGCTGAAGGGTCATTGCGATCACTGCATCGAGGGTCATGGCTCCTACACATCTTATAATCATGATTTGCCTAAGTTGAGGAAGTAAGCCATTGATAAACCACTGTGTAATAACATCGTCTGGTAAATTAGCATGAGCCTGGGGTAACTGTCTTAAATGTGTTCTGAAAAGGGTAGCATACTCTTGTACAATTTGATTTGGTTTCTGTCTATTGTTCTATAAATACTCAAAGATCTCTGCAGGATTCTTTTTCAGCCTGAATCGCTGCAAAAAAGCGTCTCGTACTGCTTCATAAGTACCGAAATGATTAATATCGTATTCAGTAAGCCATCTTGCTGCTTCATTCACAAGTGTAGATTGAAAAACAAATGCTTTGTATGCCGGATCCGGTGGATGGTTGAGGACAGCGTAACTGATTTCAAAGGTGCGTACGTGAGCATCTGGATCATCTCCTGGAAATCCACTAAACTTTGTGTATGTTACTCCCGTTGGAGCCGATCTGGGTTGACCTAACTGTCGTTGCGGTTGTTCGTTCATCGTGAGTGTATTATACCCTCCTTCTATATTTCTGTTTTGAGTTTCTGAACTACCGGAATTTGTTTCACCAAATGGCACACTTTCCGGTGCAATTAGCTTACTTACTATATTGCGAATTTCTGTTTCAAATAGTCTTCCTTCCTCCTTGATATCCAGATTAGGAGGACTTGCTTCCAAACGTTGTAGTTGAACGGAAGATTCAGCCGAAACTGCTGAATCGTCACCGAAAAACTGTGATTTTCTTACCGAAATTCCACCGGATACCAACTGCGTCTTGGTAGGTTCCAAAATTGCTGTATTTTCGACAGTCTGCACCGTAGTGATACCAGACAGTTCTAGAGATGTACTACGTTCTACCGTAATCTCACCGGAATCAGTGTTATCGTTCGTCACTTTTTCGACAACTGGGTCAGGTCTAATTGCACTAGTACCTCCCAGAGTTGTTCTTAATACCCCTAACTGGTGATTCTTGGGATACTTTTCACCTGATCGAGTAATCGGCATGTAGCATTTCCGTACTAATCATATAGTATTACGAACAGAACAGTCTTGCAACAATCTGATTCTGTTGCTATTGTCTATCCAACAAAATTTAATTCGAACAAAATACCAGGCAATCTTAATGCCACATCCCCAGTAGGATCGCCAATGTTAAACGATAATACTTTCTATCCAACTTTCGGAAGAGTATTATCGGGTCCTCGAGTTCTTGGGAGTGGTAGGGGTCTATTAGATAGAGGCCCTGTACTATTTTCCCATCTAATCATTCCACATCTTATCTAATCCTTCATCAATATCCAAAATAGATTTGCGGACAATTCACAACAGTAAAATCGTTCTTAACACGGATCAAATGTGTCAGTTCATTGCCATACTATCATTCTTACTATTTAAAAGTTCTAACATCAAAGTTGTGGTTAACTTCCTCGTCCTCCCAACAAAGGTAAACAGAATATACCGTCTCTTATTCTATATTCTGATTATAACAGAATAAAACGTCGTACACAGAACTGCAACACCACAATAGATTAATCAATGGTTCACGATACTACACTTTCCAAGCTGTCATATTCATCTTCAATTACACAATCCGTTATACCAATGGTGTATACCAGAAAATTATTATCAACAGTGTGCATACATACCGTCGAAAAAATGATATAACAGTATACTGAACGTCATCTACTGTAACACTTAATTCAGAGTACTCAAAAAGAGGTATATTCCAATATATTAATCAGATTCACTACTACAGAGAATAGTATCGCAGTTTCTTGCAGCTATCGATTAATCTTTCTTCTCAAGAAGTACTCAATGCTATGCACTTACAAAATAACAATCGTGACACAAACAACAGTTGACTCTTGCTTTCTCTTGATGTCTCTAATTCTCTGTTTCTCTCGAGTAAATTCCTGTTAACTAGCAATCCAAAACGTTCTCTCTCTCTCTGTCTCACACAGTAATCTCTGCTCCTACCAGCCCAGCGGAGCGGCGGACATTCTCTCTCTCTCTGTCTCTTCATCCTACTTTTTATTGCTTTCGCATCCTTCATTTACCGACTCTTGCGTAATTTCCTGCATCTCCGTCATTTCAGCCAAAATTCTTGTTTGTCCTTTTTCTGTGGTTGCGGTTGTCTCGCTCCGTCGGCCTTGTAACAGCTTAGTGTTTCTCAGGATGAGGAGGTTGAGAAACAATTATAGGGCTACTTAGATAGGGGCTTCATTACACCTAGTAACTCACCTTGGGCATTGCCAATAATCTTGGTTAAGAAGAAGGATATATATAGAGCACTAAACAAGGTAACTATCAAAAATAGGTTTTCAATGCCTAGATTGGAAGAACTATTTGATCAATTACATCAAGCTAGGTATTTTACCAAGCTTGAACTTAGACAGGGTGTTGAAATATTTAGGTAGTGATGTGTGTGAACACACTAGGAACATCACAATAGTTTTTTCCCTCATTAGGAGGTTTTTTTCCCTTAGCTTGTATATATGCATATTGCCCTAATAGGTGACGTATCTTTGTACATTCTAGTGGTAATACATTTAGTATTGTGTGTCGTGTTCCAAGCTTCTTCTTCTTTCTTGTGCTATTTGCATGCTTTCGCAGACCTCAAACTCCAACACAGGGTATCATCAGATTAGGATTAGATCAGAGGATATCCCTAAAACTACATACAAGACTAGTTATGGGCACCATGAGTTCTTGGTGATGCCTATTGGTCTTACCAATGCTCCTACCACTTTCACGAAGCTCATGAATGGTGCATTACTACCTATTTTGATCGATAGTAGATAAGAACATGAACACTTGGAACACTTTAGAAAACTATTCCAAGTGTTGAGGGAAAATTTACTTTTTGCTAAGGAGTCAAAGTGTGAATTTTTCAAAACAGAGGTTAGATACCTTGGGCATGTAGTCTCCCAAGACAAAATCCAGATGGATGCTAAAAAAGTAATGGCTATCATGGAATGGCCACATCCCTCGATATTGGAAAAGCTACAGATTTTCCTAGGTATATCAGGATTCTATCAAAATCTATTAAGAATTATGCCAAAATTGATGTCCCGATGAGAGAACAAATTAAAAGGAAAGGAAAATCCTTTGATTGGGGAGACGAACAAAAGCAAAGTATAGAGAAATTGAAAGTGGAAATCACTACAACTCCACTTTTGCATATCGTAGATCCCAATAAACCGTTTGTGGTTGAGATTGAAACGAGTGATTTTGCTATAGAAGTGGTTTTAGTTCAGGTTGGTTGGCCAATAGCTTTTGAGAGTAAGAAACTAGAACCTGCTCATAAGAATTACTCCATTTATCTGAAGGAGTTGTATGCAATTGTCCATGCTTTGAAGAAGTGGTCTCATTATCTATATGGTGCCAAAGTCACGATAGTGTATGATCAAGAGAGCATTAAGTGGCTCTCTAATCAAACCGACCTTAAAGTTCATAAGGCCCGATGGATAGAGACCCTTCAAGAGTTTGATTATGAGCCTAAGTATAGGAAGGGAAAGTTTAATGTAGTGGCTGACACACTTAGCCGAATTCCTATGCTCAACAGACTGAGTTTTACTTAGATCACTAATGAGCTACTTGAGTCCATTAGAGAAAAATGTAGGATTAATCCTACATATTTTGAGATTTGGGAAGCCATAGAGAAGGGGGATCATGATAAATGGGCTTCCATTGAGGATGGAGTATTGACGCGTACTCAAGAAGGATTCAAGTGGAAGAATTATAGTATCCATGATGGATATCTGTTATATAAAGCTAAGATGTGTGTCCCTAGAGACCCTAGAGGCCCTGGCTGAAAGCAATGATGTATTCCGTATGTTGGCTATTGAGGATAAGTTGGACGGTACCAATTACCCATTATGGGCTTATATGATGTGTATGTATTGGTTGCAAAAGGACTATGGAATATTGTGCACGGTGTTTAAAAATGTCCTATTACACCTGCTAACATAGTTTTGGAAGGTGATGCAGACAACATTGAAGATGGCAATATTCTTCATGTTCCTATTTGTGGAGCGGTTCGTGTTACACCTCCTATAGAGAAAATTCATTGGGATGGCATAGATGCTCAGACACATGCATTCATAGCCTTGTCTGTCAAACGCACCATTATTCCTTACATTTGCTCTTTCAAAACAGATAAGGATGCTTGGGATACACTTACCACTTCATATGAGGCAAGGATGAGGCTTGTGTTGCTTACCTCCAAAAACAATTGGAGAGTGAGCACATGAATGAAGGAGATTCCATGGACAATTTTCTGACAAAGATCAAAGATTTGAAGGAAAGTTGATTTCTACTCATGAAATTCGTGTTTGATAGTTCACTTGTGCAGACTGTTCTAAATGATCTTCCCGATTCATATTAGAGTTTTGCTTCTACTCTTCGTTTGATGATGAAAGGCAATCCAAATGCCTTAACATTTGAGGAGTTATTCTTTGTTATGTTACAGGAAGATCAATCTAGGCAGAACAGGTCCATTATGTGTGTTGCAGATCAAGGTTTCCTAGCTAGTGAGAAAGGCAAGGGTAAATGGAGCACTTCTACCAGTAAAGAGAAATCCGCTAATTTTGCACAATGAAAGAAATATGACAGAGACGAGAAGAAAACAGAAAGTAGAAATTGTTATGCAAATTTTGTAAAGTAAATGATCATGTCATAAAGAGTTCTCCAAAACTGGTTGCTAAAGAGGCAAGGAAGAAAGAGGCTGGAATGGTTGTGGCAGAGGCCTCTATACCCAATACAGAGTTTGCTAATCTTGTGCAGAATGAACAATGTGCATTTACCACTGTTTGTAGTTATGACCCATCTTCTCATGAACAATGCATGTCTGCAATAGACTTAGACATTTGGTACTTTGATAGTGGGGCAACCAAACATATTACCTCACACTATAGTTTCTTCGCTTCACTTGAGCCTGCCCCTACAAGGTATACTATCACATGCACCAACAAATCCTCTTATCCTGTTATGGGAGTTGGTGAGATCATTTTGACTATTGTTGATGGTAGTTCTTTTACATTGTCGCATGCTTTATTTGTGCTAGGGATCAAGAAGAATTGGTTATCAATTTCAACTTTAGCCAAGATTGACTTGGTTGTGAAACTTGTTGATGATAGATGTACAATTCATGATATGTGAAATGGCGATGTCATTATTGCTTCTGGCATTTTATGTCATGGGTTGTGTAAGCTCATAGACTATGAAAAATGTGTGAATGATTTAGCATGTGCAGTACATGATTCTTAGGCTATGTCAGATGTAAAGTTTTATCGTGCATGCTTTGGTCTTCTGATTTTTGCTAGTTTGCTATGCTTACACAAATCTGAAATGGTGTCCTCTTTGCCCAAATTTGAGGCACTTGGTAAACATGTATGTGAAGGCTGCATTTTGGAAAAAATGCAACATTCCTCCTTCCCAAAAGATGGTTCAGTTTGAGCTTCTTAGAAATTGTAGCTTCTTCACAGTGATGTCTGTGGTCCTATGAAGACACATTCTTTTGGGAACTATCTTTATTTTGTGACTTTCATTGATGATTTTTCCAGACATGCATGGGTATATCCATTGAAAGCAAAGTCCGAAGTTTTAATGTGCTTCAAACAATTTCTTATTTTGGTTGAAAATATGTTAGCATGTAAAATGGGCACCCTATGTTCAGATCAAGGGGGGAATATATGTCTTCTGATTTTAATGCATTTTTGGTTGAACATGGGATAAAACATTAGTGTATAGTGCCGTACAAACTTCAACAAAATGGAGTTGCCAAACAGAAGAACATGTCACTCATGGAGTTGTTGAGGAATATGATCAAGAGTTAGGCTTTACCATATAGTTTCTAGCTTGAGGTTGTTATGTGTGCAACATGTATACTTAACACTAAAGCATTACAGTCTATCACTCCATATGAGGCTTGGCATGATCGCAAGCCATTTGTTTCTCACATGTGTGTTTTTTGTTATTTGGCATATGCATTACTGCCTAGACAACAACACAAGAAATAGCATCTGTGCACTTTGCAGCTCATCATGGTCGGAATGTACATTAGTTGGACATTAAAACAACATTTTGAATGGTGATTTGCATGAAGAAGTGTATGTTTTTCAACCCCGTGGATTTGTGCAAAAAGGTTATGGAAACCAAGTGTGCAGGTTGAAAAAGGCATTATATGGTTTGAAGCAAGCACCATGTGCTTGGTATGAAAAGATACATGCCTACCTAATTGCACATGGTTTTGAGAACAATACAATTGAAAGCACCTGATATGTTAAGCATGCAAATGATGTGCTTCTGATCATTGTTGTGTATGTTTATGACATGTTGCTCACTGGTCCTCATGAGAAGCATATTGCTGATTTTAAGGCTGATCTGCATTCCTCATTCGAGATGTCAGACTTGGGACATTTGCATCATTATTTGGGCATTCAGTTTATGCAAGTTGATGGTAAAATAGTGTTGTGCCAAACAAAATATATTGACACATTATTGCAGCATTTTGGCCTTGAAGACCACAAACCTATTGCCACTCCTATGGAGGCAGGTTTATGATTGAGTCTTCATGATGTTGGAGATGCATTTGATGTTGTTCTCTATCAGCAGGCTTTTAGATGCTTGATTTACTTATGCATTACTTGGCGATATATTCAATTTGTTGTCTCACAGATGAGGAGGTTTATGTGTTGCCTAGGTGTTAAGCATTGGCAGGTTGTTAAGTGCAACTTTCGCTGCTTGAGTGGTACCCGACTACTTGGATTGTTTTATCCCAAGGAGGATCACTACTTCCAGATTTAAATGCTTTCTCTGACTCTGTTTGGGCTTGTTGCTATGACACTCATGTGTCCAATAGTGGTTTTTGCTTCATGCTTGGTAGCTCATGCAAATCTTGGTTGAGCAAGAAGCAACCTACTGTGGCCACTTCTAGTTGTGAGGCTGAGTGTAGGGAAGCTTTCATAATGACCGTTGAGTGTGTGTGGCTCAATCGCCTTAAGGGTGATTTGGGTGTTGGTCAGTCTTCTGCCACCACATGAGGGAGGAGATAAGGAAGAGAGCTCACACACACACTCTCACTCTCAAGGAGAAGCACACACACAGATTGAGGCAAGGAAGAATGATCTTCTTCTTCTTCTTCTATTACATAAAAATGAATGTACAAGATTAACGTAAAAACAAGAATACAATAAGTGCAATATATAAACATCAGTACATAAGGAAAAACCTAATATCCACGAATGAGTGAGCTGGCAAGGAACAATGTGCCATCACTCTCGATAGATAAATCTAATAAAGCTGAATGATGTATCCCTGACATATATCATTGTGACCACTATACATGTCAGAGAAATTAAAAACTGGTACGTGTCATCCTAGATCATCACATGTTGAGCTTGATATCTCTTCACTCCCCCTCAAGCTCAACGCCATATCCTATAATCCAAGCATCTCCCAAAACTTCTTCAACTTCTCAACTCCAAGTGCTTTGGTGAAAATATTAGCAACTTGCTTATCTATTCTCACATAAACAAGATCAATATCACCTGCTAATATCTTCTCTCTGATGAAGTGATAATGTACCTCGATATGCATTTTCCTAGCATGGAAAATAGGATTCCGTGCTAACTGTATGCTGCTAAGATTATCACAATAAATAGTGATAGGCTTTCCCACTTCCACACCTAAGGCATAAAACTTTGGCATAACTTTGGCATCTTTGGCTTCCCTGGCACCCATGGCTCTCTTGGCGATCATTGGCTATGTGTGAACACTCTTTAATTAAGGAGTGGCAATAAGGACTTTCCCATCTACCAAGGAGGATATTTGAACTCACATTCACAAGTCAAGTGTTTTACCACTACACTATCCACTTGTGTTGTCACTTCACTCCTTTTTACTTTTATTTAACATAATTTTCATCTCTCTTACTTTTTCAACTCCCAAGAACCACCCTTCCCTTCTCCATTTGAACTCGAGAATTCTTAAAGTTATTTTCACATCTTTAGCAAGGGGGTTTCTTGTCCTACATATCCATGGAGCCTACACATACTATGGAGGACTTTGGTGAATCACCTCTACCTAGAGTACCACTCAAACAATAATTGGAGCTTCAACGGCACAAACTTTGAAGCGTCCAAAATGAGATCCCAGAACATGATGAAATACTTCAAAAGATGCATTCGAAAGAGGACAACCTTGTAAGGGTGGCGAAGGCCATTGTTAGTGTTCAAACTGGTTGCACACATTCCAAGATTGGCCTCAAGAACGTTTGATTTTCATGGTTTGATGGCCAAAAGGATGGCCAACTTGTTTTATCATGGTTATCTCAGTTTGATTATTTTTTATTCGGACAAATCCTACTCTAAAAGTGATAAAGTGAAATTTGATACTAATTATTTAGTAAGGAAGGACCAAATTTGGTGGAATATTTTATGAGATAGTGTAGATCTTTCCATGGCATGGAAGCCCTTTCAAGAGAAGGTTAAGGATTCTTTCCTTCCCCCTTAGTTCCATCTACATGTTTGATGTTTGTGTGACCATGTTCACATGGAAGAAGGGTGATACTGTTACTACTTACATGGAGCAGTTATGGCAAAGTCTCTTACTTGTTTGCATGTTAGAAGATGTTCCTGAAGATACCTTGCAAAGGAAGTATGAAGATGGTTTGGAGATGGGGATCCAAGCCAAGCTTCACAAACTCAGGCCTACAATGCTTTACAAAGATTTTTCTTTTGCTCACAATGCAAAGAAGGAGTTCCAATCGATGACCAAGTCGATCCATTTTCAATAATTACATTAATGAAAACCTTTTGTTAAGCCTAATTTTCCTTTGAAATGCAATTTTGGTACCTCTTCTTATCCTAGTTTTCCATGATCTCCTCAATCTAACTATTCAATAGCACCCATAGCCTCATCCCTCTAGCCTACCAGAGCCCCTACCCTTCATACTTCAACGGTGGATGCTCAACAAAAGCGACCACATATCAACTATTGGAATTGCGGTAACCTAGAAATGTGAAAGCCAAGTACATATTGCAACCTCTTCATATGAAACCTATTGCAACCCAAATGCACAACATGGAGGTACTCAACAAAGAAGTTCCTCCTATTTGGAAGGAAGAAGCCTTAGAAAAAGATTTAAGTACTTTGGGTAATGAAATTTGTACATTCCTTGCTTTGCATGCATGGTACTATTAATAATAAATTTTTTAATATTTTACATGACAATGGTAGTTCTCACAATTTTATTATGTTCGGTATAGTTCGCATGCCTCATTTGAGATGTTTGATTTGGGGCATTTGCATCATTATTTGGGCATTCATTTTATGCAAGTTGATAGAAAAATAGCTTTGTGTCAAACGAAATATATGGACACATGATTGCAGTGTTTTGTCCTTGAAGAGTTCAAACCTATTGCCACTCCTATGGAGATAGGTTTACGATTGAGTCTTCATGATGCTAGAGATGCATTTGATGCTTGATTTACTTATGCATTACTCAACAACATATTCAGTTTGTTATCTCATAGATGAACAGGTTTATGCATTGCCCACATGTCAAGCATTGACAGGTAGTTAAGCACATCTTTTGCTACTTGAGTGGTACCCAACTACTTGGATTGTTTTATCCCAAGGGAGGATCACTACCACTAGATTTACATGCTTTTTATGACTCTGATTGGGCTGGTTGCTATGACACTCGTGTGTGCACTAGTGGCTTTTGCTTCATGCTTGGTAGCTCATGTATATCTTGGTTGAGCAAGAAGTAGCCTACTGTGGCCACTTCCAGTTGTGAGGCTGAGTATAGGGCAGCTTTCACAGCGACTGTTGGGTGTGTGTGGCTCAGATGCCTTATGGTTGATTTAGGTGTTGGTTAATCTTCATCCACCACCATCTTCACTGACAGGCAAAGCACATTGGTAGTTGCGAGGAACCTTGTGTTCCATGCTCACACTAAGCACATTAAGGTGCATTATCATTATGTTAGGGAGAGGTTCTCTGCTGGAGAGATCAACTTGGCATATGTGCCCACACAAGAGAACCTTGCAGACCTTTTCACGAAGGCTCTGCCTAGGGAGAAGTTTGAAGCTTTCCGCAAAGCTTTGGGCTTACTTCCTTTTGTGGATTGATTCCACATAGCTTGGCACTTCCTTATACATGAATGACAGCTCCTTGTTCACCCCATTACTCTGAGGGGGGTTTATTGATATATTTAGGTAGTGATGTGTGTGAACACACTAGGACCATCGGGGCACATTTTTCACTCTTTAGGAGGTTGTTTTCCCCCAGCTTGTATATACACCTATTGCTCTAATGGGATAATTATCTTTGGCATTCTAGTGGTAATACATTCAGTATTGTGTGTTGTGCTCCAAGCTTCTTCTTCTTCCTTGTATTGTTCAAGCGCTTCCGTAGACCTCAAACTCCAACAGTGGGATCCCTGCCCAAATGATTCAAAAATCCATTTGGCTTTGCATTTTGATAAATTGATCAAAGTATAAAGTAGTGAATGAACCATAAGGGTGGTTCTAAAAACATCTCTAGCCAATTCACTATTGTACTAGGTGCAGTTTGGGCACAAACATGTGAACTTAGTGGACTCCATTACTAGTCCATTTTTGGGCATGACTGGTGCATGGACATAGTAACTAACTAAAGTAGGATTGTTATCCCTTGAATTTGATTTGAAAAACTAAAATCTTGGTTGGACCAAATATCGAACTTGGATGTTTGTACAATGGTTTACTTCGAAGCAACATTTACTTGATTTTTTAACCCGTTTTGAGGACTACTATTTCCTAATGGGCTTAAATATCCTAGGAACAGGTAGGAGAAAGATTGCCATTTACCTTTGTTCAATCATACTTTATCTTGAACAAGTCAAGTTTAAACTTAAAATTGTCCAACTTAGGACACTTTATCAAATAATTTATCTTTAAGTTCTGGGGAATTATCAATCTTATGAGCATTTACTAACTTCTTTGTTCTAGAGTGTACTAAATTCTAGAGAGTCATTTAGAGTTATGCTAGATAACTAGCAGCAAACTCAAAGGAGTAAGTCAACTTAGACTTATCATGTTTTGAAGATTGAAATGGTTCTTGTATAGATCATCTATCTAGGATGTTTAATTTAGTTCCTTGATTTCAACCACCTAACCCTGGAGTTTTCTAAAAAGAATCAGATACTCTATGTCAAATCCTAAAGATTAGGAAAGCAGAAAGAAAGAGCTAAAACTCTGTACAACCAATTCAAACTCCTGAGATACTTGTTGTGAGTCAAACTCTAGGCTTTTCAAGATTTCAACTTCTCAAAGATCTATTTCAACAAGGTACTGAAGTATTTTTTTTCTTTAAGAGAAATAAATTGGATTCTATGAAAGATTCATAGAGTAAATCTAAAACATAATCCAACCACAAGATATCAGTATGTCAACTCACTAAGGTTCTATTGATGATTGTTTTACTCAAATAATGCTTCACTTGAGATTAAGTTCATGCTTCTATTCAATCTTTATGACTGTTTACTAGAAATGCAAGCCTTGTGCATTGCTCGGAGTTGAAGGATTGAATTTATTGAGCTTTAGTAGGAACTTGGTGCTTGACTTAGTCAATCTATTCCTTAGTTGAAAAGATCATTTCAATGCCAAAGTCTTACTTCTTCAAGAATTTATCAAATATTTCTGAATCAACAACACTTTATCTTGAAGTGTTCCATAAAATAGGAATAAATATTTTCCCTACGTGAAAAAGAAGATCTTCGAACTTACTTATCTCGTATCTGCTTACTTACTTGATCTTGAAGTACCTTGAGATCATGCTTTTATCCTCCTTGAATTTGAACTTCTCCTTTGAAGTTTTGATTTCCTTGAGTATCAAATCTAGCTTCAAGATTCATTCTAGGACTAGAAGATAATTATCATCACATGGTCCAATGTCCCATACCATCTTTCCTACATCAATCTGAGTATAAAATCTGATGTCTCATACCACCCTATTTTATATTCACATTGACATGTGAGTGATACTTATCTTGAAGTCTAAACATATCTTTATAGAGTACCTTCTCACTTTAATTCTTTAAAAGAATTTCCAAGTTTTAGGAATTACCTCTAACTTGATATTCTAGGTTTTGATTCCTTCACAGGATCATTTCGCGATCTTGTGCTTTTACCTTGGAAACTTGAAATCCTTTGGATGGAACATCTATCCTTCTCTTCTAGGGTTTTCAAAAGAAAAATAATTTATAATTCCTAGTTCTTGAAGTTCTTAAATTCAAGTCCAATTTGTTATACTTGATCAATTTTGTTGCGACAAGAGGTGTTTACTCCTTATTTTCAGATTCCTTTCTATTTAAATCTTCAAGTAGCTACCTCAAGGATTTTTTATGAACTCTCTACTGCTTAAGTCTAAGCATTTGCTCATGCTTTTTGGATTTTACCAAAATCCTATGAGGATAGGTAAACGTTATGTTGTACCTTCTAGAGACTTAATTACCCTTATCATGGTTGCAGACTACATACTTGGAACTTTTACTCGTTCAAACTTGGAACAACTTACTCCTTTCACACTTTCCATTGGATAAATGGAACTTGAGTGAAAATTTTGCAAAGGGAGTTTGATTTCCAATACTTGGGCGAACTTTGGAGTAGTTCCAATCACAAGTTGTTGGACAAACATCCCAAAGCTTGATCAAGTCTTGTTGAACTTGTGAAAAAAATAAAGACTTAGTCTTTATGGTTAAGATCTCTTGAACTATTGAAAGCTTCTTTGCTTACCGTGCGCTAAAGGCCAACATGAACGATGTGACTATGGGAGAGAAATAAAGAATGATAAAGAATACCTGAGTGTAAATATACAAACCATACCTCCCACTTGATGGACATGTTACACAGTATACAAGTAACTATGTAAGATCATGAACCAAGCAAGCCCATCAAGTGATAACAGTGTTAAAAGCTATCCTGCTATAGAGCTTTAGTCAAAGCATTCACAACATTATCTCGAGTATGAACCTTCTCAAGAATAATGCGCTCAGTGACTAGGTAGTCTCTAATGGAGTGATACCGCACCTCAATGTGCTTGGTCTTTGCATGATAGACCAGATTCTTAGCCAATGCAACGACAATCTAACTATCAATGAACAAACAAGGTACATGCTGAGGTAAACCCATAAGACAAGTAAGAAAAGAAAGCCACAATGCTTCCTTACATGCCTCACTTGTTGCAACATACTCTGCTTTTGTGGTGGAAATAGATGTACATTCTTGAAGAAAAGATGTCCAAGAGATAGCCTCCAGCAAAATGCAAGATGTATCCTAATGTGGACTTATGATTGTCTACACAACTGGCATAGTCAGAATATGTGTAACCAATAATAGATGCTTTCCCTCTACCTAAGCATAGACACTTGTCCTTATCATCTTGACTACTTCCAATTGCTTCTTGCTAGGATTAGACATATATCTGCTCACAACTCCTACTGTAAATGCAATTTTTGGTCTCATAGCTTGTAGCTCAAGCGTAAGCATCACATCCTTTACTTGTCAATCTGCGGAGACATGAGGCTTGGTATGAAGACTGAGAGCATGTGAAGGCACAAATGTGTGAGTGAGAAGCACACTAGCATGCACACACATACACACACACACATGCAAGGCAAGACCAAAGAGAGGAACAATGGAAAGCTTTCTATTGCAAAGAATTCTCTTACAAAAGCTCAAATCCCTCATAAACTACTAAGAAGCCAACTCTCTAACAAGCCAACCCCAAAATAAGCCTCTTTTTTATCTAAGTCAGACACGTGATAGAATATGCTTAGTGGCCTATTATAGCATAATCATATTTGTGGGCAACCATGATGTATAGATTTTTGATGACGCCTTTGATTATGGATTCTTTGAAAGAGATTCATAGATTTTTGGTGGAATATCTCTAGTAATGAAAGCTAGAGTAACAAGATATGAAGCGGCATATACAGAATATATAAAGAGAGATGTAATAGAAAAAACTACAACAACAATACAACGGAGAAAGCTCTTTTTGAGATGGTCAAAGATTTGAATATTAGAGAGAAAAGGAGACATGACCTAGTGGCTCAAGTATCTAGAGAAAGAAGAAACAACAATCAGATCCATCAAACACTTTGTCAAGGGTGACAAAAGTCAAGGAGAGGGAGAATGTTGGAAAGTACCTTCTTGTAAAGAAAAAAATGGAATCACAGAAGGCATGGGAGAAGTATCCCCACCTCCATTTGACCTTAGGGTTTTGATGTAGCAACCTGTCTCCTTTTCAAATTATGCCTTGAATCTTTTGAACACATCAAACACATCTATTTTTTTCTATATATAATACAACCATATGTTTCTTGAGTATTCATCTATGAAGGTTACAAAGTACCTATTACCTACAAAAGAGGGCTCTTTGGTTGGCCCCCACACATTTGTGTGAACAAGTTCTAACACACCATGTTCTGCATATCCACTCTTCTTGAAGGGCTCCCTCATAGACTTGCCTAGTTCACAAGCTTCACACATCTCATGCAACATTTGTAATGAAAAATGTGGTAAACCTCTTACCAATTGCCTCTTCACCATGTCTTTCAACCTTTGAATGTTGATGTGACCACACCTTTTGTGCCACAAATCCAAGTCTCCAATCTTCTTGTCTCCGTAGGTGATGAACTTTGCCTTGTTGCTTTGTCCTTTGCCAATGTCATGAGTGAACATCCTCCCTTCCTTCTTTCATTTGGCTATCAGCTCATAGTCATTCCTTGGGTCTTCAATAAAGCATCCTTTGTGGTTGAACTTGACTTGGTATCCCTTTTCAACCATCTGTCCAATAGAGATTAAGTTTTTTTTAATAGTAGGAACATGCAATACTTCACATAGTCATCTTACTTTGTGGTTGTCTTCAAGCTTCACATCTCCCATTTGTTGTATCTCATGCTTTGTGTTGTCTCCTATCTCCACAAAGCCTCTTTGCTTGGGTGCTTGGGTGCTTGGGTGCTTGGGTGCTTGAAGATTGCTAAAGTACTCCTCTTTACCTGACATGTTTCTACTACAACCACTATCTATATACCACACTTCATCATGTGGTTGACCTTCACTTATATGCTTCATAGCTAAAAAATGCTCATTTTTTGAATTGGTTGAGGAGGTAGCATAACTACCTTGCCCTTTGTAATTGTTCCCACCTTGCTTGTGCCAACAATCTTTGACATAGTGTCCTTGGTTCCCACAATTGAAGCATCCATTTGAGGGGGGAGGGGGGCGGGGGGGGCGGGGGAGAGAGAGAGAGAGAGAGAGAGAGAGAGAGAGAGAGAGAGAGAGAGAGAGAGAGAGAGAGAGAGAGAGAGAGAGAGAGAGAGAGAGAGAGAGAGAGAGAGAGGGGGAGAAGGGGAGGGGGTTTTTTTAATCGAATACGAGGGGTGGTGGGCTTTTTTTTTTGAAAATGATCCGTGGGGCCCCTCTTTTTTTAAAATATCCAAAAACGGGATAAAAATACAAATAAAATCCAAAAAAATGCAAAAAAATGAGAAAAAATTCTCAAAAAATTCCCTAAAATTCTAGGCCACTTTTCTCACTCAAAACCATAGAGGGCTTCCTTTATTCCTTCATTTTATCAAGAAAATGATATTTGAAAAAGATGAAAAATGCTAGAAAAATTATAAAAATGCTTCAAAAATTCCCCAAAATTTTCTAAATTTTGGTTCATGCAAAGGGCTATGAAATGGCTTCTAAGTTGCATAAAAACTCAAGGAACAAGCATGAAGATGGATAAAAACTACTAAAACTTAAACAAAACTAGAATAAGAAAGCTATGTACAACCTGGACTAATTTTCCGAGTTCTAGGTGATCCATAAAGCTTCAGTTGTGTTGATAATAGGCCTTGAGCCTTGATATACTAACCAGTGGTAGTATTGTTCCTTCCAGAGTCTCTAACTCCACTGCACCCCAATTCAACATCATCTTAATTTGATAAGGTCCTTCCCAGTGTGGAAGCCATTTTCCCCTTACTTGTGTGTGGATTTGAGGTATATGGAGAAGAACTAACATGCCTATTTGTAACTTATTGTTCCACAGATTTCGATCATGTGCCTCCTTCCTCTTCATTTGAGTCTCTATCAATTGTTTTGCAGCATGTAGATGTATCTCTTCCACTTTGAGCAGTGCTCCAAGCCTCTGATAGACAACACAATCTTTCTTTCCCTGCATGAATACTAGTTTTGGTGACCCATGTAGAAATTCAAAGGGTTCAATAGGCAATATCCCATAAACCAATTGGAATGGAGAGTATCCAATTGCTTCTTTGTAAGCTAATCTGTACGCCCATAGAGTAACTTGATAAGCTATGCCCCAAGAAGTGGGTTGTAACATACATTCCTTCCTTAACATGGCAATTAATACCTTATTGGTGGATTTTGCCTATCCATTAGCTCTTGGATAATAGACACAAGAGGTCCTATGTAGAGTTTTTTACTTGTTAAAAATTTCATGTAGGACCTTGTTCACAAAAGAAGTACCTTGTTCTGTGCAAATTTCAAGGGGACATCCAAATCTGCAAATGATGTTACTATAAATGAAATCCGCAACTGTTTGTGTGGTGCAATCGGAAGAGGCAATAGCTTCAGTCCACTTTGTTGCATAGTCAGTGGCGATCAATAGATACTTTTCTCTCTTTGCAACTGACACATGGTAGATGGGCCCTATGAAATCTAGCCCCCACTTCTCAAATGGTTGCCAAGAAGTGGAAACAACCAAGGGGTTGTGCCTCTGCTTTGTTGGCTTGGGTCCACACCTCTGACAGACATCACATGCTTTTCCCCATTCCTCTACATCTTTGAATAATGTAGGCCATCATAAGCCAGCATCAAGGATTCTCTCGCTCATAATGTGTCTTGGAAGGTGCCCACCACCTGCTCCTTCATGTGTAGATTTAAGGATTTCTCTCACTTCCTCTGCTTCCCTGCACTTTCTAAACCCGTTGTCCTTGCTCTGTCTATATAGTTTTCCCTCGATAAAGGTAAAGGGTCTTCTTTTGATGAGCAGTCTCTTTATTTGCACATCACTTGCCTTCTCTGGATACAATCCAGTTTTAAGAAAATTCTTGATGTCATCATACCAACCTTGTGCTTGTATAGCGAACAAATTAGCATCTAGAAAATCATCATTTACTCCGATTGCTTAATCCATCATATTGATCCTAGATAGGTGGTCTGCCATGATATTTTCTTTACCTAGTCTATGGACTACAAAAAAATCAAATTCCTGGAACAAAAGTAGCCACCTCCATATCCTCCCAGTCGCTTGTGGCTTGTTTAATAAATACCTGAGTCGCTGATGATCAGTGATGATAACAACTTACACACCTAGCAAATAATGATGAAACTTTTGTACAATGAAAACCATTGCTAGCGCCTCCCTTTCTGTGGTGCTATAATTTTTTTCAGCCTTAGTCAAAATTCGATTGTGTTGAGCCAAAACTACACCCACTGCATATGCACTTGCATCTACATTACATGAAAAGGTTTTGACCAATTTGGTGAGATAAGAATTGGTTCAGCCACCAATTTGGACCTTAATGTTTGATAGGCATTCTCTTCTTCTTCTTCCCATTTAAAGGGTACTTCTTTACCTGTAAGTCTAGCCAGTGGTCTGGCTATCTCTGCATACATTTTGATAAATCTTCTATGGTACCCAGTATGCCCCAAGAAGATTTGAATCTCTTTAGGAGATTTGGGTTTAGGTAACTTTAGTATAGAAATAGTTTTATCAGGGTCCGAAGCCATACCCTTAGCAGATACCACATGTCCTAAGAGGGTTCCTTCTATCACAAGGAAATGACATTTATTTGGGTTCAACTTTAGTTTAGTCTCCCTGCATCTTTTAAAAACATTCTACAGCTATCTCAAGTGACGGTCCAAGCAATCCAAAGGGGTCTCTCCGTGAGATCTTTCAAAATGAAGAAAAATTCATCCATGAAAATT
Source organism: Ceratopteris richardii (assembly GCA_020310875.1). NCBI lineage: Eukaryota > Viridiplantae > Streptophyta > Polypodiopsida > Polypodiales > Pteridaceae > Ceratopteris > Ceratopteris richardii. The sequence continues at coordinate 20,645,801 of CM035408.1, read as the reverse complement.
CTAAGTGTTTCTAGAAATAAGGGTCCAAAAATGAGGTTGACAGTCCTGTTCAAGGTGACTAGAGCATTTATGAGGTCCAAATGGCTTTTTTACATATACATATATGCCCCAGGGTGTGATAAAAGCAGTCTTTTCACGATCCTCTAGGTGAATGGATATTTGGTTATAGCCACTAAAGCCATCCATAAAACTATATAATGTGTGTCCAACCACTTCTGCAATGACCTGCTCTACAAAAGGCATGGGGAATCCATCTAGAATGGTTACCTTGTTGAGTGCTCTAAAGTCAACACAAATCCTGATTTTGTTGGTATTCTTCTTTGGTACTATAACGATTGGTGAAGTCCATTCATAGTGTTCCACAGGAATGATGATTCTTGCATCCTCCATCTTCTGTATTTCCAAATAAACAACCTCAAAATATTTTGGGTTAAGTTTATAACTCTTTCCTCTTATTGGTTTAGCTCCATCACAAGAGGGATTCTATGCTCTCCATAATTGGCAGGAACTCCTTCTAAGTCTTTATAATGCCACACAAAAACATCTGCATAGTGTGTCAAGAAAGATTTTACCTTTTCAAGCAGCTCTGGGTGGCTCCACAACCAAGTGGCCACCAAAACTTGACGATTATTTTCCTGAGTGCCTAATTGTACTTCTTTGACTGGGTTTCTATCTACCATGGTATCTACATGCTCATCTCCAACCCTGTTTTCCTCCAATAGCTTTTCCTGCATTGTTGCATAAGCATGAGTGTTCTGGATCTCAGTGTATTCCTCTTTGTCATGCATCCATCCTGCAAGGATTTCTTGAATTGGCAAAGAACATTCCTCACTAGTATGTTTTACCTTGTCTTTAACTTTAGTAACTTCCTTCTCTGTTGTTGTTTCATCCTCCTCCAAATTGTGCTTGAGGGGTGCCTTCCTCCCCCTTTTGTGGTCTATGATGGGTTCTCCCAATCCATCCCTGAACTTTATCCTCATTTTCATCATAACATTCATCTGTGCAAGAATTATTTAGAAAAACTCCAAAACAAGAGGAAGAGTTGCCTGCTTGCACCCAATTTAGAGTGTCTTCTTCCTCCTCGAACTCGAATTGTGGTTGGTCCTCCCTTTCTTGTTCCATGCAAATGCCAACTGATTGCATCATGTTGGTGTTTCCTTGATGATCTTGACCCTCCTCTAAATATATCTGTTTAAGGTCCTATCCCTTCTGTTGTACCCACATAGTGTCTTTACCCCAGTCATGGATGACACTTGCATGCCTTAGCCATGGTCTTCCAATTAGGAGGGGAAATCCTCCCTCTACCTAGGGCCGTCTTAATACCACAAAATCCAAAATGAAGAGATTACCTTGTACTTTGAGTGGAACTTTTGGGATCACCCCCATTGGCCTTACTTTGCTTTGTTCGACCAAAGTGATGATGAAGTGGGCTGGTCTGGATGGGTGTAGGCCAAGTTTGTCCATGGTATGCTCAAGCATCAAATTTATGCCAGACCCACCATCCACAATGACTCCTTGTAGCTTTAATCCCTTAATTGTTACTGTCAGTCTCGGACTCTTATAATCGGTGAGAGGTGCTTCTTCTACACCCTTCCCTTGGCCTAAGGTAGTAGTCTTGGCCGCTAAGGTGGATGAGGAAGCCTCATCAATAATCTGCAATACTTCAGACCTGAATTTTGCATCCATGTTTATCAACTCAAGAATACTAACCTCTGTTTTAATTGAATTGAATAATCTTGAAGCTCTAGATTCCCTAAGATCAATTTTGATGTTTGATTTCTCAGATTCCTTGTGGGTGTGGTTGTATGCATTCCCAATGAAATCGTTAGTCTCTGAAAAATCTTCTTTTTGTGTTACCTCTTCACATTTTGTTGAAATTCCTTTCTCTTGTTTTGCATCTTCATAGATATCTAATTTGTTCTGATATACCCTCTGGTCTTTGTGATTTCCAAAAGTATTTGATCCCTGGTTTGGTTCTTCTGGAATTTTCCCTTTGTTTCTTGTCTGCATGACCATGGAGTTGATTTCTTCTAATTGTACCACTCAAGTGGATGGTGATTGTACATCATTGGCTCCTTCTGCTTCTCCATGGTTATCTACTGTAATCATTTGTAGATGGGGCCCAGATGTAGATGATTTGTTTTGTGGGAAACAATTTGTATAATGATCCTTGGCATCTGGGCAATTCCTGCAAGGGGGGCATTTACTTTGATAATGTCCACACTCTCCACACCTGAAATAGATAATTGGCCTTCTAGGTCCATTTCCATAATTACCTCTAGGTCTTTGATTATAGTTGTTACCTTGGTTGGAGGTTGCTGCCATTACATTGTTGAGAATTGAGCACCTCCTTGTGCCCAATAAGGTTGTGCAAATACCCCTCTTGACTAACATTCATGGGCCTCATGACCAACTTTCTTGCATAGCTTGCAAGTTACATTTAACAATGGACATTCACTTACTACATGACCCTCCTTGTTGCACATGGTACACCATAGCCCACTTTTGTTGCCACCCCCTTGAGTTCCTGCAACTCTTGTCGAAGCTGGGCCAGCTCTTCTACTTGGGCTTCCTCTTCCTTTTGTAGCAATGCTGCAATTTCCCTCCTCAACTGAGTCACAACACTCTCCTCCTCTTTATGGGGCTTATTCCTTTTTAAGCTCTCAAGCTCTTTCCTTAACTGAATTACCAGGTCTTGAGGTTCTGCAGGATATGACAAGTTGGAAGAGCTTGTGCCCCATATTGCTGTCTAATTTGTTCCAATCTTGTAGCTATAAATTCTTCTATTGTTTTTGTCGATAAAACCAAATCCTTTATTTTACATTGTGTTGATATGGGAAGTGGTTTAGCCAACCACTTCTTGATAAAAAAATTGTGGGCGTACACTGCCCCTTCACATACCTTCACATTTTTCCTTTTAATTCTTCAAATGTGCACCTAAGAGAGGGTTCATCTGAACCTTCCAAAACACTTTAAAAACACTTTGAACCTTAGAGAATTATAGAAAGACACTCTACAATCTGCAACCAACTTTCTGTAATTATACCCTTTGTGAACAATTAATTGTGCACCACCTATGCACCTTGACACCCAAACTTTGAATGCTTTGACTTCACCCATGTTGACTTTGACCTTGAACATGTTGAATTTGATTAGTTTGACTTTGACCTTTTGACTTTGATCATGGTTGACTTTGAGCAATATGACTTTTATGGGCTCAACACTTTACCTCCATATCTTCCTCCTCTACCTCTTCCTCTACCTCTTTCTCTTTCTCTTCCTCTTTCTCGATAATTGACCTTCATCTTGGCCTAATTGACTCCCTTGATAGCTTTGGTTGCCTTGTTGGTAGTTGCTTCTACCTCTTCCTCTTGAACCGCCTCTGCTGCATTTGCCTCTTACACCTTTGCTTTCATAGAAGATTTGGTCTTGGCTTCGCTTTGACTTGTTGCCTCCATGGTTGAGCTCCTCAGTCACCATAAGAGAAGTAAGTTGCTCAAAATCTGGTAATGAATCCATTACATACACAAAGGTTGTGAATGCCTTCCATTTACCATTTTCTCTAAGCCCATTAAGTGTGTGGGCAACTAGGTCATCATCATTTACCACACATCCTATTGAACCAAGTGCATCAGAAATCTCTTTTACTTTGAAGATGAATTCATTAATACTCTGCTTTGAAGATTTGCTAAGGTTGTTGAGATCATTCTTGAGCTGAATTTTTCTAGCCTTTGTAGAGGTAGAGTACAACCTTTCTAAACACTCCCAAACCTTCTTGGATGTATCGAGGTCTTGGATATGACCTACCTTGGAGTTGCTTATGTGTTGAGATAGAATGAAGATCACTCTCCTATCCCTTTCTTTCCACTCTCTAATGGGTCTCCTTTGATTCTCAGTAGGTGTATGTGGATCTATGTATGGCTTTACCTTAGTACCACTAACCAGCCCCCAAAGACCTTCCCCATGAGGAAGTTAGAGATTCTAAACTTCCAAGGTTGGTAATTGCTCATTTGAAGCTTCTCAGTTTGAGTATTATAGTCTCCCATTGTGTATGAGACTATAAAGTGGATACTAATCCCTCCTTGGATTGTGATAGATGTGAAAAAGAATGATATGCTACCTTCCCACAAGAGCCTCCACTTGTCTTGAACCTTTGATGATGATAGAAGCTCCTCCTTGCTTCAAATGCTTCTTCAAATCTTCTTGGTCATTGCTTCAATCCTTGGCTCTCAAGAAACTTCAAGGCCTCCTCTTGATGTCCTCAATGCTCAATGTTGAGCTTTGATACCACTAATGGAGTATATCCACTCCTAATTGCAATAGAAGAATGATAATCCCTTCCTAGGACCAAACAATTCATTACACCAAATAGTATATCCAATCCTAATTGCAATAGAAGAATGATAAGCCCTTCATACGACCAAACAATTCACTACCAAATAGCTCACTACCACAGCCCACCAAAACTTAAATTGCTCTCCAGACCTTGATATTGAACCTATGAAATTTTTCACAATATAAATAGAAAATATGGGATTTCCAACAAGCCAAAGATCACTCAATTTGGAGAATATGAGGGGTATCAACCTCCTTCCACAAGACAGACCATAAATTTTCCAAACAAGCAGCTTGCATCTATGTATATCTTCCAACACACATACATTTGGGAATATGTAGAGATTAGATAATAAATTTTTCAAGCTCAATATAATCAATGGTAATGAACACTTAATACTAAAATTATATCCAAAATAAATCTTAAAATTGTAGGAAAAAACTGAGTTATCTTGCATATGAGTCAGACAACTACATAAAGAGATATGGATGATCAAACAAATTCCTGTGAGAAGATTCTAGCAAACAAGGGGTGCTTAAGCTAGGGGATAGCTTAGGCCTAGAGTAAACACTCCTAATGAGAGCCTCCAAGCTCTCAAATGGTAGAGGAGGATGGCCACAAATTTGCTCCATGTGTTTGCTTATATAATGCTAAAAAAGGTAATTGCAAATTTGAATTCAAAAAAGCCCTCCAAATTATCCCAACTTTTCTTCCATCAATTAGTTGAGTAATGAGCTGAGAAAGCTCGTGGAAAAGTGGTTGTATATCCTACCAAAAAGTGTGAATGATGTGACACTTCAATTTAGCATGAGTTCCCACACTTGAGATTGCTAAAATTCTAACATGGAGCACTCTTGAGTGAGGAGATTTATAGAAAATCTTGTTGGAAGTGAGGTAGGCCCTTGGCTCATATCACAGGTCCATGGTTCCATAGGTCCAGCATATACAACACAGAATCTAGCAATCTTCAATATTGACAAAACATGAACATACCACAACTTAATCATACAGATGATGAGACAAAGATAGAGAAAGAATAGACGACATGTGTAAGGTGTTACGTAAGCCATCGCTTACTCATAGTATCATATATACCAATGTTCAATGTACAATGTGGGAGCAAAACTCTCAACCACTCTATGTGATGAGAAACAGATGGAAGAGTGAATGTACAAATGTAACAAACATATTCAGATGTATGGGCAGAAATCTGAATATATATGAGATGTGTGACCTTATAGGTTATAGAAGAGTGAATATGAGTGAATGAAAGAGGAAGGATCAGTGTGAAATTGATAATCAACAAACCCTCATCTAACCTTAGGCTATGGAAGACCCTAAGTTAGATACGTGTGTGAAAAGATCACATACTTAAAAAGTAGCAAAGAACGCTAAAAAGTTTGCTACCGAAAATCCTCAAACTCATGTGAACACACCTTCTCAAACACCTCATCCAAATATGCATAAAGCATATACGTACTGTTTCTCTTGTACCTATGCCGAATAGGACTCCTCCTGATATGAATGCTACTGCCTCCATAAAATTCAAGTAGTACCTGTGTGCATAAAGAGAATATGTACCTCAATACTTAACATAAGATGTAAATCTTATGTTAAACACCATCAAATGTCTTTGAAGTAGCCCGAAATCTTCATGTAGAAGACAATCTTCAACTACAACATGTAGATGGCCAATCCTCACCATCAAGCTACTAATGACCAAGTCTTCTTGCCATGAACAAGAGATAACCTCCTATCCATGAGCTAGAGTGTGAGCACACCCTTCATCTTCTCCAAGAAGAATCATTAAGAAGAACTCCATAGCTGCTCCTCAACATGCTTCAAGTTAGCACCATGGCTGCCCCATGTGCTAGAAGAAACACCACCTCTATTGAGGTCCAAGCTCCAAGCTTGTGTTGAACACTAGGTGTAGGATACATAGAAGTGACCCAAATAGTCTATTATATAGTTTTGTGTACTCTTGAAAAGCATCTCTAATAAAGCACATATCGCAAACGCTATCGCTGATTTTATCCGGAAAGAAAAATCCATTGCGATCGCTATCTACAAGAAACGGAACGCGTTGCTTTTGTCTGTCTGCTCCCCATGGGATTTGAACTCGCATGGGTGCGTTAGGAGGGTTTTGCCTTATCCACAACACCTAAGCGCTTTTGTTGTTAGAGGGAGTAGTAACATAAACTACTTATGCTATACTCTCTGGACAAAATGGACCAATCTTTGACCAATAGGACATTGTTTCCCAACAATCCCCCCTGCAATGTCATATTGGTACAAATTGAAATGTATCTGCAAACTATCAAAGCTGCAAATTACCACAAGCTTCAAGCTTGTACTCTCGCACTTCAGAACTTGTTCTTCAAAAGTCTTCTTCAAAACTGAATTTGACTTTTCTTCAAAAAACCTGAACTTGCTGAATATGAACCATAATACTTGAGAAAATATGCAAACTAGATATCCAATAGTGTACACATCAAGCAATCACTGCTTGACAACAAATATAGCATGAACTGTCTCTGAACCTGCTAACTCCTGTTTTCAAAAACCTGAAAACATACACTAGGATCCACATATTTGCATTTAAAAAGGTTTCTCAACGTACTTTTGCTGTGTCATGTAGATACACTAAACAAAATCAGGAACTGAATCCTGGAACCTGTGACTGAAAACTCACAACTTAGTGTATTATGAACATTGTTGGTTCATCTCTGACTGTACTGAAGTCAAATCAACTCAACTCAATTGAAATCAACTGAAATATGAGTAAAAAAATCTATGATGTCATCATGTCTTCATCCTTAAATCCTTCATACATCTTTCCTTCAGAACGTGGTATAAACATATATGTGCGCACTTCTAAAATATACCTTTCTGAAATATCAAGCTTCTCTTCAATAGAACTCTGGAACCTTCTCCTGAACAGGAACACCTAACAGGAACTTTCTCCAAACATTCTTCTTCTTCCTTCTTCTTACAAAGCTGGAACATAAAGAGAACCTGACAAAGGAAATATAGGAATACCTGTAGGTATGACTCTGTATTCTTTCACATATGGTTGAAAATAAGTCTTCATGTTTCATCACCCCCCCCTGGATGACTTAACACTAGTATCCAAAATTCTTCAAATATATCACACTTTATGAAATCTGGAACGTCTTCCTTCATAAGTCTAATGTTCAGTGATCAATACCTGTATCTGAAAAAATTTTGAATCCTTTTTATTAGCATTGCGCAGATGCCAATAGCTTTCCATGTCATTCCTCAGCTTTCCAAAATCTAGAATAAGGTTAGCTGATCCTAACATAACAAAACCTTGCTGAAAGCTTTATAGGATTCATAACCTTCAGTAATATAACAAGTATCTTCTTCTATCTCTCTACAACACAAATCTGATAGAATCTGAATCTTTGACTTACTTCTTCCAATGTTAAGAATCTTCACAAACAAAGGATAGACAACTGACTCATAAATACTCAAGATCATACAAGATCTATCCAAGATCAATGATCTTTCTTGTGTAGAATCTGCTCTCATCAAACCTTCATGACTGAATGTTTGATTTGTTACCTGAATGTCTCCAAGTGTCCATGCTTCTTACAAAGTTGTAAAACTTTTCTTTAAACAAATCCTTTCCAAGAATCTGTAACTCCTACTTGAAACATAAGTGGACAAACTTCTCACCTTGAGAACTCCAAAAGCTGCAAGTTGATACTTCATCTTTTCATATTCTACCCAGGTGAAATGTGATAGTACCTGCTTGATTTTTTTTTGGCTAACTCCACTTCTCAATCAAGTGGTAGGAACTAATGGAACACCTTTTTGAATACAAGCATGTATCCAAAAATCTAGACAATCATAGAAAGTAGATTCTTCATTGACTTGTACATCAACAATCTGAAATTTTTGAAGTTTTTTGAAAATAGTGAATATGAGGTAACCTTTTCCAAACATAAAACCTCAACCCAAGTCTTCAACATCTGCTACAAAAAACTCTTTTACCTTAAGAGTTAGATAAAGAAGAAATATACTTCTCTGCAACTTGTCATATACCGAGTAGCTTTGTATTGACACTCCAAGAATTCTTTGAGGGAACATATAAGCTGCCTGCTCAAAAGCTTCAACTAAAACATAACTCATACACATACGAGTCACAACATATATCTGCTGCTTTTTCTTTCTCTCAATGCAATTCTTTGTCAAATCTACTAAATCATGACCAAGTGTAATGCAAAACAAGAAACTGCTTCTTCTTTAAACAATCTTCACATAAGATGTTCTCGTAGACTTGTCTTTGGGTGTAGAGGATAAAATAGGAAAAGTATATGGAAAATATATGAGAAAAGGAAGTCTTAATTTTCTTTTGGAAATGATGGACTTTCTTCTTCTGCATCTTTCTTCCACCTGATGATGTCAACATCTTCAAACTTCTCTTCCATACCTTTTGTTATCTTCATCTTGAAGTAGCAAGTACTCTTGACCTCTTCAAATGAACTTTCTCTCTTCCTCTAATGCTAAGAGTAAGAGATAAAACAAACATGGTTTACAAATGGAAGTGAATATAGAATCATGTTTTATCATCTCCTCATATCTCTGAATCAAAAATTTGCTTCAAATGTCTGAAACGACTAAATTCAGCAATCTTTTGTTTGAATGATGAATTACCCTTCTAGAGTTACCTCTCTAGATACTTAGATTACATTCTGTACCTGGATATCCAACCAATTTACAACAGAAAATTGGCTAAAAACAAAAAACTCATCCCATCTCCAAATTTGTCTTCTTAGATAAGCTTTTCTTGTCATAAAAGAGATCTCTCAAAACTCTCTAGAAAAACCTCTAGATACCTATTTTGATGTAGCTTTTAACTTTCAAATGATAAAAGCGTATAAAAGCACTCCTTGAAACCTTCAAATCTCTTCATAATTGCTCTTCTAAGATATGACCTCCAAATGATAATCTGATAGTAGAAACTGATACCTATGATTTGATGTTGATCTGATTCCTTGATCTTCTCTAAACCATTGTTCTTCCTTGAATTTGAAGTAGTCTTCTCTTCATCAAGTCTGGGTCTTCAAACAATACTTTTGTAAAGTATTTGCATACTCTTCCAAAAATATTCAGCTGCTAACAGATCATCAACTTCATACTCCACACTGATGAATATACATGTAACTGAATTGTCTAATTCTCAAATCTCTACTCATCTAGATTAAGTGTGTATGTCAAATGTTAGAAGATGCTTCTTAAATCATATGTTGTAAACATGGAATTCTAGAAAACCTGGGAACCTGAATGAGCCTCAATGCATTGATGCCAAAGACCTAAAGTTCTGAAACCAAAACCTTAGTGCGCTGATACCAAATATTGGAAGTGAGGTAGGCCCTTGGCTCATATCATAGGTCCATGGTTCCATAGGTCCAACATAAACAACACAGAATCTAGCAATCTTCAATATTGACAAAACATGAACATACCACAACTTAATCATACAGATGATGAGACAAATATAGAGAAAGAATAGAGGACATGTGTAAGGTGTTACGTAAGCCATCGCTTACTCATAGTATCATATATACCAATGTTCAATGTACAATGTGGGAGCAAAAGTCTCAACCACTCTATGTGATGAGAAATAGATGGAAGAGTGAATGTACAAATGTAACAAACATATTCAGATGTATGGGCAGAAATCTGAATATATATGAGATGTGTGACCTTATAGGTTATAGAAGAGTGAATATGAGTGACTGAAAGAGGAAGGATCAGTGTGAAACTGATAATCAACAAACCCTCATCTAACCTTAGGCTATGGAAGACCCTAAGTTAGATACGTGTGTGAAAATATCACATACTTAAAAAGTAGCAAAGAATGCTAACAAGTTTGCTGCCGGAAATCCTCAAACTCATGTGAACACACTTTCTCAAACACCTCATCCAAATATGCATAAAGCATATACGTACTGTTTCTCTTGTACCTATGCCGAATAGGACTCCTCCTGATATGAATGCTACTGCCTCCATAAAATTCAAGTAGTACCTGTGTGCATAAAGAGAATATGTACCTGAATACTTAACATAAGATGTAAATCTTATGTTAAACACCATCAAATGTCTTTGAAGTAGCCCAAAATCTTCATGTAGAAGACAATCTTCAACTACAACATGTAGATGGCCGATCCTCACCATCAAGCTGCTAATGACCAAGTCTTCTTGCCATGAACAAGAGATAACCTCCTCTCCATGAGCTAGAGTGTGAGCACACCCTTCATCTTCTCCAAGAAGAATCATTAAGAAGAACTCCATAGCTGCTCCTCAACATGCTTCAAGTTAGCACCATGGCTGCCCCATGTGCTAGAAGAAACACCACCTCTATTGAGGTCCAAGCTCCAAGCTTGTGTTGAACACTAGGTGTAGGATACATAGAAGTGACCCAAATAGTCTCTTATATAGTTTGTGTACTCTTGAAAAACATCTCTAATAAAGCACATATCGCAAACGCTATTGCTGATTTTATCTGGAAAGAAAAATCCATTGCGATCTGTGCTTTATTAGAGATGCTTTTCAAGAGTACACAAAACTATATAAGAGACTATTTGGGTCACTTCTATGTGTCGTACACCTAGTGTTCAACACAAGCTTGGAGCTTGGACCTCAATAGAGGTGGTGTTTCTTCTAGCACATGGGGCAGCCATGGTGCTAACTTGAAGCATGTTGAGGAGCAGCTATGGAGTTCTTCTTAATGATTCTTCTTGGAGAAGATGAAGGTTGCCACTCAAAGTAGAGATGCATATAACAATGTCTAAAGCTGAGTATAGAGGCTTAGCACAAGTCTCATGGGAGATTATGTGGCTCAAGAAGTTGTTTGTTGATCTTGATCTGCAGGTTAAGCAAGTACCTATTTTTTGTGACAACATAAGTAGCATATGCCTGGCTCAAAATCCGGTGTTCCACACAAGGTTGAAGCATATAGAAGTGCATTACCACTTTATTCGAGAGAAGATTGTTGGAGCTAGACTTCTGCGGAAGCACGCGAACAACACAAGGAAGAAGAAGAAGCTTGGAGCACAACACACAATACTGAATGTATTACTAGAGAATGTACAAAGATAAGTAGCCCATTAGGGCAATAGGCGTATATACAAGCCGAGGGAAAAAAACCTCCTAAAGAGGGAAAAAAATGCCCGGCGGTCCTAGTGTGTTCACACACATCACTACCTAAATATATCAACAAATCCGCCCTAGGAGTGATGCGGAGAACAAGGAGCTGGCACTCATGTATAAGGAAGTGCCAAGCTATGTGGAAATCACTCCACAAAAGGAAGTGAGCCCAAAGCTTTGCGGAAAGCTTCAAACTTCTCCCTAGGCAGAGCCTTCGTGAAAAGGTCTGCTATGTTCTCCTGCGTGGGCACATATGCCAAGCTGATCTCCCCAGCATAGAACCTCTCCCTGACATAGTGATAATGCACCTCAATGTGCTTAGTGCGAGCATGGAACACAGGGTTCCTCGCAAGTGCCAATGCGCTCTGACTGTCAGTGAAGATGGTGGTGGCAGAAGACTGGCCAACTCCCAAATCAGCCATAAGACGTCTGAGCCACGCACACTCAACAGTCGCTGTGAAAGCTGCCCTATACTCAGCCTCACAACTGGAAGTGGCCATAGTAGGCTGCTTCTTGCTCAACCAAGATATACATGAGCTACCATGGACACACAAGTGTCATAGCAACCAACCCAATCTGTCTCCATAGGAGTAGCAATAGGCTTACACTCTTCAAGGCCAAAACGCTGCAATAATGTGTCAATATATTTCGTTTGACACAAAGCCATCCCACCATCAACTTGCATAAACTGAATGCCCAAATAGTGATGCAAATGCCCCAAATCAGACATCTCAAATGAGGCATGCAAATCAGCCTTGAAATCAGCAATATGCTTCTCAATAAGACTAGTGAGCAACATGTCGTCAACATAGACAAAAATGATCAGAAGCACATCATTAGCACGCTTAACATATAAGGTGCTTTTAGTTGGACTGTTCTCAAAACCATGTGCAATCAGATAGGCATGTATCTTCTCATACCAAGCACGTGGTGCTTGCTTTAAACCATATAAGCCCTTTAACCTGCACACCTGGTTTTCATGCCCTTTTTGCACAAAGCCACGGGGCTGAAAAACATACACTTCTTCATGCAAGTCACCATTCAAAAATGCTGTTTTAATGTCCAACTAATGTACATTCCAACCATGATGGGCTGCAAGTGCACAAATGCTCCGAACAGTAGTCATACGGCATGTAGGTGCAAAGGTCTCATCAAAATCAATGCCTCTTTCCTGCGCATAACCATTTGCAACAAGCCTAACCTTATACCTGTCAACTGTATCATCAGGTTTACGCTTCAGCTTGTATACCCACTTAGTGCCAATGGCCTTCTTGCCAGGAGGCAAGTCACATAAAGACCATGTACCATTCTTCATTATAGCATCATATTCAGATTGCATAGTAGCCATCCAGTTTTCTGAATTTTGTGCTTCATCAAAAGAAACAGGCTCATTCTCATCACAGAGACTAGACGCAGCCATAGCATAGCAATCTGATGCAAAGGAGGCACTATGAGAGCCTGAACGAGTACGATATGACAAAGGTGCATCTAATTTGCTGTCACACAATGTCTGCACCAACCATTTTGGCATAGTTTTTGCCTGCTCAATATGAGCTCTCTCATCAACAAGTGCATCATGTAAATCTGCATCAGAAATGGAATGATTTGCATCATCATATGAAACCTGCAAAGGCTAAGAAGTTGCCTCATTAGGACCAGCACTAGACTGTCCACCTGTAAAAAGAGGCATCAAAGTATCATACATGTCTTTGGAACTAACAGATGTCTCCTTAGTACATGAAAGCAGTGGTTGAATAGCATCTTCCACAAAGACAACATCACGGCTAACCAGAATGCGTTAAGTCTATGGATGATACAGACGATAGCCTTTACTTTCAGAACTGTACCCAACAAAAATACATTTTACTGCCCTATCATCCAATTTTCTGCGATGTTGTTCAGGCACTAATGCATATGCCAAACAACCAAAAATACGCAGATGAGCAACAGATGGCTTGCGGTCATGCCAAGCCTCATATGGAGTGATATACTGCAGCGCTTTAGTGGGACACCCGTTAAGTACATATGCTGCACACATGACAGCCTCAAGCCAGAAACTATGTGGTAAAGCCTCACTCTTGACCATACACCTCGCCATCTCCATGAGTGACCTGTTCTTCCATTCAGCAACTCCATTTTGTTGAGGTGTATACGACACTGTACAATGGTGTTTTATCCCACGTTTAGCCAGAAATGCATTAAAATCAAAAGACATATATTCCCCCCCTCAATCAGAACGGAGGGTGCCCATTTTACATGCTAACAGATTTTCAGCCACAACCAAAAACTGTTTGAAGCACAAAAACACTTCGGACTTTGCCTTCAATGGATATACCCATGCATGCCTGGAAAAATCATCAATGAAAGTCACGAAGTAAAGATAGTTTCCAAAAGAAGGTGTCTACATAGGACCACAGACATCACTATGTACAAGCTGCAATTTTTGCGTAGCCCGAAGTGAACCATCTTTTGGAAAAGGAGGAACGCTGCATTTTGCCCAAGATACAGCCTTCACATACATGTTTTCCAGGTGCCTCAAGCTTGGGCAAAGAAGACACCATATCAGATTTCTGCAGGCGTAGCAAACTAGCAAAATTCAGATGACCAAAGCATGCATGCCAAAGCTTTGCATCTGACATAGCCTGAGAATCATGAACTGCACATGTCGAATCATTCACAGATCTTTCATAGTCTATGAGCTTATACAGCCCATGACATAAAATGCCAGAAGCAATAATAACATCGCCATTTGACAAATCATGAACTGTACATCTGTCATCAACAAATTTCACAACCAAGCCAATCTTGGCTAATGCAAAAACTGATAACAGATTCTTCTTGATCCCTGGCACGAATAAAGCATCTGACAAGGTGAAAGAACTACCATCAGCAGTAGTCAGAATGATCTTACCAACTCCCATAACAGGATAAGAGGAGTTGTTGGCACATGTGACAGTATTCCCTGTAGGGGTAGGCTCGAGTGAAGAGAAGAAACTGCGCTGCGAGGTAATATGTTTGGTCGCCGTCAAACCAAACATCTGAGTCCACTGTAGACATGCACTGCTCATGAGAAGATGGGTCAAAACTATAAACAGTAGTAAATGCCCATTCTTCTTCCTGCACAAGATTAGCAGACTCTGTTTTTGGTGTAGAGGCTTCTGCAACAACCATTTCCATCCTCCTTTTTCTTTGCCTCTTTTGCAGCCAGTTTTGGATAGTTCTTTATGATATGATCATTCCCTTTACAGTACTCGCAAAACAATTTCTGCTTTTCTGATTTCTTCTCATCTTTATCCTGGTTCTTCGAATGTGCAGCATTTGCAGATTTCTGCTTACTAGTAGAAGAGCACCATTTTCCTTTGCCCTTCTGACTAGCCAGGAAAGCTTGATCTGCAACACGCATAATGGACCTGTTCTGTCTGGACTAATCTTCCTGCAATAGAATAGAAACTAACTCCTCAAATGATAAGGCATTCGGATTGCCTTTCATCATCAACCAAAGAGTAGAAGCAAAACTTTGGTATGAATCAGGAAGACCATTTAGAACGGTCTGCACAAGTGAGCTATCTGGTATAACCTCATCAACAGAAATCAACTGTTCCTTCAAGTCTTTGATCTTCGTTAGGAAACTGTCCATAGAATCACCTTCATTCATGTGCTCACTCTCCAACTATTTTCGGAGGTAAGCAACACGAGCCTCATTCCTAGCTTGGTACAATGTGGTAAGTGTATCCCAAGCATCCTTAGCTATTCTGCAAGAGCGAATATGAGAAATAATGGCACGTTTGACAGACAAAGCTATCAATGCATGTGCTTGGGCATCTCTGCCATCCCAGCGAATCTGCACTGTAGTAGGTGCAGCAGAAACAACAGCACGAATAGGAATCTGCAGAATATCATCTTCGACACCATCTTCATCACCTCCAGCACCTGTATTTGCAGTACCTGTAGTCAAAGGTGTAACAGGACGTCTTTCAACACCCTGCACAATGTTCCACAATCCTTTTGCAACCAATACATGTCGTATCATATAAGCCCACAATGGGTAGTTGGTACCATCCAACTTATCCTCAATAGCCAACATACGGAATACATCACTGCTTTCAGCCATGGCCGGTGACTAAAATACCTTGATGCAGAAAATTGACTGTATCTCAAAAAGTTGAACAGAACTGCCTAGACGAGTTCTGCTAGACCTGTAGCAGACTTCGAGACGCTTAAACTGGCGAACAAAAACTGGTATATACCTTTGGCACAAAAAGACGAAATAGCCTGCACAAGCGTTGCGATAGTGCATTCGGAGGTCGAAACGAACTCAGATTGCAATTTCGGTACCACAGAGCGAAGATGTTTTGATCTTCGAAACACCCTGAGTATGCACACCAAATCTCGTGCGAATATGAGACTGCAAACAGAGGAGTGTCGACGGCACCCTAGATGAAGCGACGACCTGCTCTGATACCAATTGTTGGAGTTAGCCAAGAAGAAGCTTGGAGCACAACACACAATACTGAATGTATTACTAAAGAATGTACAAAGATAAGTAGCCCATTAGGGCAATAGGCGTATATACAAGCCGAGGGAAAAAAACCTCCTAAAGAGGGAAAAAAATGCGCCGGCGGTCCTAGTGTGTTCACACACATCACTACCTAAATATATCAACAAAGATCATGTCAAAGGATGTCAAGGTGGAGCATGTCAATACAAAGGACCAATATGCAGATATGTTTACCAAAGCATTGGATGGGGTAAAGCTACAACACTTCAAGGCATACATTGGAATGAAGGAGTTAGGCATTGAGACTTGAGGGGAAGTGTTGAAAATCAAGTCTCAATCATGCAAAAAGGATTAACCACGAGTTTTGCAAGTGGACCAATAGAAAAGGAGGACCCAAATTCATGGAATAAAGTTAGAAGCTCCACCAAACTCAATCAAACTCAAATCTCATCAAATCAGACACCAAAAAGTACACCTAAACCGATTGGTGGGTGGTTAGCTAGATTGTAGGAAAAGTAAAACTCTATATAAGCATCATCCCATCTTTGTTTCTCAAGTTGTATGCATTCCATGAGTTTCCCACTTAGTTTAGTGAAGTCATAAACTCTGGCAAGCAGCCCCCTTGCTTGCTTACCTCATTTTCTAATGATTTTGCTCCCCTCTATCTAGAGCTGTAGTTAGGCTTTTCCAAATCTGATTGTACTAGATTGCAGAGCATTGTATTCATTTGGTCTCTCATATTGTGCCCTGAACTTTGCCAAAGTTGCAAGTTATTTGGCTGAGTGAGTTGTGAGAAATTGTCAACTTTAAGGTATATCTCCGCACATAGGTAGAGAGTGTTGCAAATAGGTAGCCTGTTTTGCAGAGGGTAGTTCTCCCAGCTGGAATATCCATTTGGGATGATTTAAAGCTTGTTAGGTAGCTCTTATAGTCTACTACAAGTCTGCAAAATTTAATTTTAATTCTCTATACTGGTGCAGAGAAAACTTCATAATAGTGAGCATATATCACTATTTGTGGACCTAGTGGAGGGCAGCCGTCTTCCATTTTTGCATTAGGGTGTCAGAATCATCCCCCATCATTTACTGGTATGAGGAGGATGAGGTTCCTTGTCTAATTGAACTTTATTTTTCTCCAATTTCATTTCTTCCTTAGTAACCTCTTCAACTTCAAGTTCTAACTTCCTAGGATCCATCTTCCTATTCTACATTGGATGCTCACTTTGCAAGTCAATCTCTTTTCCCTTTTTCCCACTTCTTTTTTTGTTGTCTTTTTGCCAGGACTCTTCACTCCAACCACAGATTCTCTAAAACATTGAGCATGTAGAGAAATTAGAAGATTATCTTCAACTCCAATCACATGAAAAATATTCTTTGTAATTAACTGGGCTCCATTCATGAATTTTTTGGAGTCCCAATGCTTTGCTACCTCCTTCAATCACTCATGGACATACAAGGACACACCCACTACTCCAAAAGGCTTTGTTTTATCTTTGTTGTTCAACATCACTAGTGTCACTAGTTTATGAGGCATAGTGTACCTAGCAAGCCTTAGAGAACATAACAATTGCAAAAAGGTCCTGATTGCCAATTCCTCATTAGGTTCCTCTTTGAAATCCTAGAATTTAGCATATCTTGCATAAGAGGCTACATTATTTTTATAAAATGCACATCTGTTGATACATTTAGGTAGTGATGTGTGTGAACACGCTAAGACCACCGGGGCACTTTTTTCGTTCGTTAGGAGGTTTTCTTCCTAGCTTATATATATGCCTATTGTTGGGAATGATGGATGGACACTTCAAGATGATGAGTAGGTACTACCAAATCCTGCTTTGTACCAGCCCTTTGATGCTTCAGAGTTGATAAGTGGATCTTCTTAGCTTTCCAATGACACCATAAAATGCCCTATGTACTTTGGAAATGATGTATGAAAAGGTTGAATCAAAACAGACAACTTTGAACTTCAAGTCTTCAAGAAAACCTTCTATTTTTTACTATACACCTGCTGTATCTTTTGCTCAGTATGACCAGCACAGTAGGAATTGGAAAAATTCCTTTTATGGGTATCTAATTAGCTTAACAGGCTAACTATTCCAAGTGGAATCACTTAAAAAGATTAACTATGCTCAGAGAAATTAATTTAGCAAGTAAACCTTTACCCCTGATATTTGAGGATTGTTGCAGACCTCGACCAATGACCACCTCGACAAACTTTTCTCTGAAATGGCTGAATAGAAATCCTTCAAATTTTGGTAGCATGTAGAATACTTTGAGCTGCTTCCAACAAGCTATAGATCTTTGAAGTTGATTGAGAAATGAGTGAGATAGGATCTCCACAAGTTGACTGACTTTCAGAGACTATGATAGAGAACTCAGAGATGAACAATGTATATATATGTATTAATGAACAATGTTGTACAATGCCATAGGCATGAAGATCATTGCCTAATGGTGTAGAAAGGTGTGGCCTAGAGTGTAGGCCTCACACACACTCAGAAAGTACAATGAATAGCCCGAGATTGATGAGTCTACTACCCGCGACTTTTTCTTAGAAGTTTATATAGATGTTCACTTCCAATTTGAATTTGAATTCAAATTGTTGGTTTTTTCTAAAAAGTGATCCTCCATTATAGGAGATATTCCATCAATCAAAGATCTAACTTTTTTGCAAGATCTTCTTGGTAGGTGTTTACAAAGATTCCAAGTCAAACAGGAATTTTACAAAAGGATAAAATGGTAATTAACCATCAGCATTGATTCCTATGCATCTTCATATGTGTATGAACTACAAGCCAAATGTGTAGGCTTGTGAATTGCACCAACAGCTCCCCCTCAAGCCAAACATTTTGGCTTGGTCTTCATTCTTCAGTCTTCATGTATATCCTGCAATCCAATCAATTATTTGAACATGCAAAGTTTGGTTCCATCCAATGCTTTAGTTAAGAAATCTCCACACTGCATGTTGGTTGATACATATGTTAGTTGAATGTCCTTGCTTAATAACTTCTCTCTCCCATAATGGTAATGGACCTCTATATGCTTGGTCCTAGCATGATAAATAGGATTAGCTGCAAGGTGAAGTGAGCTTGTATTATCTCCAAAGATCAATGGTGAGGTAGTATACAAACCCAATTCTGTATACAATAACTTGATCCATATGGCTTCTTGAGTGGTGTTTGCCAATCCTCTATACTCTGCCTCAGTAGAAGATAAGGCAACAGTAGGTTGCTTCTTTGAAGACCATGATATTGGTTTATCACCTGCAAATGAAATGTATCTAGAAGTGCTCCTTCTATCATCCTTGCATCCTGCCCAATCTGCATCTGAATAAATCTTGATATCCAAGTCTGAAGTGTAAGGGAAATACAAACCATGATGTTGAGTACCCTTGAGGTAATTTAGAATTCTTTTCGCAGCTTCTAAGTGAGGTACCCTTGGCTTGTGCATGAACTGACTTAGCACACTAACTCCATATGCAATATCTATCCTTGTTAAGGTAGCATAGTTCAAGCTTCCCACTATGCTTTGGTAGCTTACCTCTTATTTGAGAAGGAATGTGTACATATGCTACACATCCAAATATCCTGCAATGATCAAGTGAGGGTCTCTTACCATGCCATGCTTCATAAGGGGTCATCCCATCAAGTGACTTAGATGGTAACCTGTTTATGAGGTAAGTGGCAGTAGATACACTCTCTGCCCCATAAGTAGTTAGATAATTTCTTTTCATTTAACATTGACCTAGCTGTTTCAACAATCAATCTATTTCTTCTCTCAGCTACCCCATTCTGTTCAGGAGTATACCTTGTGGTGATTTCTCTCTTGATTCCTCTGTCTTGAAAGAATGCTTCAAACTCATTGGAGAGGTACTCACCTCCTCCATCTGACCTTAGCCTCTTTAGGTTTCTTCCTGTCTGATTCTCAACAAGTGCAAGATATTTTTTAAAACAATTGAACACTTCATCTTTGTGCTTCATAAAGTACAATACAGTCCACCTGCTATAGTCATCAATAAAAGATACATAGTACCTTGATCTTGAGATTGAGGGGTCTTTGCTTGGTCCCCATACATCTGTATGAACAAGTTCTAGGTAGTCCTCATGCATGTAGCCTTTTCTTGAGAAGGGTAACCTGTGAGACTTCCGAAACTGACAAGCACCACATTTATAAATCATGTGCTGTTTGGAAACATTAGGTATTCCAATTACACATTGATCCCTGCATATTTGTTTCAAGGTTCTTTCTCCTACATGCCCTTATCTCTTATGCCAAATCTCAAGTTCTGAAAGTGTTTGATCTTTATAATTGTAGAGTGCAATATTCTTTATGTCTTCTAGCTCAAAAGTAAAAAGTCTACTTGTCTTTTCTCCTTTAGCAACTTAAATGTCAATCTGCAGAGACGTGAGGACTAGTATGAAGACTATGAGCAAGTGATGGCACAAGTGCGTGTGTGAGAAGCACACAAGCATGCACACACATACAAACACGCGCACATGGCGAGAGCAAAGAGAGGAACAATGGAAAGCTTCTATTACAAAAGAAATATCTTACAAGAGCTAATATCTCTAACAAGCCAACCTCAAAAATGAGCTCTCTAGCTCTTTTTATAGCTTTTTGAGTAGTTTTGGTCCTATCTAGACCTAGTGTCTGACCTAGTTAAAAATTAGGTTTCACGGCTTATTTGGGGGCTCAAACGGAGTCTAAAAATTATGAAAATTGGTAGGATGATACTTCTCCTCAAGCTCGAGCATGCCTTGGCTTGAACCAAATGGGGTTGCAAAAATGCAAAATGGTATTTACAGTGGTTTTTAGTGATTAAAAGCACATTTTTTATAGGGATTTCTTATGAAAATTTGACATGTGCTTCTTGGAGCTCCCTAAATGCTCCATCTTCTTGTGTGTCCACATCTTTGATGTGTTTCCCATGCTTTGTCCTTGACCTAGAGCTTCAACACTCCCCTCCTCTTGAGTTTGTCATCCCTGATAGACCCTTGTTGGAGTGGTTGTTCCATGTAGTACTTGAGAGGTAGTGTCCATGTAGCAGGTTCTATTGTCTTGATCTTCATTTTGTTGCTACTATCCTTTGCAAGTTGTAGTCCCTTTGTATGTACTTCTTCCTTGTACTCCATCTTGATGGTGTCTTGTGAGCTTTCAAAAATTTTGAACTGCTCAAAAGAGGTTGTCAATGTTGATTGTGGGTAGCTCTTGATGGTGGATTGCTTCCTTGCTCTTGTTGTTGTCACCTTGATGTCCTCTGGTTCTTTCAAAGATGGCTTTCATAGTTTTCATGCCAAGTACTTGTAACCCATGATGGGTTAGTGTTCTAGTGCATGGGTGGAAGAAATATGTGCCTTGTGCAAGGCCTTGTAATGTGGCCCTATGCATGTGTACTTGGGAAATGCATTGGAAGAAGTATGGTGCAAGAAATTGGGTCTAGAGCTAACTACTCAAGGGTATGCTGATGAAGAGGTTTCCTAATCTGTCATGGTTATAGTGTTGCCGAAGTAGGTGATTCTTACCATGGTGAAAGGTCCATCGATCTTCACTCTTCGTGTTGTATGCCCATCATGGTGATTGACCATTGGCATGTCTTGCTTTCTTGTTGATGATTCACTGATAAGATTTGTTGATCACATGGTTTTGTCCTTTCTCTTTTATTTTTCTTTTCCCCCTTTTTTTTTAAACAATGGCATAAAACAAGAAGAAAGAGGTTAGTATCAAGAAAATATTTTACATATGTCAAATGTGTCTCATGTGCCTGGGATTTCTCAATTGTGTCTATGCACGACCTTGTAATGTGGCCCTATATTAATGCACACTTTGGAAATGCATGACTTGAATGGTGTAAAAAACAAGTTTATGCCAAAGGCACATGGTTGTTGCATGTCGAGGCTTTCAATGTTCTTGCAAAAGTTGATGCAGCCTTTGTTGGAGGTATCCATTGGATTTCAAAATGATAACTAATCATTCCCCCTTATAGGGATCCATTTTAGAACTATGTTGGGTTTCATACAAGTCACTTTTGACTTCTTCATCGTTGGGTGGTTGCTTAAAGTTTGTATTGTTGAAGAAGTTGACTTCTTAGGTTTAAGTTGACTGCATGGTCATAGATCCAGTCTTGATCCAAGACAAGTGGTTCCGTAAGGTCTTCATCTTGACACATTAGCATATTGACTCGCATTGGGGCATCTTGAAGGTAGATGGGAAGCTCCACCTTGACCAAACAAGGGGTTTCCACACCTTCCAACCCTATGAGATAGGCTTCTATGGGATTGATGTTCAATTGTAGGTCTTGGTAGTATGAAAGTCTAACAGCACTAGTTGCTGCACCTGAGTCAATCAATGCTCTCATAGTCCTTACATTCTTTTCGTGTCCTACCTGTATGGTCACAAAGGGATGTCGATTGATTATTCAAGAAGCAATTGCACTCACTATTTGGCACATGGCCATGTGATATCTGGGGGCATTAGGATTGACATCTAGGCCTAGTCCCCTTAAGTTATTTCGTATAATGTGCTCTCTAGTCTGTGCCTATGCCTCTTCTCTAATGCTTAACTCTTCTTCTTTTTGCTTCTTAGTAGTATTGAGTCTCATTAGCATATCCTCTATAAGAGGTTCTTGATATAGCTTGACTCGACAACCACTTATTTAGTTTGGCAAGATGTCACCTTTTAGAGTGGCCAATTGAACCACACTACAAGTGGAAATTCTATTAATAATCATGGGTCCATATCCTCGTTTCTCCAATTTATGGGCATGCTGCTTTAGTGTATAGACCAGCACTAGATCTTCTTCTTACAATCCTTTATCCTTGATGTGTGCATCAAAGTAGGCCTTTTGTCTTTTCTTTGCAGCATAAATGCCTGCTGCCGCTCATAGCCTTGTCTCACCTAAGCATTCCAGATCAAAGATCCTGGAGGACAATTCATGTATGTTCCACTCATGATCTTGTGCTACTTTTAAGGTTGGGATTAGGAAGTCCAATGGTAGCACAACATTTTGTCCGAAGACCATCTGAAATGGGTGGCATTGAGTACCATTTTATAGGCCACTTGATAAGCCCAAACAACATGATGAAGTTGTTTATCCCAATCAGATCATTTATTATTTACCAATTTTGTCAATACATTACATAGGATCTTAATTGTGCTCTCGACTTGTTTGTTAGCTTCTGGATGATAGGGGGCCGACTTCTTATGTATCACCAAGAATTCTTGGAGAAGGTTTTCAATGACTTCATTCAAGAAGTACATACCTCTATCACTTACTAACTCTATTGGTAATCCATATCTGGTGAACACATTCTCGAATAAGAACTTAGCCGTCATTTGAGCATCATTCTTTGTTGTGGCTTTTACTTCCACCCACTTTGTAAGGTAACCTATGGCTACAATAATGTACTCTGCATGGAAGTTTCTAGCTGGGGGGTTAATAGGGCCTACAAAAGCTATACCCCACTTCGAGAATGCACTTCCTCCCATCATTGGCCTCAAAGGCATCTCGTCTTTTCTGATCGGATATTGTGCACGTTGACATGTGTCACATTTCTTCACATAGGTATGTGAATCCATATGAAGAGTGGGCCACCAGAGTCTTGAGAATAGAATGGTCTTAATCACTCAATCAGGCCTGAAATGTCCATCTGCAACACCACTATGTGTAATTTCTAAGATTTTCAAATAGTCTGATTCATGAACACACAATCTTAAGTACCCATCTTTGCCTCTTCAGTATAGGTTTTCTCCTACTAAGGTGTGTTCTTGAGCCTCTTGCTTAATGCTTCGTTTTCTTGCTAGACTAGCTTTGTTGGGTAGTGTTCCCGATCTCATAAATTCTACCAATGGAGCACTCCATTTAGGAATTAACCATACATGATAAAGAGTCACATGCTCCACTTGAGGCCTCTCTTTGCACATTGGACAACTCTTAATCCACTCATGTATTTCTTTGTCCATGCTAGGCCAATACACTCCTAAACGTTTCGGATTCTACAATGTTCATTGTTTAGAATAGTGATTTCCTAGCAATCCTTCATGGGCTTGTTGCAACCAACTGCCATGTTGATCCTCCTCAACACATCAAGATAATGCACCCTCTGTATCTTATTTGTACATGATTCGTGCCAATATTTGATAGTTTCATGATCTTACATTTTCTTCTTTGTTTGTTTTCACATTCTTATTTGCTGGTCCGAAGGTCAGGACAGGTAACAACTTATTTGCCCATTTGGGAAGAACTTCTAAATTGAATAGATAAGCATCAGGCAGTTCATCAGACACTCCTTGCAGTGACTCTCCCAAGGTGATGCGAGAAAGGTGATCTGCCCTAAGGTGGGTCCTACCTTTTCTAACAACCACTTCAAAATTGTATTCCATTAGTAAGAGGAACCATCTTACTAAGCATCCTATATAGAAAGGTTTATTGACTAGATATAAAAAAGCTTGATGATCAGTGAAAAACTTGAAGCTGTTAGCCAATAGATAGTGTCCAAAATTCTTCACTGCATATACCATGCTTAAGCCTTCTCTCTCAGTTGTGGTATAGTTTTGTTCAGCTGCATTTAGCTATCTAGTAGCATATGCTATAAGTAGATCTAGATTTCCTTCACGTTTGGGTTGTGCTAGCACACATTATATTGCATGATTGGATGCATCCGCATGGACATGAAATGGTTTATTCCAATCAGGAGTGGTCAGTATTGGTGCTATGCACAAACGTCTCTTCAGTTCATTGAAGGAGTTTTCACATTCATCGTTCCACTCAAAATTTGTCAACAAGGCATACAGAGGTTTAGCTATGATTGCATACATGTGGATAAACCGTCAGTAATATCCACAATGGCGTATAAAGGCTTGTATCTCTTTAATGTTCCTTGGCCTTGGCAAACTCCGCTATGGCTCTAACTTTGTCCTCATCTATTGATATTCCTTTCTTATAAACAAGATGACCTAAGATTTTACCTTGACATACCATGAACACACACTTTTCTGGGTTTAGACACACTCGATATTCTCTACACTTGTTGAAGATGTGTCTAAGCTCAGGGATGTGGAATCTTCTTTCTTGGGAATGAGTGCATAAATCATCCACATATACTTCAAAGTTCTTTCACAAAAACTCTTTGAAGACATGACACATGAGCCTTTGAAATGTTGCAGGTGCATTGGTGAGCCCAAATGGCATCACTCAAAATGCAAAGATGCCCCACTCTATGGAAAAAGCTGTTTTGTGTTGATCTTTTGGGGCGATGGCTACTTAGTTGTAACTTGAAAATCCATAAAGGAAGCTATAAACTTCCTTACCCGCAACATGCTCCAACAAATGTTCGGTGATTGGAAGTAAATAGCTATCTTTGATTTTAGCAGCATTAACTTTTTAAAGGTTAATACACACTTACAACTTTTTGTTCTTCTTGGGCACCACCACAATGGGGGACACCCATTCAGTATGCTCAATCTCATAAATAAATCATGCTTCAATAAATCTATCAATTCTTCTTTTATTTTGGCTACATAAGTGTCATTATATGTGTAGGGCTTCTGTTTGGTGGGCTTGGCATCAACTATCATGGGGATCATATGAGAACATAGTTTTGAATCTACCCCCTTTAGATCTCTATAAGTCCACACAAAGAGATCCCCATATTCCCTTAATAAAGCTACAAGCTCTACTTCTTCTTCTGCACTTAGGTCTTCTCCTATGTACGTGCATTGCTCTTTGTTCCCTTCAATGGTTACAACAATTTTTTTGGTCTTTTCTTTATTATCATATGATTCTCCTACATGGCCTCTCTTTTAGGCATTCGTACCAAAATTTTCCGGTCTTCAACTTCATATTTCTTGAAATTCTCTGGTACTTGAAACAATGATTCCTCCTCTTCTTGTTTCACTACTTTTCTTTTCTTTTTCTTTTGACCACTTTCATTTCCATCCTTTGAATTTATAGTTTTGATGCTTGTGAGAGGTTCTTCTTCTTTTTGGGTAAACACTCTTATATCTTCTAGATAGTGCTTCTCTGAGTTAAAGCAACTATCCATCACAATGGAATCTGGATCATCATTGTTCTCTTCTTCTTTTATGACATCACTAGGGTCACATTCTTCTAGCAAGGGCTGACACATGAACACTGAAATATCATAACCCTGAAGGTGCATCTCTTCCACCACCTAAATTTCATTTTTGCGGTGAAAAAAGGCATATCCATCGGTACTATAAAGATGCAGCCGAGTATGATAAGAAGAAAAAGGAACGACAACACCCGATGGTGAACATGGTGTACATTTCAGTAGTTGACACTCAAACAGCAACAGTGCAAACATGCTCAGGAAAGCAATTATAGCCAACTGCGGAGATTTTTGAACCTGGAATTCGTGAACAGCAGAAGGTGTTTACTAAAGCAAGTAAGTGGGCAATGCAGGAACAAACCGTGTTTCCTGACCCAGTTCCAGTGATGCATCAAAGCATACCGCTGAAAGTACTAGAAGGGCAAAACCTGACTCATACAGTACCGGAGTCCCTACCAGACTCTGTATCGGAACTAGCCAAGACTGATTCGGTGTGGGATGTCTTGTCCAAGGCTTCAATAACATTGCCCTTGGGACAATTATTGGCTTTGGTCCTTGGAGTGTGCCAATAGTTCCAACAACAGGTCAGTCCAGGACCCTCAAGTGCTCCTTCGACAGCCACAATCCAACCCGAGCTAGACCCGATGGTGGACCATACGGTACCCCTGATTACGGTCTGGTACAAGAATCATAAAATAACACGTCTAAATTGATGGCGGATCTGGCATAAACATTGCAACAGCAGCACTTTGCAAACGGATGGGGTGGACGCAAATTGAACCTGTTCAATTCTTTGTATGCATGGCTGATCAATCTTGAGTTCATCCAGTGGGGTTGGTCCGAGACATTCTGATTACTCTACAAGGAGCTTTCTTTAAAATGACCTTTGTTGTTCTGGAATTACCCGAATCTAGCCTAGTCTATAACCTGCTTTTTGGATGACCATGGTTAAAACAAGCTAAGGTAGTTCAAGATTGGTCAGCGTAGGAATTGATTTTTAAGAATAACCACCGTAAATATGTTGTTCCAGTGGACGACATGAAGCCTTGTGACTTGCATGCACAACCTTATGTAGCTGAACCTGTACACATGTTGGATGGTCTGTTAGATGATGAAGAGGAAGCTTTTCTCAAAGCCAACAAGAATCTGCTGGCACTCAGAACTGTGGACTTACAAACGGTGGCCGATAACTGGAGTTCGGCAGCTTGTATGGTCGTACCATTGACCGGTGAACCTGAAGCAAGTGTAGCATAGACCTTGGATGATACGATGCTCCAACAATTACTCCAGTCAGGTGATGATTTGGATATGCCTCGACAGTTCTACGTACCGGAAGGTCAGTTGGTTACCTGCCACTTAGGTGATGAAACCAACCCACGACCAGTAAAAATTAAGGTGGGACTATCAGAGACCTTCCAGGACAACTTGTTGCAGTTGCTACGTGAATTCTTAGATGTGTTGCATGGGATTACCGGGACATGAAGGGGTTGGACTCGTGTATCTATCAACATAGGGTTGTGCTGAAACCAGATGCTCGGCCTATTAAACAACCAAGCTATAGGATGAATCCTAACTATGCAGCCCAGGTCAAAGCAGAACTGGATCAATTGCTGAAAGTTGGGTTTATTGTCCCTATTGAGCATGCGGAGTGGATTTCCCCTATTGTCATAGTTCCTAAAAAGAATAAGCAATTTCGGATATGTGTGGACTACCGGAAACTAAACGCAGCAACCGTACCTGATCCATTCCCTCTATCGTTTTTGGACACCATGTTAGATGATGTGGCAGGACGAGAGATGTAATCCTTTTTAGATGATATAGTGGTTATAATCAAGTCCGAATGGCGGAACAGGACATTCCAAAGACAACATTTATAACCAATTGGGGCGTCTATGCGTGTACAGTGATGTGGTTTGGTTTGCGAAATGCTCCAAGTACGTTCCAACGCTGTATGCAGGAAATTTTCTCTCCTTATCTAACCACATTCATGAGAGTTTATTTGGATGATTTCTCTTTATCCAATGATACTTCGGCACATCTGTACCATTTACAGTGCTATTTTTCAAAGTGTCAAGAATACCGTTTGTGCTTGAACCCGAATAAATTTGTATTCTCTTTATCCTATGACAAATTGATAGGACACATTATTTCAAAACAGGGCATTCAAGTTGATCCAAATAAGGTGAGGACCGTATTCGAGGCACCTGCTCCCAAGACACCCAAAGAAGTGATGCAATTTTTGGGCCAAATCTCCTGGCATGGGTGACATCTGCGTTGGCTTGCTCATCTGGCTACGCCACTCAATGGACTCATAACTTGTACTCCTCACCAATTTGAATAGACCGAAGCCTGTCAATTGTCTTTTGAATGCTTGAAATTGCTGTTAACGCAGGAACCTATTCTCCAAGCGTCGAATTGGGACTTGCCATTTCATGTCTTTGTGGATGCATCCGACATTGCAATTGGTAGCATGCTGATGCAGCAAACAAAGAAGTGGTTTCGTCCAGAGTATTATGCGAGTCGCCGATTAGCTCCGGTAGAGCGCAATTACTCAGTCATTGAACGGGAATGTCTTGGATTAGTGTATTCGGTGAAGAAATTTCAACATTATTTGCTGGGACGACGCTTCACCTTCCACGTACCTTGTGCACCCAACAACATCTGGTAGGAAGGTTAGCGTGCTGGGTATTGTTGCTTCAAGAGTTTGATTATTTCGTTGTACATCGACCAGGTTCAGCACACGCGCTTGCTGACTTTCTCTCTCGGTTGGATTTCGGTGAACTTCTGGAAGGAGTTGATGATACAACACCCGCTAGTTATGCAGCAGAGACAACACAAGATAATCAACAGGAATTGGTGGTACCCTCCTCTTACTATGACACCTTGCTTCTGTTCTTGACCAGTGGATGTCCGCCTGGTACAATCTCTTCAGCTACTTGACGAAGACTAGCCATGTATAGTCGACGATTTCGGCTAATTGTCAGGTAGTTATATTATATGGATCATTCAGGCGTGTTACTAAGATGTGTTCCCCCACATGAAATTGCTTCAGTCATTACAATGGCCCATTCTGTCCCAATCGGAGGACATTTTGCGATTGACCTGACACACCGGAAGATCCTACAGAGTGGTTTATGGTGGCCTATGATGTACCGTGATGTAACTTAGTATGTGCGGTAGTGTGATGCGTGTCAGCGTTTCGGTCAGCCTTTACAGTGACATCTTTTTCCGCTCCAACCAGTTGTGCCTCTTGAACCCTTTCAGAAAGGGGGTTTGGATTTTATTGGCCCCATTACTCCTCCAGCGACAGTTACCAGTAACTTATACATTCTGACATGCATGGATTATGCGACTCAGTGGGCCGAAGCTTGGGCTCTTTGGTCAGCTACAGCTGTTGTGGTAGCTAAATGTTTGATTTAAGATATTTTTCCACGATATGGGCTACCTTTGGAGATTGTAACGGATCAAGGTATGCACTTTGCTAACACATTAATGCAAGTGCTGACTAATACTTTCCAGATTGTGCATAAGTTCCGCTCCCCTTATTACCCACGAGCGAATGGACTTGCTGAGAGTACAAATAAATCCATGCTGAACATTTTAAAGAAAATGATATTGGATTGCCCGGAACGATGGGATCAATTCCTACCTGCATTATGATGGGCTTACCATACAACATATAAAGTGGCGACTCGGACAACTCCCTTCAAGTTGGCTTATGGTTTGGAGGCAATTGCTCCTATGGAACTGGTAGTTCCTAGTCTGCAAGTGGCATTAGAGCAGAAATTACTACCGGAAGAATCATTTCCTTTCAGATTGGAGGCTTTACGGTCTCTGGATGAACAACACCTTGAGAGTTTCCTGGTGATGCAGGAAGTTCAGCTTACACAAGCCAAAACCCACGATCGTTTCCTCAAAACCCCCGTGTTTACAGTAAACCAATTAGTACTCTTTTATAATGCTAAGTCTAATAGATCCGTCGAAAAATTTAAACTACGCTGCTTCGGTCCCTATCGCATTGCCGAACAAGTGGGGCTAGCAACTTTTCGGTTATCCACGCTCAATGGTACCCTCCTTCCTAAAGTGATCAATGGCTCGAAGCTTCGTCCCTATTATCCACCGTCTTCATCCTCATGATGTGTAATCGGTATTTTTATTCTTCCACGACTTTTTTCTCACTGATCTACCTCAACATTCCTCTCCTCTTCGTGTGATTTCGGTTGACCCATTGACCGTAACCTTCGAGTTTTCTTACCTAACCATAATTAGCAGCCACCTTCTGTGTCGCCAATTCTGTTAATGCGTGCATGTCGCCATTATCGCTGAATATCTCCAACACTACGTGATGATTAGATTTCTTTTCATATGATTTATCCAATGCTTCTACTTAATCTTATTCTTCACGCTATTTTTCGCTATTGTGCCCTTGTGTAATTGTGACCTTTGTGCGACCTGTGCTATTGCGTGTTGCTGCTTGCGCTATGGAAGCCTTGGCAAATATCCATGAACCTACAAATCTACACCAGCTTCATAAAACAATGCATAATCCAAAGTAGCACTCACATAACGTAGCGTGCACCTCAGAGCATCCAAATGTGGCTTCCTAGGAACCTACATAAACTGACTTTCAAGTCCAACAGTATAGCTTAAATTAGGCCTTGTAATTGTAAGATATATAAGACTTCCCACAATTTTCCTATACACAGCAGCATTTTCCAATGCTTCACCTGATGTAGTATCCAACTTCAAATTCTCATCTAATGGCATAGAAATTGGCTTACAACCAGCCATACCATAGTGTTTCAACATATTCAAGGCATATTGCCTTTGCGACATCCATATACCTGTTTCTGTATGTATAAACTCAATGCTCAAGAAATAGCACAACAAACCAAGATCCTTCATGTCAAATTCCTGCATAAGAAGTTGCTTTACCTCTTTGATGCTTTCTTCATTATCACCACCTACAATCAAGTCATCAACACAAATGGCCACAATCGTGATGCCATCATCAGCCTTCCTTGCATATAGTGAATGATCTGCATCACACATAGAAAAACCAATGCTGGTTAAGTAATCAACAATCCTTGCATGCCATGCACGTGGAGCTTGCTTCAACCCATACAGAGCCTTTTGCAACCTGCAAACATATTCTGGATGCTTTGAATCTTCATATCCTTGTGGCTGGTCCATATATACTTCTTCCTATAACTCACCATGTAGGAAATCATTCTTCACATCCATCTCATGCAAAGTCCATCCTTTTGCTGTAGCTAATGCAACAAGTATCCTAACAGTAGACATTCTAGCTACAGGGCTGAATGTTTCCTCATAATCAATGCCATATGTCTGTGCATATCCTTTAGCTACCAATCGTGCTTTATACCTGCTTATGCTACCATCAACATTATGCTTTACCTTGTAAACCCATTTACAGCCTATGGGTTTCTTTCCTTGCGGCAATGGAACCAGCTTCCATGTATCATTTCCATAAAGTGCAGCCATCTCCTCATCCATAGCTTTTTCCCAATCTGCAATTCCAATTGCATCTTCAAAGCAAGAAGGTTCAACATCTTGTATTACCTTTGTCATGTAGGCATAATGATGATCCATGTAACTATCATATGTCAATCGTTGCACTGAATTCCTCATCCTCCCAGATCTTCTTGGTCTTGGGTCACTTCTCCTTGTATCATCTGCATGTGCCCTTCTTACTCCTGGAGTCTTCACAGAGGGCAATCCAAGTTCCTCATCAAGACTCTTTTCTGAACCGCTTGAATCTCCATCAACGTCTTCAAAACCTGCACATGTTTTATGACCATCAAAAAGCTTTTCTTTACCTTTCTTGGATGTATTTGATGAATTTGCTGGACTAAAATTTCCACGTAATCTTCCACTCCATGGATTTGAGTTGGAACTATTGCTTGGTGATGCATCCGGTCCACTCAAAACCTGAGATTTTGCACTTGATTTTTCAGCATTTTCTTTGTCATTCGGTTCAAGACTCAATCCTTCTTTGGCATCTGCATAGAATCTTGAGATTTCATCAAATATTACATCTATGCTCACTTTTACCTGTCGTGTGAGTGGGTTATAACATTTATATCCCTTTTGCTCAAGGGAGTATCCAATGAAGACACACTTTTCTGCTTTTGGATCAAGCTTCGTCCTCAATTCATCTGGGATATGTACATATGCAATACAGCCAAAAACTTTTAGATGTGATAAGTTTGGCTTTTTACCTGTAAACTTCTCTTCAAGTGTAACTTGATGTACAAGAGTAGTCGAAGTTCTGTTCATGATGTATATAGCAATATGCACAGCTTCTGCCCAATAACAATGAGGCATATTCTTCTCAGCCATTAAGGCTCTTGCTATTTCTACAATATGTCTATTTTTGCGTTCAACAATGCCATTCTATTGTGGTGTGTACCTGCATGAAAACTGATGCCGAATTCCATGATTTTTTAGAAAACTACTGAACTCATTTGACATGTATTCACCTCCTCCATCAGATCTTAATGTCTGAATGTACTTCCCTGTCTGCTTTTCCACCATAACTTTAAAATTTTGGAAGTGAGTGAACACCTCGCTCTTCTCTTTCATGAAATATACCCATACTTTGCGTGTATGGTCATCAATGGAAGTGACATAAAACCTGCAACCACCCATAGATGTGGTCTTTGCTGGACCCCAAACATCTGTATGTACTACTTCTAGTACATTCTCACTAACATGCTTGTCATGTGGAAATGATGCTCTTGACTGTTTACCAAATTGACATGCTGCACATACCTTTTGCATTTCTTCCACTTTGAAATTTGGTAGTCCATGGACAATCTCCTTTGACTGCATCAGTTTCAGCCTTTGCAAGTTTGCATGTCCATTCCGTTTGTGCCATATCTCTGTATCTGCAATAACTCCTGCACCTTTTGCAAACATGGCTGCATTCATTTCAAGAATCTTCACATTTAAGGTGAACATCCTACCCACTTTGTTTCCTTTGGCAACCAATCGTCCATCCTGCTTGTACTCTTCTACATATAATCCATCAACATTGAACCTGACTTGTAATCCCTGGTCAACCATTTGTCCAATAGAAACCAGATTCTTTGTTATATTTGGAACATGCAACACA
>CM035408.1:20452587-20607587 GCA_020310875.1 Ceratopteris richardii | reverse complement strand
TACCTGCTTGAAGCACGATACACAATACTTGCACTCAAACGATACGATACTAGAAGGTCACAATACACGATACTTGAAGCTCATGATATGATACCGACCTTCATGATACACGATACCTATGAGGTATTGTGATACACGAGAGACAATACTTGAACTACCATGATACACGATATCGACCTTCGCAATACATGATACTTGGGAAGTGTTGGCAGTAGTCAAGGAACTGAAGGAGTTGCAAGGCAAGGAAGCCTACGAAGGGAGTCCGAACGAAGAGAAAGCATAGGCAGACACAGTAGTCAAAGAAGGTCTGGCAAGTAGGCCATTTAAATTTTTCAGGCATCAAAGAGTTGGGCACACAAGAAGAAGGAGCAAGTAGGGAGCTCCAGGAAATGTATGTCAAAATGTTAGAAGAAATCCCTACAAAAATAGTGATTTTCATCACTAAAAACCATTGTAAATACCATTTCATATTTTTGTAGCTCCATTTTGTGCAAGCCAAGGAGTCCTTGAGCTTGAGGGGCATTAGAAGTACCTACCTATCAATTTTCACATTTTTTAGACTCCGTTTGAACCCCAAATAGGGTAGAGAACCTAATTTTTAACTAGGCCGGACATTAGGTCTGGACAAGGCCAAAACCTAGTCAAAAACTATAAAAAGAGCTAGAGAGCTCATTTTTGGAGCTAGCTTGTAATTGATCTAAACTTGTATGAGCTTTTTGAAAGTTATCTAAAGAACTCCATTGCTTCTCACTCTTTGTCTTGCCTTGTGTGCGCATGTGTGTGTATGTGTGTGCATGTTAGTGTGCTTCGCACTCACGCACTTGTGCCTTCACTTGCTCGAGGTCATCATACCATCCTCTTCCCAAAAATGTGTTTAAATTTTTGAAATTCCTCAGATTTCTGTCAATCGCGATCGCTCTATCAATCGCGATCGACAAACGACGACGGACACCTGCCTACGGCTCTGTCAATCGCGATCGACACGTCAATCGCGACCGACAGAGTCAACGACCGATTGACCACGACTGACAGATCATACGCGTGACATGTGTCAATCGCGATCGAGCCATCAATCGCGATCGACCAGTCAATCGCGATTGACAGCCCCCGACGGCTCTGTCAATCACGACCGACACAGTCAACGATTGATTGACCACGACCGACAGCCCTCGTGAAGGACCTGTCAATCGCGATTGACCTATCAATCGTGACTGATAGAGTCAACGATCCTTTGACCACGACTGTTTGACTTTTCGGGCCACGTGTCAATCGCGACGGACCCATCAATCGCGACTGACAACCACGACGGACCTATCAATCGCGATCGACACGTCAATCCCGATTGACCTATCAATCGCGACTGACAGAGCTTGCGAACGCGATTGAAGGGCAAATTTGGCCAATTTTTTAGGGCAAAAAAATAGTGGTCTAATTTTTGGCAAATTGTGGGGAACTTTTAAGGGTTCATCATTGCATTGTGAGGCCATTACACAAAGTATTTCGAGAAGTCTTGTTTGCCTGCTAGCCTGTTTACTATCTTGATTTGGCCCCAAAACCCTGAGTGGACATAACTTCCTCATACGAAATCCGATTGCAGTGATTTTTGCTTTGTTGGAAAGTTCGTGGGGAATACAACCAAAACTTCCACTGGTTACGGTAGAATTAATGTCAGGATTATTAGATAGGATAATTTGAAGTTGACCATATCCCGGGGTAGGAAAAAAATTGAGGGTCCCTTGGGATTGATTTCCATAAAGGCAAAAGGCAATTGGGTCTGTGAATTACATGCATGAAAGTGATATGTCTGTCATCTGAATTCAATTCTTGAGCTAACTATGGACTTTTTCAGGTTCTTTGAGAGCATAGAAGGGTACTCGAAGCAAGAGTAAGTGCGAGCTTGGGAACACGCTTCCTGGGCATACAAGGGCAACCAAGGGAAGAACTTAAGGTTGGAAATTCTCAACACCCTCTGTCAATCCCTAGCATAGGCTAAGTACGGATAGAGGTTTTGATTAATTAGGAACACGTTAAGAACAACCAAGTCCAAGAACTCTAATCACTCAAGTGCACGTGCTAGGAGATTACAATTGCGAAACAACCTAAGGGAAAAGAAAATTAAATTGAGCGACCACACTCAAAGTACGATAAAAATTTAAGTGTTCCTTGCGACAAAGATTAATTGGACAAGAAGTGACACCCTAAGAGCAATTGAAAAAGAACAAGTGACTGATACAAAAGAACTCAGCAACGCAAAGTGTACTTGGGAAAAATTGGGATTATTCAATTGGGCTTATGAACCTTAGATCAGGTCGACACCTAGGGA
This sequence comes from Ceratopteris richardii, assembly GCA_020310875.1. NCBI lineage: Eukaryota > Viridiplantae > Streptophyta > Polypodiopsida > Polypodiales > Pteridaceae > Ceratopteris > Ceratopteris richardii. The sequence continues at coordinate 20,605,264 of CM035408.1, read as the reverse complement.
GAGATAGACAAAGTCTTAGATCTTCAGAGGCTAGTGTCAATCATACTGCTAGGTCTTGGGCCCAGTAGTTGAGCCATCATTCATATTACCCTAGCTCTGAGACTAGCGAGTCTGAGATGTCCCACGGTATGGAGAGACCTACAGGAAGCTTCGAAGTGCCATATTTACATAGGGTGGAAGTCCCTTACAAGAAGCAACTCGAATACCATAGGACCAACCGATTAGGTGCTAGCATCTATGAGGACGGCCTAGGAAGATCCGGTCTATGTTGATGATCTTTGTGCTCATTCCAACATTAGGCAAACCCATATTCTTGAACTCAAACAAATCTTTGACAAATGTAGAGAATATCAAGTTTGCCTAAACCCAGAAAAGTGTGTTTTTATGGTCAGGCAAGGCAAGATTCTAGGACGCATAGTGTCAAAAATTGGCAGGTTGCAAATAGCACATGTAGGTGCATTAGAGCAACACTACTCAAAGCAACAAACCCTACAAACACTAAGGAGACTCGGAGTGCATTGGCCTACTATGGAGGCTGATGTCCAAAAGTTGTGCAAGGAATGCCCAATCTGTTGCACTAAACCATCTGTGGAACATGCCACTCTTTATCAAATGTCCATAGTGCCAGATTGGAGTGAACCACTAGTATCCTTCCTGAGGATGAAAACATTCCCTCCAGACATGACCCTGACGAGACAAAGAAGTCTAGAGCAAGAAGCCCTAGAGTACTCACTCATTGGTGATAATCTCTACAAGCGTGGTAAAGATGGTTATATGAGATTATGTGTCCATGAGAGTGAATACCTCAAGATATTAGAGACTGCTCACCAAGGTGTAGCATGAGTGGATGGGTCATGAACTCTCTTCGAGAATTTTTTACCTTGAACGATTAGGTGAGACCAGACTAAGAGTTGCAGCCGGAATATATGCAGCCAAGAAACGACAGAAGGCGTACTTTGATGCCCATGTTAAGGATAAAGGATTAAAGGCCGGAGACTTAGTGTTGGTATATACTCTGAAACAACATGCGAGGAAGCTAGAAAAACGTGGTTATGGACCCATGATCATAAACAGGATTTCAACTAGTGGAGCAGTACAACTGGCCACTTTAGAAGGCAATATTCTCCCTAGCTACATCAACGGGTGCAGAGTCAAGTTGTATCAGGAACCTCTCACAGAAGAAATGCTAAGTCGACTCAACACTGCTAAGAAACACAAAGAAGAAGAAAAACGAGTTCGAGAAGAAGCTCAAGCAGAAGCTTTAGAACGCATCAGAAAGATGAAGTTGAGACGACAAGGTAGGGATCAACCTAGGATAGGTGCCTATGAGGATCCAGGATATCATGTGGCAATGTGTGAAGTCTCAGGAATAAGTTCCCAAAGGATAATAGATCGACGTCCTTTTGTGACTTTAGAGATAGGACAAGGAGTTAGTGCAAAAACTGTGTGGGCATTAATTGACTCAGGTGCAGCCACTAGTGCAGTGAGACTTTCTTACTGTCGAGAATTGAAATTAAAAGTCAATCCTATAGAAGCATATCTCATAGGATTGGGAGGTGTGGAAACCCCTTGCATGGGCGAGGTGGAACTTCCCCTCTCCATTCAAGATGTTCCAATGACAGTTAAGGTACTAGTGTGTCAAGATGAGGATCTCAATGAGCCTCTGGTCTTGGGTCAAGACTGGATCTATGACCATGCAGTCAACTTAAACCTAAGAAGTGGACTTCTTCAGGTATGGGTGAATCAGAGTCGAATTACATTTGAGTTAGATAATGGAGCACTCAAGGAACTAGAAAAGGCACAGGCTCCTGGTCCTTCCAGGGGTACACATGAAGTTGACCATGCTGTTCTTGTTCAAAGCTATGTGATGCAGAGGAATGGAGATCTCAATAAAGAAGTCAAGGCCTCGACGAAACTCCCTTCTTTTTCAAAGGCCAGAGGGAGGCAGCAACCAAAGACAGATCAATTACTGAAGACTACCTATGCGGGAGGCCAAAAGAACGTGCGAAGCAGAATGACGCAGCCATTGAAACAATTGTGGGTGCGAAAAGGCGAGCGGCCTATTACAGTCAAGCGACAACAATCATCTCAACTTCCTATTAATAATCAACGACATGATACTAATAAGAAGACGTCCAAAACTTCTTTTGAGAAAGTGAAATCTATCTGGGTGCCCAAGAAGTCGATGAAGGTTGGCCCACAATCAAGACAAATTTGGGTGCCTAAGGCTTGCTTGCAGGCTCAACTAGTCCCGCACGAATCACATCATACACGACAGGGTTCACTCACTCAAGGAGCCGTTACCCACTCTTGTTTAATAAGTACGAACACACAGTCGCCCAGAAGCACGCACAGAATCACTTGTAAATGGGTCCCAAAAACGCATCATCCCCAAGCAGAAGTACTTATAAAACCCTCCAGAGTCTCCACAAAACCAAAACCGAAAGCCATCCATTGTGTTTGGCAACCTAAGACTTGTAATAAACCCCCCGACCCCCATTTGTAAATTCATCTCCACTTGCTAACTACATCACTTATACACTGCATCTTTCCATCTAGCTCCTAGGATTATCCATCCATTAACTACACCCACAGTCATCGAGCACTCACTGACCCACTAACCCATTAATCACTTCATGATAATGTTGTAACGGGGACAAAAAGTGTTCTATCTTGTCCATTACAATATTAACGCATGATCTATATTCTCACAGAAACAGCAAGCAGTAACAATGGCAGAAGCAGGAGGCACCAGTTCCCAGGCAGGGTCTAGCGCACAGATTGTGGACATCGAAACTCTCCTCGTGGAACCACCACTCATCGAGAGGCCTCAAGAACTTCAGGTGGTGCATGTTCTCCCTATTCAGGACCCTCCTCAGGGACACACTTCTCAGGTGGGGAAACATGCTCATTGGTTTAGTGATGTCGCGGGACCATTGGGTGATGGCACCTATTTCTGGGAGGCAGAAATTGAATTCAATGGCAAATGGGGACGTTACCATTTCTTCACTCGCGAATTTGAAAACTATCAGAATGCAGAAGTAATGCGATCAGTTTGGACCAAAGCGGGATTGGATAGCTACTTCAGAGCACATTTGCCTAAGCCAGATTTCCTTCGCTGCTCCTATTTTATCAGTACTATCACTCCTAGCAGAGCCAAGGGAGGCAATAGCACTTTTGTGCTACCCTCACTATTGCCAGGCCACGAACTCAAGAGATTCAAACTGACCCTCAATCTGGTAAGAGCAGCATTGAACATGCAAGGAATGCATATTCCCACTGAGAAAGAAACGATGGTTCCAGGCAGGATGAAGCATAAAGACCTCAACAAATTGAAGGACATGGTGGCAATGACACCTATCATTGCTCTCCACTTACGAACTATTATGCAACATTTTGCTTTTCCCGCACAAGAACGATTCACTATGCCACCAAAAAAGATATGGTTCAGTTTGTACTTGGCGGAGACAGAGAATCTCACCATCAACATACCGCACTCGGTCATCGATCAAATACACCTAGCCCATCAACGGTGGAATAAGAAATAGAAAAATGTACTTCATGGATGCTGTGCTCTCACAAGAATAATTTACAGGTGCTTAGCGTACGACGTGCCCATCCAAAGAGCACTAGTATGGTCCAGGGCTCAAGAGTTCCAAAGACGACTATCAACAGCGGGTCCTCCATCGAAGAAGATGAGAGGGGGAGTTCAATTACCATGCGCTCAACCAAGGGGAGCCACTACCACACCCGAGGTGACTCCTCCACAAACGAGGCGTGTCCGACCATTCATCATTCGCCTACCCAGACCAAGTGCAGAAGGACCCAACCTGGTGTTTCCTCCTATTCCAGCAGACTTGGAGTTCCCTCAAGGTTACACCCTTGCTGATCTAACAGATGAAGAAATCGCCCGTTTGATCAATGAATCTAACCTGGAGACAGAAGTGGAACAAACCCAAGAACAACAACCCACGACTACCACTTCAGCCCCGACCCAACCGGGAGTAGTAGAAGTAGAAGACGATGAAGAAGAGACAGAAGAACAAGAGGCACACGAAGAGTATGATCAAGAATATGAAGAACTTTCAGAACTAGCAAGTGCCCTGGCATACTCGGCACAAATAAAAAGATTATATGAAACCATGAAGCGGGTCCAAGAGCAACACAAACTGTCGCTCGAAACAGGAAAGATGATCATGAGCCAAATGTTAGCTGAGGAAGGAGTGGATGATATGTTCATCGAATCAATGAACCTACACGCTGATGCAGTGGGCTTAGATGAGGCTGTTCATGCAGCCATGACTTATATTAATCGATTTGAGAAGCGAGTGCCTACCCGTCCCATGCGATCGGGCAAACAAATACACATCAATGTATCAGAACCAAGAGGCCACACACAAACAGAAGAACATTAGGAGGAACCACTCTCACCACCCACCTCACCTCTTAATACACATGTCACATCACCACCTGGCACTACCACACCTATTTCTGCCTTTACCACAGTCGTCATGGGAATTCCTCTCTCCCCCGGCATCCAATTCGGAGGAGTTACCATGCCCACCTACACAACACTCTTCACAAATATCACATCCACTCCACCCACTGTTCCCATCTACACAGTCACACACACATTCGACACAATGGAAACATCACCAGCCATAGCACCACTCCCACCCCCCACACAATCTCAATCGCCCATACCCCCTCCATCTACCTCACCACTTGATTCCACAGCATTCACAACTCCCTTCCCCTTCCCCATCCCCCCTGCATCTTCATCTTTCCCTGCATTGTTTAATGTAAATAGTATATTCATAACATTACATCATGCGTGTATCAACTCCAGAGTGAGTACCAGGCTCTAGAAGACCGTCATCATCAGTTGATGGCGAATCATCAACAACTACAAAGGCGGCTTACAAGGTTAGAAGAAGAAAATGCGGAACTCAACCAACACTACACCACCCTTGAACAAGCTCATCAAACCCTCCTGGAGACACCCGAACCATCAAAAGAGTCAGGTGTCAAACAACTCGAAGCCTTACTGGAAGTTTACCAAACAGATAACCTGAGAGTCCGGCGAAATCTAACTCTACTCCGAAAACATATGGCTACAGCCCTTGAAGAAAACAAACGTTTGCAGAAACAAAATGAAGAAAACCTGGAAGCTGCCATGGAAGGCTCTCCCCATGAAATCGACCCAGAACAATTCAAAGCAGTTCCCTCAGAGACCATGAAAACCATCTTGGAAAGCTATGTTGATTTATTAGAAGCACATGATGATTTGGAAAGGGAACGGGATGAACTATGCAGCCAGCACAGGGAACAGGAGGCTCACCCCAAAGTCATAGAAACGACCTCGACTTCAGAGGAAGTAAAGGCATTGACAGAGCAGGTGGCGGAGGTGCAGAAAAAGTTACTAGAATATGAAAGGCAACCCTCTCCAGTTGTAGAACCAGAGCCTGAGGACTTGGTACCCATTGAGGTGGACGAAACGTATGAGGAACCATATGTTCCTATGCCGATGCCAGGTGGCGCCCAGACCTCAGAAGGAATGGACACCTTAGAAGTTGAAGTACCTGAATGGCTCCAGACACTAGAGAAAACAACAACAACCCATGAAGATCGAGTGGCAATTCAAATCCAATCAATGGCAAAGTTAGAAGACACCATCATAAAGTCAAAATATTTTCGCAGCATGTCTCATCATAGATGGATCGGCACCAACGACGATCAATATGTGCCATATTGTGTACTCCTTGCAGATTACAACGCAGAGATTCAACGCAGATGTGGCAAACCTCCAACTTTCGCCACACAATTTGGGCCCGATGATATCCCAGAAAGTGCTAAGAAAGGATCCATTCATCAACCCACCTGGAGAATCCGTCTTCTTGAGACCTACCGAGAGATGGTTCGTACTTGGACTAACATGCCACTTTTTATTAAATACAATCCTTATTATGTTCCCGTCTTCCGTAGGCGCACCTGGCCAGAGTTTACAATTGCTGTCAAGAACATCAAAGGTTGTGCAAAGTGGTTAAACTATGTTTATCTAGCACCTCCACAAGGACCTCCCACCGTGAATTATATGATTTCTACCATCCGTCACTGGAGCATTCGACTACGGAATACTCCCGATGTGATGGCCCAAATGTGCATGAAAATCTTTGAACTAATGCTTATCACATTCAGGACATTCAAGAATATTAAAGACCCCCACTTCTCAGGTGTCGGATTTCTTACAGGCAACCAAGATTTGGTATATGACATGAGTACCACCCCATCAATAGAGGTAATATATGCTTGGCACGCCAGAATAAAGTACCTCCCAGCTTGCTTTAAACAGACATTCGAGGAGATGTTCGTAATAGGATTCTGGGAATATCACTCAGAAATATTTGTACCCAGGCCCTCACATCTCCTCCACTTATTTGCTGTGGAGAGAACCATCCATTCAGAACAACTGCGGGTGCCACACCCGGACGTACCAGGACCAGTGAATTGGGATGCATTGTTAACAGATCTAGCACGGGGGTTACGATTAGAAGAACACCACCTCGCTGCCGATGTTGTTCAATATTATGTCCAACGCACAGCTAGACAAGGGTCTGTCAGAGACGACAGACGGGAGACAGGGGGGGGGTGTTGGCAGTAGTCAAGGAATTGAAGGAGTTGCAAGGCAAGGAAGCCTACGAAGGGAGTCAGAACGAAGAGAAAGCACAGGCAGACACAGTAGTCAAAGAAGGTCTGGCAAGTAGGCCATTTAAATTTTTCAGGCATCAAAGAGTTGGGCACACAAGAAGAAGGAGCAAGTAGGGAGCTCCAGGAAATGTATGTCAAAATGTTAGAAGAAATCCCTACAAAAATAGTGATTTTCATCACTAAAAACCATTGTAAATACCATTTCATATTTTTGTAGCTCCATTTTGTGCAAGCCAAGGAGTCCTTGAGCTTGAGGGGCATTAGAAGTACCTACCTATCAGCTTTCACATTTTTTAGACTCCGTTTGAACCTCCAAATAGGGTAGAGAACCTAATTTTTAACTAGGCCGGACATTAGGTCTGGACAAGGCCAAAACCTAGTCAAAAACTATAAAAAGAGCTAGAGAGCTCATTTTTGGAGCTAGCTTGTAATTGATCTAAACTTGTATGAGCTTTTTGAAAGTAATCTAAAGAACTCCATTGCTTCTCACTCTTTGTCTTGCCTTGTGTGCACGTGTGTGTGTATGTGTGTGCATGTTAGTGTGCTTCGCACTCACGCACTTGTGCCTTCACTTGCTCGAGGTCATCATACCATCCTCATGTCTTCCCGGATTGACATTAAAGGAGGTGCTACTCATCACTGAGCTACAGGAAGTATTGCGATACACAATTAGGTGATACATGATACATGATACTCAAGCCGGTGATACACGATACACATGAGGTCGAGCGATACATGGGGAGATGATACACGATACTCGACAAGTATCATGATACACGGGAGTTCTGGTATCACGATACCTAAACTCAACTGGACATGATACTTGGAGTTTTTGAAGTCCAAATTCAAAAATTTATGTAGATGTGTGTAGCTTATGTCCTCCTTGTCAGTCCTATGTGTCTTTTGATGCAAAGTCACTCTTCAAACTCACGATACAACCCTCATGATACCTGCTGCAGGTCGTTTTAGGCCGTGATACTGTCACTCAGATTTTGGTGTATTGAGAGTGTGAAACTCAGTTTTTCCTCCACACTTTAGCTCTAAACTCTCTCTAAACTCCTTGCACATGCAAGAATGAAGAAGAAGAGGTAAAAATAGGGAATGTATAGTCATAAAAGCAAAAAAAATATGAGAAGATCAAGATGGGAGAGGTTGGTGATGATGATGGTGATGGAGAAAAAATAAAAAACTGAACAGAAAATGACAATCTTTTTACCTTTCAACATCGCTACTCTATGACTTACCATCACAACGCTTGTCCTTGAAGCTCTCTCCCCGGCAACAGTGCCAAATTTGGTATCACTCTAGCACAATGGTAAGTTCCATTGTGAGGAGATTCATCTCATAAATGTCAATCCGAGGAGACATGAGGACTAGTATGAAGACTATGAGCAAGTGATGGCACAAGTGTGTGAGTGAGAAGCACACAAGCATGCACACACATACACACACATGCACACGCCAAGAGCAAAGAGAGGAACAATGGAAAGCTTCTATTACAAAAGAAATCTCTTACAAGAGCTCAAATCTCTCTAACAAGCCAACCTCAAAAATGAGCTATCTAGCTCTTTTTATAGTTTTTTGAGTAGTTTTGGCCCTATCAAGACCTAGTATCCAGCATAGTTAAAAATTAGGTTCCAACGCTTATTTGGGGGCTCAAATGGAGTCAAAAAATTGTGAGAATTTGTAGGATGATACTTCTAATACTCCGCAAGCTTGAGGAATCCTCAGCTTGAACAAAATGGAGTTGCAAAAATGTGAAATGGTATTTACAATGGTTTTTAATGATGAAAATCACTGTTTTTATAGGGACTTCTTCTGAAAAATTTGACATGTGCTTCTTGGAGCTCCCTACATGCTCCATCTTCTTGTGTGTCCACCTCTTTGATGTGCTCCTGTGCTTTGTCCTTGACCTTAAGCTTCAACACAAGGTCAACTAGTTCCTAGGGGCTCCACCTACTTCTAGCTATACTTTGGAGGTCAATAAACTCCAACATCATCTACTATTAAGTGAAATTTGATATAATTTTTCACAAGCAAAAAGGGAAGACAAAGATGAGAAGAAATGAGCAAAGTAGAAATTGTTTTGCAAATATTGTAATAGAAATGATCATGTCATAAAAATTTATCTAGCACTCACTACAAAAGAGGCAAAGAGAAAAGAGGCTGGAATGGTTGTTGCAGAGGCCTCTACACCTAAAACAAAGTCTACTAATCTTGTGTAGAATTAAGAATGTGCATTTACTATTGTTTGAGTTATGACCCATCTTCTCATGAAGAGTATATTTCTATAGTAGACTAAAATGTTTGGTACTTTGACAGTGGGGCACAACATAGTTTCTTCAGTTCCCTTGAGCCGGCCCCTAGAAGGAATATTGTCACATGTGCTAACAAATCCTCTTATCTCATAATTGGAGTTGGTAAGATCATTTTGACTATTGATGATGGTAGTTCTTTCACATTGTTAGATGCTTTGTTTGTGCCAAGGATCAAGAAAAATATGTTATCAGTTTCAGCATTATTCATGATCTAACAAATGGTGATGTTATTATTGGTTCTTGCATTTTATGTCATGGGTTTTATAAGCTCATAGATTATGCAAAATCTCTGAATGATTGAGCATGTGTAGTTCAAGATTCTCAGGATATGACAGATGCAAAGCTTTGGCATGCACACTTTGGTCATCTGAATTATGCTAGTTTGCTATGCCTGTAGAAATTTGAGATGGTGTTCTCTCTACCCAAACTTGAGGCATCTTGTAAAAATGTTTGGGAAGGTAGTACTTTGGGCAAAATGCAGTGTTCCTCATTCCCAAAAGATGGTTCAGTTGGAGCTACTTAAAAATTATAGCTTGTTCACAATGATGTCTATGGTCCTATGTAGACACCATCTTTTGGGAACTACCTTTACTTCATGGCTTTTATTGATTAATTATCTAGGCATGAATGGGTGTATCCATGAAAAGAAAAGTCCTAAGTGTTTACGTGCTTCAAATAGTTTTTGGTTTTGGTTGAGATTCTATAAGCATGTAAAATGTGTGAGGAGATGGTTGGATACACTCCAAAGATGAGGTGATGTTGCAATAATCCTGCTCTACACTTGACAATGTGACTTTAGAGTACCTTACTAGAAATCTTTAGATTCATAAATATGCATTTATGCTCACTATGCACCTTGGATCATCATTGACAAATAGTTTTGCCAAAACAGATAACTTTCAAGATTGAAGAGCTTTTCAAGACTTGCTTTTTTTGGACTTGAACCTCTCAAAGAAATGCTCAGTTTTCACTCTTTGATTTCAATTGACCGGAGATCTTCAAGATACATCTAATTGATTACCTTAGATAGCTATCCCAAGTTATTTCAATAATCTAGAGTGAGTATAGGATGAGAAATGATATTAAGAAGTTAGGGGTGTAATCTTGACTTTTCAGGAAGATGATAGTATGCAGACATAGGTTGCTTGCAGAGAACATATCTCATGAAAATGAAGTGAAAATTGATATGTAACAACTAGACTAACCATGCTACCTATCCCAAGTTAAAGCAAGTCAAAAGATTGAGTACACGCAGAGAACGCAATTGATCAAATTTACTGAAATGATGAGATAACAACAAACAATAGTAGATAGAGATTAACTTGCACTAATGACTCAAAAGGTATATGATTATAAATGTATGCTACAAGGGAGATGAAGTAGAATTACTCATACATATGTGAGCTAAGTGTAAGCTCATCCTTGAGGCTCAATGGCTCCTTCTCTGTCATTCCCTATGACTAAAAGTCACCCATATTTATACTCACAAATGAATTTGAATTTTGAAATTCTTCCACCTAAAAGTGTTCGTACTTTTGGGTGGTGACTGATTTGATTCCAACCACTAGTTAGTTGTGATGCATGAATCATAATTTCATGAGATTTCCTCAATCATTTCCTTTTAATTTTATCTCAAGAGTTAAAGATAAAGTCTTTTGTTCATGTGTACTTTAAGAGTGATAAAAAAATGGATATGTGATAATCCTTGATTTTCGGTCAAGCATCAAGGTTTTCCAAATGTACCAACAACTCCCCCTCAAGCCTAAGATGCTTGAGTGTTCAATCCTTTGGTATCTTCTGCAATTTAGTCATGGATTCAAACCTGCTTAACTTGCTTCCATCCAATGCTTTGGTCATCATATCTGCACATTGCATATGAGTGGATACATAGGAGAGTTGCATCTCCTTACTCACAATCTTTTCCCTAAAAAAATGATAATGGTCTTCTATATGGTTAGTCCTTGCATGAAAGATAGGTTTAGTAGCTAAATGAAGTTAGCTCATGTTATCTCCAAAAATAAATGGAGTGCCAAACTCCAAGCCTAGATATGTGTATAGGGTCTTGATCCACATGGTTTCTTGTGTTGCATTTGCTAACCATCTATATTTAGCTTCACTTGAGAAAATAGCAACTATAGGTTTACTCTTTGAAGACCAAGATATGAGCTTTGAACTTGCAAATGATAAGTATCCTGAAGTGCTTCTTCTATCATCTCTTGAGCCTTCCCAATCTGAATCAGTGAATAGCTTTACATTGAAATCAAATGTGTAGGGGTAGTATAGACCTTCATTGATTTTTCCTCTCAAGTACTTCAATATCCATTTGGTTGCATCCATGTGAGGTTTCCTAGGAGTGTTCATGAATTGGCTAAGCACACTTCATAGCAAATATCCACCCTACCTAGGGTGGCATAGTTCCGACTTCCAACTAGAATTTGGTAGCTTGTGATGTCTTCAATAAGTTCTCCTTCATGAGCACTTAATTTCTACTTGACCTCCATGGGTACCTGTAACCTTAGTATCTTGCATTTTGAACTTTGCAAGCATATCTTTAATATATTTGCTTTGTGTAAGGAACATTCCTTGATGTGTGTAGACTACTTCCAAGGCAAGGAAGTAAATGAGCAATCCAAGATCACTTATCTTGAATTCTTCCTTCATTTGGGCTTTGATTTTTCTGATTCCATCAATATAATCACCTATAAGAATGATATCATCTACATACACACACAAATATATTACTTCAAATTTACTTTTCTTAATGAAAAGTGATGAATCAGCCTTTCTTTATTGAAATCCTTTGTCCTGCAAGAATGTAACTAGTCTATGGTTCCAAGCTCTAGGAGCTTGCTTCAATCCATATAGATCTTTCCTAAGTTTACACACATACTCAGGATGTGATTCATCTACAAATCCAAGAGGTTTGCCATATACACTTCCTCTAAAATCCAACCATTCAAGAATGCATTTTTTACATCCATCTGATGGATGTTCCAATTTTTTCAAGCAGCTATATTCATGAGTACTCTGATTATAGGCATCTTTTCCATAGGAGAGAAAGTCTTCTCATAATCTATGCCTTGGGTTTGAGCAAACCCTTTTGCCACAAGCCTTGCTTTATACCTATTTATTGATCCATCTAAGTTTTTCTTTACCTTATAGATCCATCTATATCAAATGGTCTTCATGGATTGCTTCTTAGGAACCAAGTCCCATGTTTGATTCTCTTGAAGGGCTTCTATTTATTCTTCCATTGCTTCTCTCCAATCTTATTTCTTCTTAGCCTCTTCAAAAGTTTATGGTTCTTTTGAATTGATATCTTGAGAAATATAGATTGAGTGTTTAGTGACCAGAGAGGTGTCAAATCCATAACTTTCTAGCATGTTCTTTTCCCTAGTTGATCTCCTTATTGTTTGTTGAGAAGATTTTGCAACATCTCTCAACTCATGCATCTTTTCTTTACCTTTGTTGTTCCAAGCCTTGATATTCCTCCTTGGTGTCTTGTGATCATCATCAGAATCACTTGAATCTTCATGTATGTGATCATTTATCCCTTTTTATGTTGGGAAATCCTCCTCTAGGTCATAACGTATCTTGACTTTCCTACAATCATCTTCAAACCAAGAGTTGTTCTCATCAAAGACAACATCTCTGCTAACAATAAACCCTTTAGTTCTTGGATTATATAACCTATATACCCTTTTTGATTTAGGTCATATCCAATAAATACACATTTCTTTGCTTTAGAGTCCGTTTAACCTTTGATTTATGATGGGGTATGTGCATATGCTATGCACCCAAAGATCCTACAATGATCAAAGCTAGACTTCTTCCATTCCATGCTTCTTAGGGTGTCATCCCATCCAAATCCTTTGATGGGAGTCTATTAGTAAGATAGGTGGTTGTAGATATAGCCTTTGCCCACAAATAGTTGGGTAATTTTTTCTCATTGAGCATGGACCTTCCAACTTCAACTATGCTCCTATTCCTCCTCTCTTCTACTCCATTTGGTTCTGGAGTGTACCTAGTTGTGACTTCTCACTTGATGCCTCTATCTTGGAGATAGGCATCAAATTCATGGGAAAAATATTCTCCCCCACCATCTAACCTTAGCCTCTTTAATGTTTCCCTATTTGATTTTCAACAAGAGCAAGATACTTCTTGAAACAATTGAATACTTCATCCTTATGCTTCATAAAGTATAGGATGGTCCACCTGCTACAATCATCAATGAAAGATACATAGTACGTAGATCCTAAAATTGTTTTCTCCTTGCTAGGTCCCCAAACATCTGTGTGGATTAACTCCAATAAGTCACCATGGATATATCCTTTCTTCATAAAGGGTTGTCTATGTGATTTTCCAAGTTGGCAAGCATTGCACTTGCATATCATATGTTGCTTGGATATATTGGGTAGGCCAAGCACACTTTGATCCCATCATGTTTGCTTCAGATTTCTTTCACCTATGTGAGCCAATCTTTTATGCCATATTTCCAATTCTGATAGGGTTTGTCCTCCATAATTGAACATAGCTATATTTCTAGTGTCTTGGAGTTCAAATGTAAATAGTCTACCTCGCTTTTCTCCTTTTGAAATTCTCTTGAATCCTTGTTGTGGATCTTCAACAAATGCTCCATTCCTTGTGAACCTTACCTACAATCCTTTCTCTACAATTTGTCCAACCTTATGAGATTCTTTGTTATGGTAGGTACATACAATACCTTGCTGAGTAGATTCATATTTCCATCTTGGGTCTTCACATTTCCAATCTTTTCCATTCAGTGTCTAGTGTCATCTCCTATTTGAACCTCATGTCTATTTCTTGGATCCTCCAAGTCCGACATTAGAGTCACATTCCTTGCTACATGGTTTGAACAACCAGAGCCTATATAAAATACATGCTCATCTGCTTTACCTTGCTTCATAGTCATGTTCATCAATAGAAGTGAGCCCATAGTATCTCCTTCCTCTATATCCTCCTTGATGATTTGAATTGTTGAAGTTGTTGTAACCATTGAAGTTTTTTGGTTTGCCTCTTGTACTTCCATAGCTTCCTCTATTGAAGCCCCTTCCTCTCCTATTCCTAGGGTTCCTGAAAAAATTCTTAGTTGTATGATTAGTTAGGCCACATATGGCACATGGAGAAGAGCTTGGAAATCTCCCCTTGCCTTGTCTACCTCCTCCGCTTCTTCCTCTTGTACCTCTACCTCTACCTACAAAATTTGCTTGGGAGGTACTACCTTCATCATCAGATCTTTTCCCTTTGCCTTTGTTATCTTTATATTTATTCTTATCTATGTATAGGGTAGAGGATTGGTTACCTTTTGAGTTGTCACCATTCTTCACAAGCTTTGCTTCATGAGTGAAAAATTTTGAAGCAAGCACGATGTGCTTGGTATGAAAAGATACATGCCAACTTGATTGCACATGTTTTTGAGAAGATTCCAACTGAGAGCACCTTATATGTTGAGCACAAAAATGATGCGTTGTTGATCATTGTTGTCTATGTTGATGACATGTTTCTCACTCGTCCTAATGAGAATCATACTACTGATTTTAAGGCTGATTTGCATGCCTCATTTAAGATTTCAGATTTGGGCCATTTGCATCATTATTTGGGCATTTAGTTTATGCAAGTTGATGGCAGAATAGTTTTGTGTCAAATAAAATATATTGACACATTATTGTAGTGTTTTGGCCTTGACCACAGCAAACCTATTTCCACTCCTATAGAAATAGGTTTACAATTGATTCTTCATGATGTTAGAGATGCATTTGATGTTGTTCTCTACCAAAAAGATATTGGATGCTTGATTTACTTATGCATAACTCAACCTGATATTTAGTTTGTTGTCTCATGAATGAGCAAGTTTAGGCATTCCCTAGGTGTCAATCATTTGTAGATGGTTAAGCACATCTTTCCCTACTTGAGTGTTACCTGACTACTTGGATTGTTTTATCCCAAGGGGGGATCACTACCACCAGATTTACATGCTTTTTTTGACTCTAATTGGGCTAGTTGCTATGACATGCATGTGTCCACTAATGGTTTTTGCTTCATGCTTGGTAGCTCATGCATATCTTGTTTGAGCAAGAAGCAACCTAGTGTGGTCACTTCTAGTTGTGAGTCTGAGTATAGGGTAGCTTTCACAACGACTTTTCAGTGTGTGTGGCTCAGATGCCTTATGGCTGATTAGGGTGTTGGTCAGTCTTTTGCAACCATCATCTTCATTGATAGTCGGAGTGCATTGTGAGTTGCAAGGAACCTTGTGTTCCATGATTGCACTAAGCACATTGAGGTGCACTATCATTATGTCAAGGAGAGGTTTGATGCTAGAGAGATCAATTTGGCACATGTGCCCACACAAGAGAATCTTGTAGACCTTTTCACAAAGGCTCTACCTAGGGAGAAGTTTGAATCTTTCCACAAATCTTTGGGCTTACTTCCTTTTATGGATTGATTCCACATAGCTTGGCACTTCCATATACATGAGTGCGAGCTCCTTGCTCACAAAAGGAAGTAAGCTTTGGGCTTAATTAATTTTGTGGATTGATTCCACATAGCTTGGCACTTCCTTATACATGAGTGCCAGCTTTTTGTTCACGGCATCACTCTTAGGGGGAATTTTTTGATATATTTTTGTAGCGATGTGTGTGAACACAATAGGACCATCACGTCACTTTTTTCTCTCTATATGAGGTTTTTTTCCCTCGGTTTGTATATATGCCTATAATCCTAATGGGTCACTTATCTTTGAACATTGACTTGGTCGTACATTCAGTATTGTGTATTGTGCTCCAACCTTCTAATTCTTCCTTGTGCTTTATAAAAAACTTGAATTTATTGGCTAGTAGGTAATGTCATACTTTCTTTATTGCATACACCCTTCCTAGACCTTCTATTCATGGTGTAATTTCTCTATGCTTCATTTAGTTGTCTAATAGCATATGCAATAGGGTGATCTAGTTTTCCTTCATCCGTAGGTTGAGCTAATATACACCCAATTGCAAAATTCAAAGCGTCCACATGAATATGGAAAGGTTTATTCTAGTTGGGTACTTTCAAGATAGGTGTTGAAATCAATCGTGGTTTCAACTCATTGAATGCCTTTTTGTATTCCTCCATCCATGTAAATTGTGTCAACAACCCATACAATGGTTTTGCAACTATGGCATACATGTGGATGAACCTTCAATAGTATCCACAATGTCCCATAAAAGCTTGTACTTCCTTTGCATTTTTTGGTCTAGCCATATCCAAGATGACCTTTATTTTGTCCTCATCAGTGGAGATGCCATTCTTGGATACAATATTTCCCAAGATCTTTCCTTGCCTTACCATAAAAAACACATTTTTCTAGATTCAAGCACACTCTATATTGTCTGCATTTCTCGAATATCTTCCATAGCTTGAGAATGTGCTCAATCCTTTTACAAGAATACGTGAATAAATCATCTATGTAAACTTTTGCTCTTCCTTAGAAATTATTTGAATACATGACACACCAATCTTTGAAAAGTTGCAGGACCATTTGTGAGCCCAAATGGCATCACTCGAAATGTGTGCACTCCCCATTTAGTAGTGAAGGTTGTGTTGTGTTGATCCTCCATAGCAATGGATACTTGCTTATAACCTAAGAATCTGTCCAGGAAGCTATAGACTTCCTTGCATGCTACTCTTTCCAAGAGGTAGTTAGTTATGGGTAATGGGTAACTATCACGAATCATCGTTGCATTAACATTTTTCAAATTGATGCACACCCTAAGTTTGCCATTCTTCTTAGGTACTACCACAAAGCGTGACACCCATTCCGTATGCTCTATGTCATAAATGAATCCTATAGCTAATAATTTGTCAATCTCCTTTGTAATCTTAGCCAAATATACATCATTATATGTGTATGGCCTTTGTTTCAAGGGTCTTGCCTCAGGGATCATTGGGATTCATTGGGAGAAAATAGAAGGATTGACTCCCTTGAGGTCTTTGTAGGTCTAGGCGAATACGTCTCGGTATTGTCTAATTAATGTAATTAATTCTAGATCCTCTTCTGGTGATACATCTTTTCCAATGTATGTACATCTCTCCTCTTCCTCTTCCATAGTTAGTGTCGATTTCTTGGTTTGTTCTTTATTATCATAAGCCTCTCCTTCCCGAGCTTTTCTCTTGGGCATTTGAATTATTATTTTTCGTTCTTCTATTTCATACCTTTTGAAATGATTTGGAACTTTGAAAAGATCTGGCGGCCGCTCTATTTGATCTAGCATTTCTTCACTATTCTGTCTCGTTTGAACCACTTCTATAGTGAACACTTTTGATGCCTCCTTCTCATCGTTGACCTGAATCTCTTCCAAATATTGTTCTTCTGAATCAAATTTTGGCTCCATCTCTATACTCTCATAATCCTCCCTTCATTCTTTCTCTAGTGGTTCTCCATCTTCCATTTCTTGAAGAATTACCATGTAAATATTTACATCATAACATTCTTCATCCACACACTCGTTCATGGTTAGCACTTCTTCATTTATACACACATCTAATGTGGCTCATATTTCCATCCATCCATGCAGTTCCAACGCTTCATCCAGAAAGATTTGAGGTATGTAAGTTGGGTCATCTATGGGCCTGTAATTTTGTTGTCCTATGGGCCATAACTATGTCCTCTTTTCTTCTCTTTTTGCCTCTTTGCACATCCATAACTGAACATCTTCCCTCATCCATGATTGGTCACTAGATCCTACACTATGAATGGATAGATTATCTTCTTCCTTGTGGGTTGGGTTCCATTTTAATGGGGGTACATCCCTATATGAGAAAGTATGTAAATTTATCTTTGTAGTTGTCCTTTGGTGTTGTAAATACAATGCATCTCTTCCCCACTCTTGTACCACTCTTAGTTGTCTCATGAATGGTCTCCCTAAAATCATTTCATAATTGCTAGCTTTTCCAAACTAACATATGGCTAAAGTATCTTCAAATTCTACTTTGCATGTGGTCAACCTAATTTTTTCTAGTATCCTTAGTGGCCTTTCAACATAACCGTCTGCCAGTCGGAGTTTCATTCGTGTGGGTTGTAGGGTTGGTTTTCTCCATTCTTTCCAAATCTCTTTGGTGACTATGCCTACACCGGCTCCGGTGTCTAAGATAGCTTTAGTCATATATCCATTAAAAGTTACGGATAGGCATGTATTTCCTTCATCTCCCTCACTGAATTCTCCAACTTTATTTATTGGGATTTGGATAGTTGTTGGAACTTCCACTTCTTCATTCTCATTCATAGACTCCTCCACTTCTATCTTTAATTGTTCGGCTAATTGTTTCCACAATTGGGGTTTAGCTTGCAATAACTCTTTTAACACCCCATGCAAGAAGGAAAGATGGTTGCCCTCCCCTAGGCCCACAAACAATTGTATATCCTCACTGTTCTGTACCTTTCTTTGTACATGTACGAAGGATTGTCATGAAACTTTGTAGATTTAAACTAAACCCTAGGAACTATATAACAAGATTTGAATTGAATCAAATGGATGTTCCAGCTTGGGAACCATCCACTACAAGATAGGCTATCTGTTTGCAAGACTCTCTGCCTATGTGCAATGATATAGCTTCAAAAACTTGGCAATTTCTCACAAGGCACTCAATAAAAGAACTTGAAGCTTTGGCACACTTTTAGAAGCTATATGAGAGACCAAATGAAGCTTGAAATCAATAAAAATGAGTACTATGAGAGAGCAAAAAGTGCTATGCAATCGCATACAAATAGATTTGTGAAAGTGTAACTATGTGCCTCGATAGAGAGGAGAAAAATCATGGGAAAATGAGATAAGCAAGCAAGGGGGATGCTTCTTGGAATTTAGGACTTCACTGAACTAAGTGGGAAACTTGTGGAATGCATAGAACTCAAGAAACAAAGGAAAAGTGGTGCTTATATAGAACTTTTACATTTCCTACAATCTAGCTAACCACCCACCAATGAGTGTAGGTGCACTTTTTGGTGAGTGATTTATGAGATTTGAATTTGATTCAGTTTTTTGGAGGTTCTAACTTGATTGCATGACTTTAGGACCTCCTTTTTTATTGTTCTACTTGAAAAACTCTTGGATGATTCCTTTCCCATATTTGAGACTTGATTTTCAATGAAAAAGACATTATATGGTTTGAAGCAAGTGAGGCATGCTTGGTATGAGAAGACACATGCCAAATTGCTAGCACATGATTTTGAGAACAACCTAATTGAGATAATCTTATATATCAAAAGTAGAGATTATGTACTTCTAATCATTGTTGTATATATTGATGATATGTTGCACACTAGTCCTAATGAGAAGCATACCCTTGGATTTAAGGATGATTTGCATGCCTCTTTTGAGATATCAGATCTTGGGCATTTTCATCATTATTTGGACATTCAATTTATGCAAGTTGCTAGAGGAAAAATGACACATTACTGGAGTTTTGGCCTTGAAGATTATATTGTAGTTTTGGCCTTGAAGAATATAGACCTATTGCCATTCCCAGGGAAACAGTTTTGTTTCAAGTCTTCATGATGCTCGAGATGTTTTTGATGTTGTTCTCTATAAATAGGTTGTTGCATGCTTGATTTACTTATGAATAACTAGGCTTGATATCTTGTTTGCTCTATCCCAAATGAGTAGCTTTATACACTGCCAAGATTTCAAGCATGAACTTTTGCAACTTGAGTGGTACCCAACTACTTGCATTGTTTTATCCCAAGGGGGATCATTAGAGCTATATTCACATGCTTTTTCTAACTCAGACTAGAGTGTACTATGACACACACGTGTCCATGAGTGGTTTTTTCTTTATCCTTGCTAGATCATGCATATCTTGGTTGAGAAAGAAGCAATGTACTATGAATACTTCTCATTGTGAGGGTGATTATAGGGTAGATTTCATACTGATTGCTGAGTGTGTGTGGCTCAGATGCCTTTTGGTAGACTTGGGTGTTGGTGAGTCTTCTACCACCACCATCTTTATTGAAAGTAAGAGTGCACTAGAAGTTGCAAGGAACCAATTCTTTCATGCTCGCACAAAGCACATTGAGGCGCACTATCATTATGTGAAAGGAGAGACTCTCTGCTAGAGAGATTAGTTTGGATTTTATGCCCACACAAGATAATGTTGCAGACTTCTTCACAACGGCTTTGCCTATGGAGAATTCTAAGGACTTTTGCAAAGCTTTAGGCTTGCTTACTATTCTAGACTCACTTCTTTCCACATAGCTTGGCACCTTCATATACAGTGCCAGCTTCTTGTTCACCACATCACTCTTGGGGGAATGGTAGATTTATTTTGGTTATGATGAGCATGAACACACTCAAGAACACTAAAACTCTTTTTTCCCTCTTTAGGAGGTTTTTTTCTTGGTTGGTATGTACGCATGTAACCCTAATGGTTCAATTATATTTGAACATCCATTTGATAATACATTTGGCATTGTGTTGTGCTCCAAGCTTCTTCTTGCTTGTATTGTTAATGTGCTTTCCCACACCTCCAACTTCAATAATAATTATTTAGATCATTCATAATTCTTTATTAGATTATTAGCCAACTAACTCATTAGGTCCCTTCCCCTTTTATAATTCATATGTACCTTGATTATTTCATGGATGATTGGTTATTTATTTAGTATTTCTTTTGAAGATGTTAGATGTCTATGAGAACTTCTTTTTTGTAGCAAGGTTAATGGTAGCTTAGGATGAGATAATTGTTTATGTCAAAGAATGTTTCTGGTATATTGAAAAATCAATACGATTGGATAGATTATTCTAATTGTTTGTTTAGTATTTTACACATCTATTTGTATAAGCTAATAGATGTGTCAAAGTATGATCGGGATTACAATAAAGCATGGTTGTTCTACCTCTCTTTATGTTCATTCTGACAAGCTAGGTCATTCCGTTGCTTGGTAAATACATTAAGGTGATGCTCTTCATCTCGAAAGGTCTAGGAGCTCATGAAACCCTTTTGAGAACGACTATGTACTTGTAAACCAAAAGGATTGATGTTGAGAAAATGGGATTGTGTAGTTGGGTTTGGATTTTAGTAATGAAATCTAACATTAAAGAAAAAAACACATGAGATGCAATTTTCATTGTTCTTATGATTTATCTTATTTTTATGTTTTATGTTGAAGTTTATACAAGGTTTATCCTATCCCCTTTGGTCCAATGATCCATGAAATTATATAATCCGTTCTAGTTTTAATCCAGATCCTTATCCATACATAGATAAATAAATACATACGTACATACATACATGCGTACATACATACATAGATACACACACACACACACACACACACACACACACACACACACACATATATATATATATATATATATATATATATATATATATATATATATATATATATATATATATATATATATACATACATACATACATACATACATACATACACACACACACACACACACACACACACACATATATATATATATATATATATATATATATATATATATATATATATATATATATATATATATATATATATATATATATATATATATATATATATATATATATATATATATATATATATATACATACATACATACATACATACATACATACATACATACATACATACATAAATACATACAGATATACATACATACATACATAAATACATACAGATATACATGCACCTCAATGTGCTTTGTGCAAGCATGGAACATAGGGTTCCTCAAAACTACTAATGTGCTTGGGCTATCAATAATGATGGTGGTGGTAGAAGACTAACCAACACCCAAATTAGTAAAAAGGTGTCTAAGCCACACACACTCAAGAGTCATTGTGAAAGCTTCCCTATAATTAGCCTACAACTATAAGTAACCATAGTAGGCTTTTTCTTGCTCAACCAAGATATGCTTGAGCTACCATGCATGAAGAAAACACCACTAGAGGACAGACAAGTGTCATATCAACTAGCCCAATCTTAGTCAACAAAAGCATGCAAATGAGGTGGCAATTATCCCCCCTTGGCATACAACAATCCAAGTAGTTGGGTACTAGGCAAGTAGTGAAAGATGTGCTTAACTATTGGGGCTTCACTCACTAACTAGACATGAAGAGATCAACAAGAAAAAGGACCAAGATCCAGATGACAAATGTTCAGAAAACCCATGCCCATGTGAAGGGACAAATTCACAATTATAATACCATGTAAACTAGAGAATCAATTAGAATGCCGGAGATTTCGCAATCCTTGATTTAGGAGTGTATAGAGCAGTTGTATATAAATGCTCACTTGATGAAGCAGGAAGTGGAAAAGTAAAGAGGATGATGATGTGGAGAATGAAGAAAGAAAGAGACATATAGACTATGCCAAACACAGACTGTAGTACATATATATCGATTATAAATAAAGCAAGCAGAGCAAAGAACAAAAGTGTGACTATACGAGGGTGTGTGAGAGTGGAGAGGCTTGGGCTAGGAATATATACAAGAGAGAGAGAGAGAGAGAGAGAGAGAGAGAGAGAGAGAGAGAGAGAGAGAGAGAGAGAGAGAGAGAGAGAGAGAGAGAGAGAGAGAGAGAGAGAGAGAGAGAGAGAGAGAGAGAGAGAGAGAGAAGAGAACTCGGAGTGTAAGTCCTACATGTGAGAGAGGCAGGTGAGATAGTTCTGAGAGAGATGTTGTGTACCTAAGTCACAGAGTCTTAGGGACTTGTGTCAAAGCGACTAAATCTCATTTGCCCCACAAGTGCATATAGTGGTGGATCAATATACATTTAATTATCAATCTGAAGAACCACCTGAGCCAAGTGTATGAGGACATGTGAACACATGATGGAAAGTGAAGTGGCTCAGCTACAATGCATGTGAAGAGACTAAACTATCTCTCTAACTCACTAAATCTCTGGAAATGTGTGTCATGATACCACTTATAGAAATAAGCACAAATTTGAATGTTTCTCCTAGCTCCAAACTCCCAATATACCCAATCGTGGATTTATTTCAAAGCTCTCAACGAGACGCATCTAATGGTGTTATTTCACTCGAATATGACAACCACTCTTCAAGATATGGCCAAAATAGTGAATGGTGGGAAACACCTACACCCACTCCATAACTCGTATTGGTTCACACACACACTACAGTAGTTCAAAAGTGATGGGGAGGGATAGAAAACAGTCATACACACAGATTTCAAGATCACACACACAAAAAAGATCATAGAGAAGTTGAATCAGCAGGGAAGAAGCAAATTCGAAATTTCAGTTCTCCTTCTTCACAATGGCAAAAGTCCTTACAAATAGTCACAAAGTGACTTATATACATGTGCCCTAAGAATGGTCCTTTCACACATGAGACCGGCACTTTATTGACTAATCTCTAAGTTCCTACTATTTTACAAGAATTATGTTACAAGGATTTGGGTTTTATGCAACTAGAGGACTCCTCTAGTGCATTTACATAGATTCGAGGGAATTTCCTAGGATTTTGAAGAAGAATTTTTATGCCATCAATTTGAAAATTTTGGGACTCCTCTTTTTTGCCACTTTTCTCTCCAACACTCTCCCCCTCTTTGTCTCTGTCGTCCATTGACAGGCTTTGATTTTTGTTTTATCCGAGCTTAGTCTTTTGTTTCTATAAGCCCCTTGGTATTCCTTATATTCATAACTTTAGGTTGCTGTATTAAGTCGGACTGCCATGCATGCCATCAATGGCTAAGAATGTGATATTCTTAGTCACTCTCTTCAACTTTTCAGCCTCGACCTCTTTCTAGCTTTTGGTCTTCAGTTATTGCTTTGTTCTCACACATCTGACCTTGTTGTATAGCTTGGAGCCCGTTTACTTTTTTCGGTTTACACTTTACTTTGCAGGCATTTTCTTTCTTCTAAGTTAGCATTACGTTTCAAAGGCCCTGTTCTTCACTCTTCTTTGTCATCCTTTGGGACTTGATGTATTTATTTCCATTGCACACATCAAGTAGAGGGAGAAGCATCTAGAATTCTCAGATAATTGGTTATCTTATCCGATGAAGAATCCTTTGTGTACTATCTCCCTTCAATAGAGCCTAGTTGTAATTCTTTTGTTTCCATTCTTCGGGCCCTAGTCCTTTGGTATTGTCGCCTGATGTGGTTCTTAGCTTGTTCCTTTCTTTCCACCGCATGCACCTGGTGGATGAGGAAGCTGTGTGCAACCTCCCATGAAAAGTCTTGGTTGTTATCTTTCTTTATTTCCATTCCTCAGGACCTGGTTCTTTGGTGTTGTCGCCTGATGCGTGCCCCTCCAGGGCTTTGGGCAAAGGGTTGTTCTTTCTTTATGAGCTTTTTCTTCACTGAGCTGTTTTATTCTTTGATCTCCTTCTTTTTCTCTTTTTTCTTGATTCCCCTTCCACACGTCCCTCCTCCTGAACTATGTCGTCCCCGGCAGGCTTCTTGTGGTGATGTGTGTATGTTTGTATGACTTCCCGCTCTCGATGGTTAAGCGAATTGGCTTGACATATCATTAGTTCCTTCCATCGGTTTTACTTCACCCCGTCATCAGGTGTCTGTCTATGGTCTGCAAAGAAGCTTAATTTGTAGGCCACCAATCGTGCATTTAGGTTAGAAGATATTTTGGCAAAGATCTCTGAGTCCATTTCAAAAAATCTTGTAAAAAATGCCTCTTCGAATGTCTGCATATATGAACTTGGCAAAAACATGAGTCTTGAGTATATGGCCATGAGTGTTAATCAACTAGGTATTGTCGATAAATCGAAAACAAGGGCATTTGATCCCTCGTTAATGCCGATGAAATTCAAAAATGAATATTGAGCGTGTTGAAATACCTTTATTACAATAAGTAACACATTCAAAAATTTTTTAGTCATTTTTATGGCTAAATCCGGTACAATGGCATATCTGGAAATCCGAAATTCGATTGTTTTCACCATGTACTCTTCGGTTGGTAAGTAATTATGGGGTGTACTTGGTAATAATGGATAGTTTAGCCACTAATGATTTATGCTTCCCTAGCACTGTGCTTCCCAAAATTGCATCTAGGAGCATCTTCTGGGTACTGGGCAAAAGGAGGGATTGACTTGAAGTACTTATGGTGCCGATTCCCAGTATACCCGTAACGTAGGATTCTTTTCCAAAAATTTTCATCTCCAGATAGGATCTGCTTTATCAAATTCCTCTTGTGTATAGGTAAATGTCTGCATGTTGAACTTTATATTTCTATATGGCTCTTTATCGATGGTCGTCTTTATGTACTGGCATGTTTCTTCTTTGAGTAACCCATAAGGTACATTGAAAGGCTTCATAACCTATTCTAGATTCTTGCTTTCAATAACTTTGCTTCTCCCATTACTTAGATTACTTGTTCTTCAAATTCTTCAGTAATCTGGGACACCAGTAGTGCGTGCTCATTTCGGCTTAGTTCTGCAATAGCTCGAGTATGTCTTTCAGTGTTGATCTCTCTTTCCTCCCTTATCGGTGAATGATGCATGGGGGGAGAAAGAGGACGTACCTCAGTCTCCTTAGTAGCCACTGTGGAGTGTGGAACTACTGGTGTCCCCACATTTACCTACTGTTCTAACTGAGCTTTCAATTTATTTATTAGTTCATCCTTTGCTTTGATTTCTTCGGTGGCCCCCATAATCGTATCCTTGTTCTTGAGGCGCTCCTCTCCTATGGCAACAAGTTGATTAGCATCTTCATTGCATTGTACTAAGTCTTGATTTTGTGCCATCTTCCACTTCCTTCTAAGTTCATTGGTGTCATCTATATATCTTTTTTCCCATTCAGCTATGAGGGCTTGCTCTTTCTTCAGCTGATCTTCATACTTTGCTATTCGCTCCTCCAATGCTTTTGTGTTGCTTTTTGTCATTTCTGGAGCTTCTATCGGTTGGTTGCATAGTAAGGCTGTCATTAGTTCTTTGTTCCTGTTCCTTAGATTGTCGGCTTCATCCATGTATACCTTGATTTGAGATTCAAGGAGTTTACTTCTAGTATTCATTCACGCTTTCTCTGCTTCGCCAGCCTCATATTTGCTTTGTAGTTCTCTCAGTGCTTCTTGCAGCTTCTTGTTTTCCGTTTCCAGTGTGGTACATTTATTCTTGGCCTCCTTGGTTTTTGACTCTTTTTCTAAAATTATCCCTTGCGCTTGAATTAATTTGGCAAATAAATTTTCACCTATTTCTTGGAATTGATTTTTCTCTCGCATTGCCTTATCGTAGTCTGCATCAGCTTCAAGCATTAGCTGTTGAGTATCCATAGCAATTTGTATCATTTGTTGTACTACTTGCTTGAGCTGAGCTACATCCACATTCAACCAAGTTTTGGGAATGCTTGGTTCTTCGCCCATCCGTACATCTCTTCCTTGTTCCACATGTATCATCTCATTGTGTTGTTGCCTTATTTGGAGATGTACTTCTTGGTCTCTTCTTTCCTCTTCATTATTGGTCGATTTGGTAGCACTCCCTTGAAACATGACATCCAACAGAGAGGGTTCTGCTACTACCCTTATTGGTGTGAAGGGTTTGGACTCTTTTATTGTGTCTTCTACGTTCTTGGGGTTCTTTACCAAGACCTCTTCCACTAAAGGAGTGTCTTTGATTTGGATGTTCGATGCTTCATTCAATTTGATTATATGAATGCCTTCTTGAGATGCTTCCTGCCTTGTAGTGCCCTTGATAGTGTTATCAGGCATCTGAGCGATCTTTGTGCCTTCCGTACCAAAGTCCTTGGGTACTTGGTTCAATTCCTCCCATTGACCATCATCCCTTGAATCACTTCTAATATCCACATTCAGCACAGATGTTTCTTGTTCTTCTAGTGTGTCCGATGATGAGCTAGAGTTCATCAATCCCAATTCTCTATATCTATGAACCTTGGTCAGGAATTTTCATTGTTCGTTGTCTCCAACCATCTGCGATAATGATGTCCTTGAACCGGTAGGTTTATCTGACCTTCCAAATACTGGTGAGTTGCTTCCATTGCCTTTGTTAAGTCCTCCTCCATAATGGGTGGACTCTCATCAAGCCTGGTTCTTGGAAGTACATGTGTCCTCTTTGTAGGCTAAACTTCTGCTTCTACCTACATCATCTCCCGTAATCTTTTGGTACCTCTCATTCTCAGTTTGGAGCTTGTTTCAGCTTCTTTGACTATTTTGACCCCTTTCTTCTTCCTTGGAACTGTGGCAATCTTTGCATACTTAGCCATTTCTTCAGATGAAGGCATCTCTTTCAAATGTTCTCGAATGCCTAAGGCATGATAGATCAGTACTCTTAAGGCAATGCTTCCATTCAAGAACTTCTTATGATTCCACTATTTCTTTGCTTTGAAGAGTCGTTCTTGAATGTATGGAGTCATGTTAACTTGATTCCCTATTTGTTTGATGGCATGGGACAACATTTGCACTATGATCTTCTATGGAGCAATATATTTGTGCATGTTTAGAAAACAAAAATGTTGGTGAATGAGTCTGACTTCCTCTTCTATATCAATACGATTGATATCTATTAACGTTTGGGTCTTAGCCCCCCAAATTTCCTCTTTCAAAATTGTATTTCCATCCTTTTCCCACCCGAAAGCTTCTTTAATTAAGTCGTGGGTGAATTGTATGATGACCCACTTGCCTGCTGCATCTAGGAGTCTTGCTTCGGGTACTAATGGATCATGCAAGGCTGGTTGTAAGGTGTTCATTACTTGTGTGCATCGCTGGAAGTCCGGCTTTTAGATTGGGAGTTCAAAGTATTTCTGAATACCAGCTTTCTTCATAATGTCTATAGTGGATGGAAGTTTATGCACTACTTTGAAATCTTGGGACATCATTGGAAACTGATGGTCCATGTCCATAATTTTAATTGTCACCAAGAACAGATAATCCCCGGTAGGTTAATCCTCTTGAGACCTGTGACCTTTTGCCTTTGTCACGTTCTATAGGGGAAATTCTAGCATCTCCTCTTGATAGTCGCTTTCGAGTCCTCAAAAGCCATCTGCACTTGTAATAAGGAGAGCATCAGCTTTATATAGAAGGCATCTCGTTAGTGATGTGTGTCTTAGTGACATGTTTTTCATTGCATCACTCCATTTCCCCTTACTTAAGTAAGTAAGATCTCTTACCACATATCTTTTCATTTTTATTCCTAAAAGAAAACAAGAGTTAGTTTAGCCGAAGCATTTATTTGTTTGCATAGTAGGTTCATTCCTAGGGAAGTAGAATCTATGATCTATTCCCAAGTGGGAAATGTGCACCATTAGTTTTGTTAAACACATCATGTGCCAAATGCATGGCCTCGTAGTGTGGCCCTGACATGCATACTCTAGGTGCATTCGATTCTTCATGAGTGCAATAGGAATCCTGTTGAATTTGTTGTTCTTGTCCTTGCTGCCTCTTGGGTCTCCATATCCATTTTGTAGTTGATGTGTGAGGCTTCGTCTTCTCTTGGTTTTGTCATGCTCTAGGTTTTTCCTCTTTCTTTTTTGTAGCTTGATTGGTTGATATCCTATTCCTCTGGTACCTTTGGTGAATCTTGTTTGACTTCATGGTCCTGCTTTGTCGGTGTAATATTTCTTCTTGCTTTTCTATCTCTTGACTTGCAATATTTCGGACCTTCTTCGGAATCCATATGTGTTGCCGTGGTCTGGGCTTCTACTAATGACTTTGGAAGCCATACTCTCAGAAGTCTTTTTGGTTCTGCTTGTAATGAAGAGAATTTGTTGTTTCCCCTTGCCTTCATAGGGTGAGTGACCTGTATCGGTGTAGACTTTTTTGTTTCCCTCATTCGATCCTTCCGAACCCAGTGTAGATTGGCATTTCTTTGGTTGCGATAATTGGATAGTGGACTTCCATGTGGATGTTCTTCCCTCGTTGTAGGAAACTTTAGGAGCGTTGTCTTCACAATTTCCCTTGGATTCGCCGTTCATGGGGGATGAATCCACCTCATCAACTGATGAATTGGTATTGGTAGTCAATCCTTCCTTAGGGCACTCCTCTGGTTAACTTTTGATTGATTCGTTTACTAACCCCTCTTCTAGGGTTTCTTTCTCACGCTTGATCACTTCATGCAAGTGAGGGAGTCTTTCTTCTAACAAGCTAAAGATTTCCTTATGCCCTATTTTGGCTGAGATGTACCCTTGAGCTAGACGAATGCTCACTTCATTTTCAATAATCCAATCTTGCCCTAGGATCAGATTTTCTATTAAATCCTCATCTTTATAGACCAGAACTCGTTGCTCCATAGTGGAATTTCTAGGTGGAGAGATATCATGGCTTCTCCAATGCATTCTATGAATTGGCCCCCAACGCCTACCATGTGAGCTTTAGTTGGTTTTATGATCGTCTGAAGATGCGTAATAACCATCATTCATATGCAACTGAGTGCTGCTCCCAAGTCTATCAATGCATCTATTAGCTGTATTCTGTAGTTCCAATCCGTAGGTTTAAATATGGTTGGGATATGCTGAGGTTGTTTGTGTTGGCCTAGTGAACTTGATAGTTGGCCATTGGAATAGGCTCCTCTCCTTGTAAATATCCTTCATCCCTTTGCCTTATCCATTCTTTTTGTTTCTTGATACACTCTAGGACTTCTTGCCTTGCCTCTTCTCTAATTCTCTCTTCCTCTTTTTTTCTATTTTGTGCCCCTACAAGTCGTGCTAACATTTGATCCATCAATGGATGCATGTAGCATTTTACTCGACAACCACTTATGTAATTAGGGAATATATCTCCGTCCAGTGTGGCTAGGTTAACAACTCCACTTGTTGAAATCCTATTGATTATTAAAGGTCCATATCCGTGTTTCTGTAGCTTCTTGGTGTGTTGCTTCAAAGTATATACCAAGACTAAATCTCCTTCTTTTAGTCCTTTATCTTTGATGTGCGCATCATAATATGCTTTCTGTCTTCTTTTCGCTGCATAAATTCCCACAACAGCTTGTATTCTAGTCTCGTGTAGCTTCTCAATTTGTTCGAGTTGCTTGGAAAATTCATGCCCTGTCCATTCATACTGTTGGGCTACTCTCAAAGTAGGCACCAAAAAATCGATCAACAAGATTGAATTTTCTCCATACACTAGGTTAAATCGTGTAGTTCTAATGGCTGTCTTGTAAGCCACAGGGAAGGCCCAAATTGCATGATGTAATTTTTTATCCCAATCTGACCTTCCACTATTGACTATCTTTGTCAATACAATGCACAACACCTTATTGGAACTTTTTGCTTGACCGTTGGCTTGAGGATGATAAGGGGCTGATTTTTTATGAATCACTAAGAACTCATTCATCAAGGACTCTATTACTTCATTAATGAAATGCATTCCTCGATCACTTACTATCTCTTTAGGTAGTCCAAAGCGGGTAAAGATATGCTAAAAAAGAAACTTAGCTGTGGTCTGTGTATCATTTTTTCTAGTTGCTTTTGCCTCTACCCATTTAGTCAGATAATCACTCACCACTATTATGTATTCAGCGTGTGATCCTTTGGCTGGTGGATTAATGGGTCCTATGAAATCAATGCCCCATTTGGAAAAGGCTCTCATGCAAACCATTGGTCTCAATGGCATGTCATCTCGTATGATAGGATATTTAGCTCTTTGGCATGCCTCGCAACTTCCTACGTAGGTGTCTGCATCCATATGTAGAGTTGGCCACCACAAGCATGCAAAGATGATCATTTTTACAGTTCTTTCGGCTGAGAAATGTCCTCCTGTAGCACCTGCATGTGCCATTTCTAATATGGGTAAGTACTCTCCTTCATGTACACATAGTCGTAGTTGATTATCCTTCCCTCTTTTGAATAATTGTCTCCCCATGATAACATAGTCCTTACTCATTTCTTCTAGGGATTGTTTCCTTGCTAAACTCATTCCGTCCTCATGCTCCCATGCCTTTAGGATTTTCACTAATGTTCTCCAGTTGGGTGCTATCATAGAGAAAGGTAAAGATGTATGATCGTCTGGAGTGGTTTCTTGACATTCCATGCAACTACTGACATACGCATGAACATCCTTAGGCATATTAGGCCAATAGACTCCTAACTGTTTCAATTCTCTTAGAGTTCCATGCGTTCCCTTGTGCATTCTCCATTTGTTTATGTGTGCTTGTTCAATCAAGTTCTTCTGTTCGTCTTCTTCTACACATCTAGACAATACACCGTTGGAATCTTTATGATACGCACTTCCTACTACAATGTGTAAGTTATGCGATTGTAGAATTTCCTTTCGAATCTCCTTGTTAATTGAGTGTTGTGGTCCATGAGTGAGTATTGGAATTAGCTTTTCTGCCCACTTAGGACATACTTCCAAATTGAACAAGTAAGTGTCTGACAAATCGTCGGATACTCTACTAGGTGGTTCTCCATGTGTTAATCTAGAGAGATGATCCACCCTCACGTGGGTATTTCCTTTTTTTACAATCACTTCAAAGTCGAACTCCATTAACAATAGAACCCATCTCACTAGTCTTCCCGTGTTACAAGGCTTATTGACTAAGTACAATAAGTTTGAATTTCTTTATAGCGTACCACATCCCTAAACCTTCTCGCTCCGTAGTTGTATAGTTTCTTTCGGCTTGATTCAGTTGTCTGTTTGCACAGGCAATAGGATGGTCCAATTTTCCTTCATCTGCCGGTTGAGCTAAAATGCATCCTATTGCATAATTGGAAGAATCCACATGGATATGAAAGGGCTTGTTCCAATTGGGTGTTTTCAAAATAGGTGTTGTGCGAAGTTGCATTTTTAGCTCATTAGAGGCTTTCTCACATTCGTTCGTCCATGTGAATCGAGTCAAGAATCCATACAATGTCTTGGCAATTATAGCGTACATGTGGATAAATCGGCGATAGTATCCACAATGACCCATAAATGCTTGCACTTCCTTTGCATTTTTTGGTCTTAGAAGTTCTAGAACTACTTTGATCTTGTCTTCATCCGTAGATATTCCATTCCTATATAGGATGTGCCCTAGGAGTTTTTCTTGTCTTAGCATAAAAACGCACTTCTCAGGATTTAGACATACTCTACATTTTCATCCGTAGATATTCCATTCCTATATAGGATGTGCCCTAGGAGTTTTTCTTGTCTTAGCATAAAAACGCACTTCTCAAGATTTAGACATACTCTACATTGCCGACATTTTTCAAATATTCTTCGCAATTCTAAAATATGTTCCTATCTCCAATATGAGTATGTACATAAGTCGTCTACGTATACTTCCATACTCTTCCTTAGGAATTCTTTGAAAACGTGACACATCAACCTTTGGAAAGTAGCAGGGGTGTTAGTGAGTCCAAACGACATCACTCTGAAAGCATAGACTCCCCATTCAGTAGTGAATGTGGTCTTATGTTGGTCCTCAGTAGCAATAACTACTTGGTTGTATCGAGAGAATCCATCCAAGAAGCTATAGACTTCCTTACCTACAACTCTTTCCAAGAGGTGATCAGTGATAGGTAATGTGTAGCTATCACGGATCGTAGTTGCGTTGACTTTCTTTAGATTAATGCACACTCTTAGTTTCCTATTCTTTTTGGGCACAACTACTAAGGATGACACCCATTCGGTATGTTCTATCTCGTAAATGAATCCGGCCGCTAATAGGTTGTCTATCTCTTCCTTAATCAGACATCATTATAAGTGTAAGGGCGTTGCTTTGATGGTTTAGAATCCGGTGTCATTGGTATTCGATGAGAACAAATGTAGGGTTCCAGACCTTTGAGGTCCTTGTAGGTCCATGCAAACACATCTCGATATTCTTGAATCAGTCTTATCAATTCTTCTTCCTCCTCAGGTGACACATCCTTTCCTATGTACGTGCATCAGTCTTCTCCATTTTCTACGCTCACTATGATTTTTTCCGTTTGTTCCTTATTGACATAAGCTTCTCCTTCTCTTGCTGTCTCTTAGGCATCTGAATGGCTATTTTCCTTTCCTCTACCCCGTATCTTTTAAAGTGTTCTGGAACTTCAATTAGATCCGGAGTTGGTTCGGTGTTACCCATGGTTTCATCATGGTTTAGTACTTCCTGAGCTGCTTCTATTGCTACAATCCAAGCTCTCTGTCATTATATCTGCTATCTAATCCTTTGTAGAGATGTACTCCACTTCAATTTCTTTCTCCATTACCTTTTCTCTTAGGAAATGATACTATATCTCTATATGTTTTGTTCTTGCATGAAATACTAGATTTGCTGCAAGATAAAGTGAACTCATATTATCTCCATGTATTGTAGGTATACCTTGATTAATGCCGAAGATTTTGAACAATGTCTGCATCCATATGAACTCCTTGGCTACTTCTACAAGTCCTTTGTACTTAGCTTCAGTAGATGATAATGCTATTGTATGTTGTTTCTTTGAACACCAACTTACAAGCTTATCACCAATATATATATCATGTAGCCATGATTTGATCTTCTATGATCTTGATTACCTGCCCAATCTGATTCACTATATGCTCTCAACTTCAAATCTAAAGTAAAAGGATAATATAATCCTTCCTTTATAGCTCCTTTGATATATTTGAGAACTCTTTGACCTGCAATCCAATGTGGATCCTTTGGTCAATGCATAATTTGTGACAAAACTCCCACTCCATAACTAAGATAATGTCTTGTGAGTGTAGCATAAATCAAACTACCCACAAGAGATTGATACTTCCTCATATCTTCGTATTTTGCACCATCATATTTACTGATCTTGTGATTGATTTCAAGTGGAGTTGAAGCTTCTCTGCAATTTTCCATACCAAAATTCTTCAACAGGTTTAGAAGATACCTTTCTTGTGATACATATATGCCATGGTATGTATAAGTGACTTCCATACCAAGAAAGTATGATAACTTTTCTAGATCACTAATCTTGAACTCTTTCTCAAGTAATCTCTTTACCTCCTTGATTCCTTCATTTGAAGTACCTATGATTATAATGTCATTTACATAAATACAAATGTAGATTGTACCTTCATCTGTTCTTTGATGAGTAGACTTAAATCTGCTTTTGAGCTTTGATATCCAAGATCATTGAGATACTTCACCAATCTATAGTTCCATGGTCTTGGAGCTTGCTTCAATCCTTAGAGTGCTCTTCTCAATCTGCAAACAAAATTTGGATACCTGGAATCTATAAACCCTTGAGGTTGCTCCATGTATACCTCATCTAATATGTATCCATTCAAAAATGCATTCTTTATGTCCGATTGACTCAGAATCCATTCTTCTGAAGCTACAATAGAAATGATTGTTGTTATAGTTTACATCTTAGCTACAAGACTCAATGTCTCATCATAATCTATGCCATAAGTTTGGGCATAGCCTTTCACCACCACTCTAGTTTTGTATCTAGCTATACTTCCATCTGCAAGCTTCTTCACTTTATAAACCCATTTATTTCCAATTACCTTCTTACCATTTGGTTTAGAAACAAGTTCCCAAGTCTTGTTCTCCTCTAGTGCATTGAATTCGTCCTTCATTGCTTCTTCCCATTGCTTCTTCCTGATGCTTCTTACCTTTTGCTTTATCACACTTCTGAGGTTCTTCATCATCTTTGATCATATATGCATAGTTCTCCTGAGTTATGTAAGCAATATCATAAGAATACCTTTCTAGTTGCCTTCTTGTCCTACTTGACCTCCTTGGTTCACATTCTTCATGTGTGTCTGGATACACCTCTTCATCAAATATAGGAGCTTCTTGATTTCTTCTTGTTAATCAACTTTTAGATGTACTTGCTTGCATATACTCTTCATCTCCGTTCACTTGCACACTTGATTTTACTTTCTCACATCTTTTTACCTCTTCTTCAAATTCTTCAACTGTATGACTTTGATCTGCATACCAAATTTTTTGTTCATCAAATGTAACATCTCTAGAAACAAGAAATTGTTTGGTTAGAGGATTCCACAATCTGTAACCCATCTGCTTTTCATCATAACCAATGAACACATTTTTTTCTGTCTTTGGATCAAGTTTATGTCTAAGTTGTGATGGCACATAAGCATATGCAATTGATCCAAACACTTTACAATGATCTAGTGTTGGTTTCTTACCCCACCAAGGTTCATATGGATTCATTCCATTTAGACCTGTACATGGTAATCTATTCACAAGATATGTAGCTATATTTACACCCTCAACCCAAAGATAATTTGGAAAATTCTTCTCCTTTAGCATAGCTCTAGCAATCTCAACCAAAGTCCTATTTCTTCTTTCTGCTACACCATTTTTTTGTGGTGTATACGTGCAGGTTATTTCTCTCTTAATACGTGCATTCCAAAGATAATAATTGAACTCTTGGGAGAAGTATTCTCCCCCTCCATCAAACCTCAGTCTCTTAAGCTTTTGACCTATGATTCTCTCTACATATGCATGAAAATGCTTGAAAGCTCCAAACACTTTTGATCTTTCCTTCAAAACATATAGAGTTATGCATCTTGTAGCATCATCAATGAAAAGAACATAATACCTTGAGCCACTGATAAATCCTTCTTTTGTTGGTCCCCAGACATTTGTATGAATGAGCTCTAGTACTCCATCATGTTTGAACTCTTTCTTCTGAAATGGTAAATGGTAACATGTGTGCTTTTCCCATTTGACATGCTTCACATTTATAAATCATATGTTGACTCTCCACATCTAGTAGTCCTAGTAAGGATGGATTTGCAACCATAGCTTTAATTCTAATTTCATTCAAATGAACTAATCTCTTATGCTAGAGATCAAGTTTTGTAATCACCCCTTCACCATGTGTGAGCAAAGCTTGACCAATGTTCCCTTGCACTCTTGAAGTAAAGAGTCTACCTTCATTCTTCCCACAAACAATCTGATTATATCCATTCTCTGGATCTTCAACAAATACACCTTCATTTGTAAACCTAACTTGAAAACCTTTTTCAACTATTTGTTCCACACTAATCAAGTTTCTAGGTATTGTCGGAACATACAAAACATTGGTTAGCAAATCTGATCCACTCTTGCATTTCACTTTTCCAATTGAATGTACAGTATGTTTTGTATTACCACCTGTTTCAAGTGTATGACTAGAAATGCCTTTTTCCAATTCTGACATCAATTCGATGTTTCTTGACAAATGATTAGAACATTGAGAGTCAATATAAAATACCTTTAGATCTTCTTTATTTGATGTGCTAATTGAATTCATCATCAATGATGTATGAATTTCATCCTCTGTGTCATTTGCATAATTGTAGTAGGTGGTGTTGTAGGATTGATTATGTCCCCAACTTCTTCCTCCACCTCTACCATAGCCTCCTCTTTGATTTTGTCTACCTCTCATGGAATAACTTTGATATCTTCCACCTCTACCTCTGCTATTGTTATTTTGATTTTGATTTGATCCTTGTTGATTATGCCAATAGTCATGAGCCAAATGATTACTCAATCCATAGATCCAACAAGCCTTCTTATTATTATTTTGATTACCTCTTCCTCTTCCAAAACCTCTTGATATTCCTCTACGAGTGCTTCTAAATCTTGCATAATAAACTTGAGAACTTGATTCCTCTTCATCCTTTGCTTTACCTTTATCTCCTATCTTCTTGTTCTTCATGTACATTGCAGAACTTTGTCATGTAAGGTTGCCGGATTGGCATTCTGTAATTTATATTTTCCATTACCGCATGTACCGAAAGGTCGTAGCGAAGTGTTGTACCTTTTTATCAATCAATGAAACGACATTACGGTGACACTCCGGTGGCGCAGAGACGAAGGTGATCGCTAGACTGTCTGTCTAGGCGATTGGCGATCTGCGGAGATGTCGTCGTAGTGCAGTGTTATCAAATCCTGAGTACTGTTAACTCTTACTTTGTTTAATTACATTAACTTGTGATTAATACCGTAATGTTAAGTTGCGGATAGTAAGTCTGTGTGACGGTAATGAATAATTCCTGTGTTACATACTGTGAAAAGTCTAACCAGAGTTTGAACAGTAACTTGTATAAGAGTTCGATACTGAACATTAACGTACTGCTTATTGAATAAGTTAACTAGGAAAATAAGATACAGGGCCTCTGATTTATCAGACCCCTATCACTCCCAAGAACCCGAAACGAGTTTAGAAGTGCTTGAGACGGAAGTGCACCTTTAACACTGGCGCTGTCTGTGGGAAGGAGGTGACAACAGATTGTGAATAATCAGTAAGGTGGAGCAGTACGCAAGTGGTGCAGAGGTGATATATGCTGATAACTCGGTCCGGCGAGTTGTATCCGAAGTATGGGAGAGATCAGCATCCCTAGACAATACCAAATTTGTTAGGGACACCCCCAGGTGGTAGAACTGCAGGCCATTTAAACCCAGTTGCCGAAGAAGCAGAGCCAGTTAGTAGAGATTCCGATACCAATTCGGTGATAAATGATGAGATTTCGGTAGATTCCGGTGTAATTCCGGTGCATTCTGAAGAAGGTGTAGTAACTTCGGAGTGTACAGGGACGCAGTGCTCAGTTGATTCGATACCATTTGGTTAGAATTTGAACCTTTCCAAGGATAAAGTTGCGTTACCCAGAGAGATTGTTGCTGGTGAAAGTATACCTTGTTTCGGTGAAAGTTTGACAAGTTCCGGTGAAAGTTCGGTACCAGTTGGGGGGAATTTAGAGTTTTCCGGTGACAGTGCGATACTCCCTGGTGGATCTTTATTACGTACACCACGGTTCGGGGTAAGCTTGCCTACGTTTGATACCAAAGCGGAGGATAAGCTATTTGATTTGGAGATACGTAAGAGACTGAATGCTATTTTCGAGCCGGAAGGTGAGCAATCTGATAATACAGATTCGGAAGGACGAGAGACACCTCCTCAAAACTTAGGAGACAGCAACGATACCACTAATAGCACAATGAGTGGTCAACAACAGCAATAGCAGCAACAACAGCAACAACAACAACAACATCAGCAACAGCAGCATCAGCAACAGCAGCATCAGCAACAACAACAACAACAAAAGCCCCCTCCACTTCGACCGGTTCCAATAGGGGTGACCTACACGAAGTTCGGTGGATTTCCAGGTGACGACCCTGATGCACATGTACGAACCTTTGAGATAACCTATGCAGTACTGAACCATCCACCCGATCCGGCATACAAGGCCATCATATTTCAGGCAACATTAGTCAATGAAGCAGCGAGATGGTTAACAGAGTATGATATCAACCATTTCGTTTACTATGATGCGGTAAGGGATGCGTTTTTACAAAGGTTCTGGTTGAAGAAGAATCCCACCAAAATCTTTGACTATTTGCATAATAATCGATAGAAGCCGCACCAGACTGTTTAGGAATATGCCACATTGTTTAGAACTCATTTAAGACAATTGCCTCCGGCACATGCTAATTTACTGGATGATGTTATAACCCAGTGGTTCATTAACGGTCTGTGTTGGAAGCAGCCAGAGGCATAGAAGACGCGGAAGCATGTAACAACGGAGCAGGGAGCCAGTCAAATCTTTTTTCAAAGAATTATGTGTTCAAATACTTTCCAAAAACCTCCAACAGTGATTTTTATCACTATTGTAACATATGTAACATAGAAAACCCCATTTTGTAATCCATAGCTCCATTTTGTGCAAGCCGAGGAGTCCTCGAGCTTGAGAAGCTTAGGTAGAACAAGCGTATCAATTTTCGTTATTTTTAGACACCGTTTACCCTTTCAAATAGCATCTAGGACCTATTTTTTAACTATGCCGGTCACTAGATGTGAAAGCGGTCAAAACTAGTCTAGAAACTATAAAAAGAGCTAGAGAGCTCATTTTTGAGGTTAGCTTGTTTGAGGTTAGAGTTCTTTTGAGCTTGTAATAGTGTTCTTGAGTAATAGAGTTGATTTCTCACCTTCCATTGTGTCTTGCTTGTCTCTTCGTAGTGTGTGTGTATGTGTGTGTGCATTTCTATGCTTCTCACCTTCACTCTCACTTCATCTCACATTCACGATCTTCATATCACTCCTATCTCTTCCGTGGATTGACATTAAGGAGGTGGAGCTTCTTAACGTGGTTCTCACCATTGTGCTAGAGCAACACCGAATTTGGCGCCGTTGCTGGGATCGAGTCTAGGACGAATGTGTGATGGTAAGAGTATAGCAAGAAGTAGCGTTGGAAGGTAAAAATTTCAGTTTTTGTTGTTGTTTTTACTTAGTTTTTAGTGTTTTTCACCTCCCCCGCACTCCATCTTCATCACCGCATCATCATCTTCATCTCCAAAAAAATCAGAAAATTCACCATATCCACCCATTCTCCTCATTTCCCCTCATTTGTGCATGCGAGAGAGTGAGAGAGAGCCTTTGTGCTTGTGTGTACTTTTGTTTTCTTGAGTTTTCTTGCAGGTACAGAGCTCCAGTGCATCAGGAAAGCTTGGAAAAGGTAAAATTCTCAGTTTCTGTCAGAAATTTCCGATTGTGTCAGACCATCGCGATGGTCTGCAAAGTTCGGAATTTGAAGAAGGCGACCACACCAGCGTGAAGAGCACACCTGCACCTCTAGGAATCCATAGCCGCATCTGCAAAATTCTCGTTTTGGTGGACCATCGCAACGGTCTCAGACCATCGCGATTGTGTCACACCATCGCGATAGGCTCACGCCATCGCAACGGCTCGGCCAGACCATCGCGACGGTCTCATGCCATCGCGACGGTTCATTTGGACCATCGTGACGGTTCGCGGACCATCGCGACTGCTCGGTTGACCCCACACCATCGCGATAGGCTCACGCCATCACGCCGACGGTGCCACGTGGCAAGCTGGGCCATTGCGACGACACCCTTACACCATCGCGACAACTCGAAGTTTGGACCATCGCGATTGGCTCAAGCCATCGTGCCCTGACCATCGCGATTGGCTCACGCCATCGCATCTGTGACCATCGCGACGGTTCACTTTTGGACCATCGCGATTGTTCACGTTGACCGTTGACTGATGCCATCGCGATTGTCCGCCTGATCGAGCCATCGTGACGGTTCACCTTCACGCCATCGTGATTGCTCACTTTTGGACCATCGCGACCGTGCACTTCAGACCATCGCGATTGTTCACCCTCACGCCATCGCGACGGTCCCAGACCATCGCGATTGTCTCACACCATCGCGATTGTGCACCCCCATCGCAAATTTTAGGGTTTCATTTTTTGGCCAATTTTGGGGCTATTTTTGGGAAATTTTTGGGTGATTAGACTCATAGGAGACCCCTTAGCCCATATTTGGAGAAAAACCTGTTTGTCAGTTTTTACCCCCCCAGGGCCTGAACGGTCATAACTTTTTCATCCGAAGTCCGTTTTTTGAGCTTAATAGCTCGTTAGAAAGCTCTTTGAGGTAAACTATTTTGAGGTTGACCTAGTTTGGGACTAGAAAGCCAGGGGGCAAGCATTAAAAATTTGGGCAAAAGGGAAGGGACTTACAAGGTGTATATACTCAAGTGCTTGATCATCCAACTGTGAATTGGTTTAATATTGAATTTTTTCCAGGTCTAGCAAGGGCAATCAAGGGCAACCAAAGCAAGGCAGGGAAGGGCATAAAGCTTGGGAAGCGCGGCTTCTTGGGCATCAGAGCAATGAGAAAAGCTGACTCGAGGTTGGAAGATTACTCAACCCCCTCAGTCAATTCTTAGCTTAGGATAAACGTTAGCATTGTGGATTTAAGACGATAGGAA
Source organism: Ceratopteris richardii (assembly GCA_020310875.1). Lineage (NCBI taxonomy): Eukaryota > Viridiplantae > Streptophyta > Polypodiopsida > Polypodiales > Pteridaceae > Ceratopteris > Ceratopteris richardii. The sequence continues at coordinate 20,564,623 of CM035408.1, read as the reverse complement.
CACCTCAAGTTCAAGAGAATTAAATTTATCAAGTCCAAGACTAAAGATAAGGGTGTGTGATACGAAAACCTAAAGGAAAGAACATAAGTCTGATAGAACGAGAACTCAAAGTACCACAGAAAGTCGAATTCTTGACGCATACATTAAGACAAGAATCTAGAGAAATTTAAAAAGAATCAAGAAAGTAATAACAAAGAAGCATTGACGATCTGAGCGTGTACTGAGTGTGCAAGGAAGAAAATTAATGAACCTTAGATCGGGCAAACATATAGGCAAGTCAGATCGACGAAGCCTTAGATCATCAAAGGCAAGTGTAAGAACTACTTCACGATCGTGGGCTCAACAATTGAATACTAGTTATCCCGACGAGAGCTCAAATACTAGCGAATCAGAAATGGCATTTAGCACACACAGACCAGAAGGAGGGTCAAATGTAGCATACTTAGAAAAACCACAAGGACCCTATAGGACTCAACTAGAGTTTCTCCGAACCAACCGATTAGGTGCTCGCATCTATGAGGATGGTTTGCGAAGGCAAGTGGTGCAAATGCACAACCCTGATCAACCCATTGGATTGGAACGTCCAGTGGTGAAATTTGAGAGAGACACATACATAGACAAAGAAGGAACAATGTACATCTTAAGTACACAACCAAACAATACCAATGAGTTTGGCGTGATTCAGCTAGAGACGGAAACTAAATCTCAAGGAAAAGAACCATTAGAAGAGCCTAGAACACCTAGAGGGAAATCTGTACTGACACGAGTACTAATCCCAGAATGGATCCCTCAAGACAACAGAAGCATAGAGTTGTTTGTAAATAAAGAAACTGATGAAGCCTTTTGGAGATACAAGACAGAACTACTTAGTGAGGTAGGTATCATCACGATATACGAGTTCAAGGACCCGGATACACCTGGAAAGGTTGTATACCTGGATGAGACTTCAGAAAGAGTCTTTGTGGTGCCTGACCACGCAAAAAACACATACACATGGAGAGGTGAATTGGTATTCCCTCCATCTAGAACGAACATGAATACAAGTCAACAAGGGGCAGGAACATCCTCAGCCCATGGCATGCAAAGAGAAAAGAATAAAGAAAGACCCGAAGTAAGCTTCACTCATCCCATGGGGAGAGATAGAACAACCACGGACACTAATAGAGCGGATAGACAAAGAGATCATGGAATACCAGGTGGTAGAGATGATTTTCCTCTACCCAGACCACGTGAACACGCAAGAATATTGAGACCCACTCAGTTAGTGAAATCCATGAAGAATTATTTTGATGGGACAGGAGATCCCTATGACCATGTCGCAGAATTCAAGCAAGTACTAAGAGCAGAACAAGTTGAAGACATGTTCACGCAATACAATGCATTTGGACTAACGTTAAAGAATACAGCTTTAACTTGGTTCCAACCTTTGCAACAAAGGCAATTTAGAGACATCCATCACTTTTTAGAGTCATTCATCACTGAATTCTCTAAAAGTGGGATTAGACATGACACGTCCTTGTTGATTCATAGCTTTAAACAAACCCCTCAAGAAACAGTAAGACTGGCAGGACGTAGGTTTAGACAATATGTTGAACGATGTCCAATGCAAGAGCTACCCTCACAGGCCAAGCAAGTGTCATTGTTTCTAGATGGCTTGTTGAGCTCTAAACTACGCTCCTACGTGTACCTAAAAGAACCCAGAACGCTAGAGCAATGTATAAGAATTTGTATAGACATTGAGGACAACTTAGGAGATGAGTTGGAACTCTCAAAGGTCTATAAGGATTCAGACTGTTCATCTCTAGCATCCACAAAATTGTCTAGCTCAATAGAAGACCTTGCAGAAAAAGTGGCCCAGAAATTAGGAGTTTCTAGTAAACCTAGGGTGCTAACAAACAAGCATTGTTACACCTGTGGTGGAAATCTTTTGGAAAATGTGTGCCCCAATGCACCACAACCTCAAGCCAACCCTAGTGGCCAATACTGTACAATTGAGAGAAGATACACGAATCATACGGCTCAAGACTGCCCATACAACAAACAGACCGTGAGACAGAACTACCCGCAAGCATACCCACAGCCAGGTAGGTATCAAGGCCAATACAATGCTCAGCCTTATTACTATAGGCCTCCTCAGAACTACCCATACCAGGCTCAACAGAGAACTCAACCTGTCTTAGCTCAGCAGCCACCCCCACCAGCGAATGTCATCTCAGTCAAATACGCTGCTGCAGAAGAGAATCTAAGTAGGGCCTTAGTGCCTTCTTCACCTTTGATCACAGAGAGTGACCCAAACTCAAACAGTTTTGACTCTACGCATGTAGATAGTCCACCCGCTTATTACACGGAGTCACTAGAACACGTAGAAACATATCATTATGATAGTCCACCAGTGGAACCTAGTTGGGAGCCAGACTATGCTAATGTGATGTACACAAACCCAAATCCACGGCCCCAATTAAGACAACAGAGACCACAGGGCCCTAGAGGACCATGCTTTAGGTGCCAAGGAGATCACTTCATAAAGGATTGTCCACATCCCCCGATAGCAGGACAATCACAGTACTATAATATCCAAGGCTTTTGTGCCGATTGTGGCAAAGAGCACATAATCAAAGATTGCCCTAAGAACCCTGCTAATGCTTCGAATGTGACACCGATCAACGTGATAGGTATTGTAAATAACGCAGATGGATCCAACCCTACATATGTGCCTATCCAAGCTATCACAAGAGCCCAGGCGCTCTTACAGAACCAACAGCTTAATCAAGGGAAAGTAGCCGGAAGTAGTGAAGTTGCAGAATCTAGCAGTAAAAAGACGAAATCTTGGAAATATTCTAGAGAAAGGATTAAGCGAAAATGGAGTAAAAAGATAACTGAGTTGGAAGGAAGTTTAAAGGAATCTAGAGCCAAAATCCTAGAATTGACTTCACAGGACTTGAATGAAGAGAATCCAGCTCAAAAATCAGGATCAGTTTTAGCGGAACCCATACCAAAAAATCTAGACATGATGTTTCGTGCATATCAGGCTAGATTAAGAGAGGGACCTCAGGTAGCTGAAATGAGCAAAAACTACCCTCGAGCTGATCTAGAAATTGAGAGAACTAAACTTTGCATGAAAATGGTAGAACTAGCACAAGCTTTGTTCGAAGCCTCTAGATATCTTAATTGGAATAACATGGCAAAACCTGAACTACACTTTCAAGGACTGATGGAGAGGCTAGAATACTTGATAGAAAGCAAAGAGAAAAAGGATCAGCATAGGAACCCTATTGTCCCAGAGACACAGGAAAGGAATGCACCATCCCTGTCTCAAGTACCCAATACAGAAAGTCAAGACAATTTGTCTTCCATACATAGGTACTCACATGAATTTTTGAGAGAAATCCAAGAAGAGAAATGGAGAAAAGAACAAGGAACCCATCCTCCTATTCAAGAAATAGATGACTTGCAGGAACAATTTCCCCAAGACATTCCCTCTATTTACGATGATGTAGAGGAGGAACAACTGAGTGAACACACAGGATTTGAATCCAATTCTTTACAAGAATTACCTCAGTTCACAGGACCTTGGGAAGCAAAGTCTATTAGTATGAGAGCACCCACGATAATAGTGAGGAATGAAGAATCAGTAATCCCTAGAAACACAGAAGTGATCAAGAATACCAAAGTACAATGTAATCTCACTCTGGAGGAGTTATTGAAGGTAAAACCAGAACTGTGGAAACATGTAGCAAATCAATTCCCTGAGCTTGCTACTACTCCCTCACAAATAGGATCACAGAAGAAGGTACCGGAAATACCCGTAGAAAAGATTGGAGATGTAAGCGAAGGAGAGGAAGGTAACACTTATCTTCCGATAACCCATCAGGGCTACACCACGAAAGCCATCTTAGATTCAGGAGCCGGCGTAGCCATCGCTACCACCGCTTTATGGAAACGTTGGGGTAAGCCAGCATTAAGACCCACCAGGATGAAGCTACAAATGGCTGACGGACACATAGAAAAACCATTAGGCTTACTAGAAGGCATATCTCTCACCACTTGTGGTGTAGAATTTGAGCATACTTTCGCCATTTGTGATTTTAGTAAAAATCATGCTTATGAGATGATATTGGGACGACCATTCATGCGTCAGTTGCAAATTGTACAAGATTGGGGAACTAATTCTTTGTACTTGCAACATTTAGGAGTGACTACCAAAGTCAATCTTAAAGACTATTCACATAGAGACGTACCCCCAATACAATGGAATACCATCCATAAGACACAAGTAGAAACAGAATCCGTGCACTCATTAGAATCAGATCCTTCTTGGTTGCATGAGGATACTCATTTATGGATGTGTAATGTTGCAAAACAAGAGGAAGAAAGATTAGAAGCAAGGACCTTAGGTGCAGATCAAAATCCACGAACCCTTCAAGATCCAGCTTACGCACCTGTAGTATTTCCAGATGAAGAATTCAAACCCCATGGTTGGGCAGAAATCCTAGCAACCATGGATGTAGCCATCAATGAAGAACAATGGACACCCCACTGTGACGAGGATGGCTATGACATTTCAGTTTTTACGATAGAACCAATAATGTGCGATGCCATTTTAGAAGAGTGTGAACCTAACACTGATGCATTTGAGGATGCAAGTGATTTTGATTTAGAATCAATTATCATGGACTCACCCTTTGCATCAGAGGAAGAATATTTTCACGAAGTAGAAACTCACCCTCAGAAACAGGAAGAAATTACAAATGAGGTGAGGTTAGCCACTCAAGTGACTAGCAAAAGTGAAGGCAAGAAAAGAAAGAAGAAAGAAACCATGTCAGAAAAAGAAGAATCTTTATTTGAAGTACCCGAGAACTTCAAGAAATATGAAATCGAAGATAGAAGGATCATGGTACGAATGCCTAATAGAAAGGCGAATGACGGACAAGTATATGATAACCGAGAGAAAACCAAGAAAATAATAGTTGCTATAGAAGGAGAAGAAGAAAAATGTACCTACATAGGGCATGATTTGATGAATGAAGAAGAAGAAGAGCTAGTGGCCCTATTGCGCGAATATAGAGATGTGTTCGCTTGGAGTTACAAAGATTTGAAAGGAGTAGATCCAGATATATGTTCTCATAGAATCCCTATGACTCCAGATGCAAAACCGACAAAACAGAAACCGTACACGTATAATGATAACTACGCTGCGAAGATTAAAGAGGAGATAGATCGCTTGATAGAAGCACGATTCATTTACCAAATTGAGCATACCGAATGGGTATCCCCCATCGTGGTTGTGCCCAAGAAGAATGGAAAATTGCGTGTGTGTATTAACCTTAAAAAAGTTAATGCCGCCACGATTAGAGATGGTTATCCTCTTCCTATCACAGAACATCTATTGGAAAGAGTTGCGGGCAAGGAAGTGAACAACTTCCTTGATGGTTTTTCAGGCTATAATCAAGTAGCCATTGCTCTAGAAGACCAACACAAGACGGCATTTGCCACCGAATGGGGTATATTTGCATTTCGTGTGATGCCATTTGGCTTAACAAATGCACCCGCCACTTTCCAGCGACTCATGTGTCATGTTTTTAAGGAATTCTTACGCAAGAGCTTGGAAGTTTATGTCGAGGACTTATGTGCACATTCAAATGTAAGACAGACACATATCCCAGAGTTAAGACAAATATTTGACAAATGTCGAGAATATCAGGTTTGTTTGAACCCAGAAAAATGCGTTTTCATGGTCAGACAAGGCAAAATTCTAGGACACATTGTATCAAAAAATGGAATCTCTACGGATGAGGAAAAAGTGAAGGTGATTGCAGATCTACCTAGGCCGACGAACATCAAAGAGGTACAAGCATTTATGGGTCATTGTGGTTATTATAGGAGATTCATACACATGTATGCAATCATAGCCAAACCTTTGTACTCTCTTTTAACCAATTTTGAATGGACATATGAATGTGAAAATTCATTCAATGAACTCAAACGACGCTTGTGCTCAACACCTATATTGACTACACCAGATTGGAGTAAGCCATTCCATGTACATGTGGATGCATCCAATTATGCCATAGGATGTGTGTTAGCACAACCCACGAATGAAGGTAACATAGATCTCCCCATAGCTTACGCGAGCAGACAATTGAACGCAGCAGAAAGAAATTACACCACGACGGAACGAGAAGGATTAGGGATGATCTACGCGGTAAAGAAATTCAGACATTATTTGTAGGCAAACAAGTTCAAGTTCTTTACAGATCATCAAGCACTATTGTATTTAGTCAACAAGCCATGTAACACAGGATGACTAATACGTTGGTTTCTATTACTCATGGAATATGATTTTGAAGTTGTGGTTAGGAAAGGAAAGACACATCTCAGAGCTGATCACCTTTCAAGATTAACCTCAGGAGAAGCTCCTCAAGGAGTAGTGGATGAGTTACCAGACACATATTTGTTTAACCTTGAGATAGCACCAGAATGGGCTAAGCCTATAGTCCCTATTCTCACATATGGACCCAAGAATCCTAGGATAAAGATCAAAGAGGGAGAGATTACCAAGTCTCAGAGATACCAAATAATGGCAGGAAGCATATATAAACAGGATAATCAAAAGATTCTTGCTTGTTGTGTAGATGAATCAGAACATGCGAATTGGTTGCAATTAGCACACATAGGTGCATTAAAGCAACATCATTCAAAACATCGAACATTACAGACTCTGCATAGATTAGGAGTATATTGGCCTACGATGGAAGCAGATGTCTATAGGTTGTGTAAGGAATGCAATGTTTGTTGTGAAAGACCACCAGTAGAGCATGCTACATTATATCACGTGTCTCTCACACCAGATTGGAGTGAACAATTAGTGACATAATTGAGGACGAAGACATTCCCTCAAGGAATGACTTTAGCACGACAATGTATTCATGAGAGCGATTATCTGAGCATACTAGAGACTGCACACCAAGGTGTTGCAGGAGGTCATTTTGGACCCGATAGGATAATCAAAGCCATCCTCTTTGCAGGATTATGGTGGCCCACTCTTCACATGGATGCTCATACCTATGTAAAGAGATGTGATGTGTGCCAAAGAACTCAGTTTCCTACTCGCAGAGATGAAATGCCATTGAAACCCATGATGGGCGGACGTGCATTTTCAAAGTGGGGTATAGACTTTGTAGGACCCATTAACCCCCCTGCAAAAGGTACTCATGCTGAATACATTATTGTTGCCACAGATTATCTTACGAAATGGGTAGAGGCAAAAGCCACGAAAAAGAATGATGCACACACAACTGCAAAATTCTTATTTGAGAATGTCTTTACAAGATATGGACTGCCTATAAAGTTAGTGAGCGATCGAGGCACTCACTTTCTAAACCAAGTCATTGAATATTTGTTACAGGATTTTATGGTGATTCACAAGAAATCCGCACCATATCATCCTCAGGCCAATGGTCAGGCTGAAAGCACTAATAAGATCCTTTGTAACGTACTGACGAAACTTGTGAACAACAAACGTTCAGATTGGGACAAACAGTTACACCACGCTGTTTGGGCATATCGAGTGGCCTACAAGACCGTACTCAATGCAACTCCCTTTCAGATGGTTTTTGGTCAGAATGCTGTGCTTCCTTTGGAATTCTTGATACCGACCCTTAAGGTTGCACAAGAACATCAGTGGACCGGCCATGAATTATCAGCAAGAATAATGGACTTGGAACGACTAGGAGAAACCAGGCTAAAGGCAGCAGCAAGAATATATGCAGCGAAGAAGCGACAGAAAGCATATTTTGATGCACATGTGAAAGATAAAGGCCTAAAAGAAGGAGATTTAGTTCTAGTACATACGCTAAAGCAACACACACATAAGTTAGAAAAGCGAGGTTATGGACCTATGATCATTAACAGACTCTCAACAAGTGGAGCAGTACAGTTAGCCACCTTAGAAGGAGACGTAATGCCTAATTATATTAGTGGCTGTAGAGTCAAGCTATATCAGGAACCTCTTACTGAGGATATGCTTAGATGACTCACATTGGCAAAGAAGCGTAAGGAGGAAGAAAATAGAATACGAGCGGAAGCTCAGGCAGAAGCAATAGAACACATTAAACGCATGAAGTTAAGAAGAAACGAACTAGGGAGAGAACATTATAACCATCTGGAAACTACACCCAGATATCCCATGGCCATGTGTCAAGTAAAGTCAACCACTCATCCTAGTATAGTGGACAGGAGACCATTCATTACAGTCAGGCTAGAGCACGACAACCCTTGCCAAGAGCTCAGGGCTTTAATTGACTCAGGTGCTGCGGCTAGTGCGATTAGATGGTCCCACTATAAGGATTCAAGAATAGAAATGCAGCCAATTGAGGCATACCTCATAGGGCTAGGAGGCATGGAAACCCCTTGCATGGGTGAGGTGGACCTTCCTATCCTCATTAAGGAAGTGACCATGACAGCGAAGCTACTAGTGTGCCATGATGACGACCTGATAGAACCCCTAATCCTTGGCCAAGATTGGATATACGATCACTCAGTGGACCTAAATCTTAGACAAGGCTCCTTACAGATTGGAACCTTAGAACAGAAGCGAGTGATACCGCTTGACTTCCCTAACGGCATTCCAACTGAGGTTTGTAACCCTAGACCCTATGAAATGCATGCGACGGAAGACCGGGAGATCTTGGGTCAGATCAGTCACGTTACGTCTACACCAACCCACTCGGGCTTGGCTATGGACAGTTGTCAATCAGAAGGACGACAGGAGATCTTCCCTGGGGCTTCTTGCAAACTAGAAGGGGCAGCTACCCAACCGCTAGGGCAGATGGACACAATCAGCGGTCAGGTGGGTTGCATCAGCGGCCAAATGAGCACAATACCCTGCGGTGCTCATCCTTCCAAACTTGCTGCGGACTGGCCTAGATCAAAGATAAATAACGAATCACTTCCTAATGGGCAGGTCACGCAAGTGTTGGATCTCCCTTCTTTTCCAAAGCAGAGCGTCCAATGGACCTCTCAAACCCAACCACGAAGGAGTCAACCACGACAGAGGAACCCAGACCGACGACACCACCAGACAACGCAAGGAAAGCAGCAGTATCAACATCACAGAACAAGTGGCACAAAACAAATATGGGTGCCAAAAGGACAGCAACCACAGGCTATTGGCAACACTACAGACGAGAACAGGACAAAGTTTCAACAGAAGCAGAGTCAGCATCCAAAGTCCCCTCGATCTTCTTCCCCAAGTACAAATACTCGGCAGATTTGGATCGCCAAGAAGTATCTTATCAATCGACCCACACCTATGCAGATTTGAGTACCCAAACAATGTATTATAGCCCAACCCTCAAGCCATGTAATATATACCCCTCAGAAATCTTTCCATCCTTCAATACCACCAAACCCGATACCACTTTTCGTCCCTCAGCAGAAACACACCACCCACTCAAAGACTCTTAGGAAATGGATACCCGAAACGTATCCAGACGTCTTCTTGTACCCCCTTATCTAACAATTCTCCCACCCCGTTTAAACTCCACCCTTGTAATAATTCACCCTCAACCAAACCTTGTATAAATTCATACACCAAAACCCCACATCATGCATAATAAAAGCTCATCAAGAAATGTATGCATAATCTGACAATGTAGGCATCTAGAGACCTGCATTTAATCATTGCATCAATCACTTCATGACACTTGGCTACACGGGTTACACATCGGTTATGGAAAGGGATTGTGGTCTCACCTTAATGTGATCATAATTAATTTCCATACTAATGTGCTAATCTTTTGTAGCAGATCTTTTCCATTAGCTCGTCAGTCATCATGCAAACCGAAGAAGGACCATCAGAAGCTGGCCCAAGCACACCAATGACCAATATTGGAGAATTACTCGCGGAATCTTATCCTACGATGCAACCACCAGAGTTTCAAGGTTTTCCAAGACCATGCCAATCGACGATCCTCCTAGAGGATATACTGAGAAGATTCATCGTAATTCTCACTGGTTTCAAGGCCTAGCAGGACCATTAGCAGACGCTGATTTCATATTTGAGGCCAATTTGGCATTTGATCTTCGCACATGGACCAAGTACCAGTTCTTTTCAAGAGAATTTGAAGGACTACAGAATACACAAGATTTAACGCACGTTTGGGCACGAGCGGGATTTACAGAATATTTTAGTGACCCTCTGCCTAAACCCGATTTTTACAGATGCTTTTACCTAGTAACCACCTTGACAGCTTCAGAGAACAAGGATCTACCCGGAACATTCATGTTAACATCCTTGGTAAATGACCCTCCATTCAGAAGGTTTTATTTGTCCAAAGATTTAATTCGTGCAGCTCTCAAAATACATGGAACGCATACTCCGACGGAGAGAGAACGGCTAGTCCCAGAGCAGATGAAACGTGGTGATGTTACTAAGTGGGAGGATATTTCAGCTATAACCCCTGAGCTCTCCAAGCCATTGCGGATATGCATGCAGCATTTTGCTTTCCCAACTCAGGATCGTTTTACCATGCCCCACAAGAGAATCTGGTTTGGTTTATACTTAGCATGTACTGGACCTCAAACGGTTGATCTAGCTAGCTGGATAATTGATCAGCTCTATTTGGCACAACATAGATGGGAACGAAAGAAAGTCATCAATGGATGTTGTGCACTTACAAGGATTATATACATGTGTTTGGCATATGATTTACCCATAGAGCGCGCCATGACTAGTGAGGAACTGAAGGCATTTAAAGGAACCACAAAGAAAGCTAGAAAGGCTAGCAAAGGAAGAGCCGGAAAGCGGATGAGAGGCACTATCCCATGCCTACAAGTCCCAGAATCACCCTCGCCACAACCATCTCCAGAGCAGTCACCGACAGCAGCCACTCCCACAGTACAACCAATTCGTATACGGTTATCAAGACCAGTTACGCCGGAGGGCACCGCCAGTACTGTTGCACCCCAAGCAGCCACAACCACAAAACCTATCACCACGGCAGCAGAACTTCCGACCACTATTGGTGCGTAAGCGTTCTCTTTTCCAATACCCCATTTAGAAGCAGAACAAGCAGAGCCACTGAACACAACGTTCGATTTTGAGATGCCCGATGCATTCTCCAACGAGTTCCAATTTTCAGAAGGACAATTGTTTTCTCAAGAATTTGAAAGGCCTAGCTACCCTACCACACCCAGGGATCAGCCACAAGGACAAATTGTGTCTAGCTCTGATGATGAAAGAACAGCAACCGACGACGACGAAGGTGATGACGAAGCTAGCTAGGGAACTCAGGAATCCCAAGAGCATGAACAGACAGATGGCCATGGCCAACAAACAGACACACATGGTGATACAAGTACCCATGAAGATGAAACTTACAAAGCAGCAGCTTACACACTGGCTATTAAGAAGTTGTATAGAACTATGGAAAAATTTTGGGCACGCAAAAAGCTGACTGAGGAAGAGATTCAAGCGATAATAGAACAAGAACTTGTCACAGGCGGATTCGAAGACGCATACATCAAAGGATTCAGAGAGTTAGTCAAATCAGTAGGCTCCAACGAAGCACTCAGGTACTTGCAAAGAAAGCCACTACCGCAGTTTGACCCCCGTAGAGTACGACTACTTTCAAAGCCCGGCGAATACATTCGTGTACCAACAGGAGCACAGTCTTCAGAACAAGCCAGGGAGGCACGCCTCGTCCCCGAAAGTTCGTTGGCAGCAGAAACCATCCTTGTAGATTCCCCACCCCGCGCTACCACTGTACATACCTCAGTCATCACTGAAGTACCAACCATCCCAACCGCTTCCCCATCACCGCCCATCCCTCCTGCCTCCCCTCTTCACCCTCCTTCCCCCAGACCAACATCTTCATTCGCCGGTGGCGTAGCAGAAATCGTCTTTACGACCACTCACCCCACAATTCCTACACCCATTAGACCTAGTCTACCCCCTCACACATCCACCTTTCCATTCAACCCATTCCTCCATCCATCTTTTCCATCTTTCCCCACAACTCCAAGACCCCTTTTTCCATTCCCACCGCCCTTAACCTTCTCCCCCGTCTCACCTCCCCGACCCACGGTAACCCCTATTTCCCCTTTCCACCAAGCTGCACCAGCCAGCCCCCCTGTAAATTACTCCTCAACCTTTGTAAATCCCGTATTTACACCAGCACAAGCACCCACGGTCACACCCATATTCACGGTCACTGCACTGGACACGTCCAATGACATGGACATCTCACCACCCACTGCACCATCACTCACTTCACTCACGGCACAAACATTTTTAGCCACATCACAATTTTCAACAATCACCACAGCATCCACCTTCCCACCCCCATTCCCCGTTCCCTTTGCATCTACACCCACTGCATCTTCATTTAGCACCCCATTAATACTATCACCCACTGTAGATAATGCATTTCGACAGATGTTCATGTGTATGACGCAAGTCAGAGATAAGTTCACATCTCTTGGCCATAATTACCAGCAGCTGCAAAGGACAACCAATGACTTACAGTCGCAGCTTAATTTATTGTCTATTGAGAATGCCTCACTGAACACCCGCTACCAAGAATTACGAGAGGCCTATCATAAATTAGAACTAGAAAGCGAAGAAAAGACCAAGGAAGCCACTACTGACTTGGATAACTTATTAAGAGCCCAGACAGTCCGAAATGCAACGCTAACACGAAACATGGGCTTACTCAGAAGACATCTAGCAGCAGCAAAGGAGGAAAACCAGCGCCTACAAGATCAGAACCGAGAAAACTTAGAAGCAGCTCTTGACCACCCAGACCAACCTTTGAGTCCTAGTCGGTTCAAAGCCATTCCCTCAGACTCCATGAGGATGCTGCTAGAAGATCATGTAAGATTGCTAGATGAATACGACCGCATGAACGAGGAGTTACAGAAACTCAAAGAAGATCACAAATTAATCCAGTTACGAGAACCGGCACACCAAGACATACCAGCACCTCTGGACCCCTCTCTTGACATCTTAGAGGAACTCAACGCATTACGGGCCCAGGTATCAAACCTTGAATCAAGGATTGCAGTATATGAAGCACCGCCAAGGCCAGATTCCCCACCTGAGCTACCAGCTGAGGAAGAAACTGTCACCATCCCAGTGGAGGAAACGTTTGAAGAGGTGTACGAGCCACAACCAATCCCAGGCGGACGCGTCACGGCCGAAGGCCAGATGACTTACGAACTCCCGACCCCCGCGTGGATGAAGACAATTGAGGAACTTGGAACAACGCACTCAGCTAGAGTAGAGGCACAATTACATGCCATGGAGATGATAGAAGAAAGAATTCTACAATCTCCATTCTTTGCTCATTTGGCCCCGCGACGATACATATCTAGGCACGAGCTACAGTATAAACCGTATTTTATGTTAATGGCTGAATACCAGTTAGCCATTGAGAAAGAGACAGGTAAGAAACCATCGCATGCGACTCAATTCGAAGAGGACAATTTGCCACTAGATGCGCAGCAAGGAGAGATCTATCAACCAGAGTGGCGGAAAGATTTACTACAGAAGTATCCAAAAATGATGAGTACATAGGTAAAGGCACCTTTGCATTTGAAGTACAACCCGTGTTGGGGACCAGTACCACGACGCCGCTCCTGGACTGCCTTTGCTATCAAGGTACAAAACAATAAGCAGTGTCAGGACTGGTTGAATTACCCCTATTTTAAGCCACCCATCGAGTTACCAACTGTAGGCTACATGATGGCTACAATTCGCCACTGGCTCCCTAGATTAAAGCATATGGACGATATAGCGGCGCATATGACTGTCAAAATCTTTGACATGATGCAAATGATTTTTAAAGTCTTCCGACGCGTCAAGGCACCTCATGTCAACACCCCGGGCTTTGAGCATTGCAATTTCGATCTGGTATATGATATGAGTACAACGCCATCGCTACGGGTGTGTTATGCCTGGCATTGCAGAATAAAATATCTACCGGCGTGCTACAAGCAGACATTCGAAGAGATGTTCACAACCGGCTTCTGGGAATACCATTCAGAGGTATTCATAAGCACGCCTACACATTTATTACACTTATTTGCCTGTGAACGAATGGTCTATTCCACACACTATCAGCTCCCGCCACTGGAAGAACCGCAACCAATCGACTGGGAGAAACTCGAGGCAGATCTGGCCCGAGGCATTCGTATCTCCGAGCACACCCTCGCTCATGACCTCCTACAGAACTATATCCGGCAGACCTCACAACAAGGTTCTGTCAGGGACGACAGAAGCGAGAGGGAGGGGGGTGTTGGAAGCAGCCAGAGGCATAGAAGACGCGGAAGCATGTAACGACGGAGCAGGGAGCCAGTCAAATCTTTTTTCAATGAATTATGTTTTCAAATACTTTCCAAAAACCATTAACAGTGATTTTTATCACTATTGTAACATATGTAACATAGAAAACCCCATTTTGTAATCCATAGCTCCATTTTGTGCAAGCCGAGGAGTCCTCGAGCTTGAGGAGCTTAGGTAGAACAAGCGCATCAATTTTCGTGATTTTTAGACACCGTTTACCCTTTGAAATAGCATCTAGGACCTATTTTTTAACTATGCCGGTCACTAGATGTGAAACCGGTCAAAACTAGTCTAGAAACTATAAAAAGCTAGAGAGCTCATTTTTGAGGTTAGCTTGTTTGAGGTTAGAGTTCTTTTGAGCTTGTAATAGTGTTCTTGAGTAATAGAGTTGATTTCTCACCTTCCATTGTGTCTTGCTTGTCTCTTCGTAGTGTGTGTGCATTTCTATGCTTCTCACCTTCACTCTCACTTCATCTCACATTCACGATCTTCATATCACTCCTATCTCTTCCGCGGATTGACATTAAGGAGGTGGAGCTTCTTAACGTGGTTCTCACCATTGTGCTAGAGCAACAGTCTGACCCCACAGTTAAGACAAATTATGATCATCCGCTGTGTGGGGGCTATGACACTAGATGCTCTTATAGCGATGGCCCTGCAACTAGAGCATAAAGTTGGAGGATTCACCGAAGATTTGGAGTGGCTGAAAGCCAATAAGAACGTTATAGATGATCCGGCTAAACAGATGTATTGCACCGAGTGCAAAAATCCAGGCCACACCAGTGATACATGTGCCCTTAACCAGATGTACTGTGCCATCTGCAACACAACCGAACACTCAACAGAAATATGTGCGTATAATGCCAAGGTGCAGGGACGAGCAGCTGTAAACGCCATTATACAAGAACCAGGTCAGCCAGCAACCCATTACGTGCCACCACAGATGCGAAACAATCAGCCGCAAGGATACCGAAATTTCCGGGGACAGCGGAATACTAACTTCAATGCAAATTGATGGTAGGCGAGTATAGCAACGGAAGGTACTTCTCTGCCACCATCTCGATGTCGTTTTTGCGGTGAGATTGGCCACATCCGGAGATTTTGCAAGGATGCCGCCGAATACGACAAAAGGAAGAAGGAACGTCAAAATCCGATGACCAACATGGTCTATATCTCACCAGTGTGATCACAAGCTGTAGTGGTCCAGACAGGATCGGGTAAGCAGTTGCAACCAGTAGCTGAGGTGTTCGAACCTAGTATTCGTGAGCAGCAGTGAATGTATACCAAAGCTAGCCAATGGGCAGCTAAAGAGCAAACTATATTTCCTGATCCAATTCCAGTAACACAGGTTCCCCTGCCAAAGGCGAGAGCGAATGAACAGAATCCTAATGTAGTAACAACACAATCATCATCAGAAGCGGGGAGGAGTACGATTCAAACAGAGCAGGTATGGGAAATTCTATCTAAGGCTTCAATTACTCTCCGTTTGGGATAGTTGCTCGCATTGGTGCCAGGAGTCAGGCAATAGTTCCAACAACAGGTTAGTCCTAGAACTTCCTGTACTCCAGCGACGGCCGCAATACAACCGGAAACTCATTCTATGGTGGATCATTCAGTCCCATTAATCACTGTCTGGTATAAGAATCAAAAGATCACTCAAGTGCTAATTGATGGCAGTTCGGGTGTGAATATAGCAACTGCAGCTCTCAGCAAGAAATTAGGGTGGACCCAAATCGAGCCCATCCAATTTTTTGTAAGAATGGCCGACCAATCCTATGTCCATTCGGTGGGACTTGTATGGAATATCCCGATTACTTTGCAAGGTACCATGTTCAAAATGACTTTTGTAGTCTTAGAACTACCAGAATCTAGCCTGGATTACAATCTCCTTTTCGGTCGGCCATGGTTGAAACAAGCCAAAGTTGTACAGGATTGGTTAGCACAGGAATTGACTTTCAAAGATAATCACCGTAAATATGTTGTTAAATTGGATGCCATCCAGACCTGCGAGCTTCATGCCACACCATATGTAGCGGAGCCGGTCCACATGTTGGATGGCTTATCTGACGATGAGGAAGAGGTGTTTCTGAAGAACAATAAAGATCTGATCTCCTTAGGTAATGTAGATCTTCAGTCAATAGCGGACACGTGGAGTCCGGCAGCATGTACGGTTGTTCTAGTGACTGGAGAGGCGGATGCAGATGATAGTGTTGCTATGGATGGAGCCACCCTACATCAGCTTTTACAGTCAGCTGACAATCTGATGAAACCTCGACAATTTTATGTCCCGGAAGATCAGTTAGTAACATATAATTTGGGTGATAAGGCTAACCCGCGACCTGTTAAGATTAAGGCAGGATTGTCCGAGGCATTTCAAGAGGATTTGATCTGACTCCTGCGCGAGTTCTCCGATGTTTTTGCCTGGGACTATCGCGACATGAAAGGTCTTGATCCGCGGATCTATCAACATCGGGTAGTGCTCAAACCTGAGGCAAAGCCAATCAAACAATCAGTTACCGAATGAACCCCAATTATGTAGCACAGGTCAAAGCAGAACTCGATCGGTTATTGAAGGTGGGATTCATTGTACCAATGAAGCACGTTGAATGGATATCGCCGATCGTGATTGTCCCGAAGAAAAAGAAACAGCTGCGTATCTATGTGGATTACCGGAAACTGAATGCCGCCACGGTATCTGATCCGTTTCCTCTCCCCTTTCTTGACACAATGCTAGACAGAGTGGCCGGGCATGAGATGTACTCCTTTTTGGACAGCTACAGTGGTTATAACCAGGTGCGAATGGTAGAACAGGACATACCGAAAACAACTTTCATCACAAATTGGGGTGTTTATGCTTGTACGGTAATGTGGTTTGGGTTAAGGAATGCTCCTAGCACGTTTCAACGGTGTATGCAAGAAATCTTTTCACCCTATCTGACTACTTTTATGCAAGTATATCTGGATGACTTTTCCTTATTTGGGAAAATTGCGGCGCACCTGTATCATTTACGGTGTTGCTTTCAAAAATGCCATGAATACCGACTCTATTTGAATCCGACAAAATCTGTTTTTGCGGTTTCTTGTGGCAAACTCCTCGGACATATTATTTCTGCACAAGGAATTCAAGTTGATCCGGATAAATTTGCCGCAGTGTTGGAGGCTCCAGTCCCCACAACACCGAAAGAAGTTGTGCGCTTCCTGGGTCAGATTGGTGGCATGGTAGACATTTACAGTGGTTAGCTCATTTAGTAACACCACTTAATCGGCTAATGACTAGTACTCCACGACAGTACGAATGGACCCCAGAATGCCAGACTGCATTTGATTGTTTAAAATGATTATTGACAGAGGCCCCAATTTTGCAACCCCCTGATTGGGAACGTCCGTTCCATGTCTTTGTCGATGCATCAGACATAGCTATTGGAAGCGTTTTAATGTAGCAAACTGACAAGTGGTTCCGGCCTATCTATTATGCAAGTCGCTGCCTAGCTTCTGCTGAAAGAAACTATTCAGTGACCGAAAGAGAATGTCTCGGGTTGGTGTACTCTGTGAAGAAATTCCGACATTATTTGCTAGGCCGCAAATTCACCTTTCACGTGGATCATGCCACACTTGTGTATTTGGTCCGGCAGCAACATTTAGGTGGTCGCTTGGATCGATGGGTTTTATTGTTATAGGAATTCGACTATGAAGTTATTCATCAACCCGATACAGCACATGCCTTGGCAGATTTTCTATCTTGGTTGGATTCCGGTGAAGCTCCGGTGGGGATTGATGACACTACACCAGCAATTTACGCTACTGAGCCGGCTCGAGACGAATCTACAGAACCTCTTGTGCCGCCTACCTACTATGATACGTTACTTACTTTTCTAACTGAAGGGTGTCTTCCTCTTCATACTCCTTCTGCTCTGCGGTAGAAAATTGTAGTTTATAGTCGCAGATTCCGGTTGATTGTCGGTCAGCTATACTACATGGATCATACTGGTGCTTACTTCATTGTATTCCACCACATGAAGCAGACTCGGATATTGCTATGGCACATTCAATACCCTCCGGTGGACATTTTGCAGCTGATCTTACTCACCGGAAAATTCTGCAAAGTGGGCTTTGGTGGCATACCATGTACAAAGATGTGACTCAGTTTGTGCAGCAGTGTGACACTTGTCAAAGGTCTGGACAGCCATTACAGCGCCACTTCTTTCGTGTGCAACCTGTATTACCTTTGGAACCCTTTCAGAAGTGGGGTCTCGATTTTATTGGGCTAATCACACCACCCGCAACCCTTAGCAATAATCGATATATACTGACTTGTACAGATTACGCTATCCGGTGGACAGAAGCTTGGGCTTTACGGTCAGCCACAACTGTTTCGGTGGCAAAATGCCTGATGAAGGACATTTTTCCGCGTTATGGATTACCTCTGGAACTTGTGATAGACCAAGGCACACACTTTGCTAACAATTTAATGCGCGTACTAACGCATACTTTTCAAATTCTGCATAAATTCAGTTCCCCATATTATCCCCGTGCTAATGGTTTAGCTGAAAGTACCAACAAGACGCTGTTGAGTATGCTTCGCAAATTGGTCATAGAATCACCAGAACGTTGGGACCAGTTACTTCCCGCAGTTTTATGGGCATACCGAACTACATACAAAATGGCAATCGGAATGACGCCTTTCAAGCTTGCTTATGGGTTGGAAGCAATCGCGTCGATGGAAATTGTAGTGCCAAGTCTACGCGTGGCCCTCACTCAGAAATTGTTGCCCGAAGTCTCTTTGCCATTTTGGCTGGAAGCACTCAGAACCTTGGATGAACACCGTTGGGAAAGCTTCCTCACTCTTCAAGAAGTTCAGTTGCGGCAAGCCCGGACTCATGATCGTTTCCTCAAGACTCCAGTTTTTACGGTGGGCCAACTTGTGCGATTTTATAATGCTAAAGCAAATCGTTCTGTTGGGAAATTTAATTTACGGTGGTTCGGTCCTTATCGGATTAGTGAGCAAGTGGATCCAGCTACTTTTCGGTTGACTACCTTGACCGGAGTTCCCGTTCCCAAAGTAATTAATGGTTCAAAGCTACGCCCATATCACCAATAGTCTGATCACCGCTGACGTGTTCTTTGTTTTTCCGCGTGTCACTTATTTTCTTTTTATTTCCGTATTTCAGTGAATACAGACTGTAACTCTCCTGGTTTTGATATCTAAATATGATTTATCGCCGCCCTGTGTTACTGATTCTGTTCATGCATGCACGCCGTAATTATGGTGGTTATCATTTCAATACCGCACGATGATTAGGGTTTTTGATCGCCTCACATTGCCGTGTGTCTACTTAATCATGTTCCTTTCACTATTAATCGCTATTGTGTCTGCGTGTTTTTGTGATCTGTGTTTTCTGTGTCCTCTGCATTCTTGAGCTTTTGCATGCGCATCATGGAAGCACTAGCCAACATTGCTACCTTCCGTGAAGGACTCACTCTGGAAGTGAGTGAGTATTTGTGTATCCGTGGCCTTTTGAACTTTGCTGAATTGCCCTGGCATTCAGTGGAGTGTCACCCTTTTTACGCACAGATTATTGCTGCCATTGCCGCCACACCTGCTACGGAGCAGAGTTGGCCTATTCTTTGTTTACCGTCACGTGTCATTATCACCCTGGCGTCGTTTGCTGCAGCTTTTCGTCTCCCTATGGAAGGATTGGAAAATGGTCCTCTCCTTCCGGTAGCCACCATGATCGAATTATTCCCACGGCACTCATCTAATGAGTACGCCATTCTCTATCGCCCTGATCCTGAACGGACCGCATTACAATTTTTAGTTGCTATCTTGAATTTGCAGAAACGTACCTACGGCATTTTGCGTCCATTTTATTCGATGATTGACATGGCTTCTCGTGAACCTGTCAATTTCTCCTCTTTTTATTTCCAGCGCATTCACCGTGAATGTGTTACGATTATTAAACACGTTAATAAGGGTGATCTTCCACGTTCGCATCTACCACATATCCTTACCTTTCTTTTCCCACCAATTCAAGCCGCGCAAACCCCGCCAAAAGCTCCAATCTTGTTCCATGAAGAATCTGCCCAAGTGCTCGAGGACGAAGAAGATGATGATGAAGATCTCTTCCAACTTCTTCACCGGAAACGCAGAAGTATGAGCCCCTCTGAGAGTCACGTACAAGGCTCCACCGTCGGACATGAAGAAGAGGATTTCCACGACACCTCAACTTCTATCCATGTTGATTCTTCCGCCCATTCTTCTCCGAATCAGCAGTAGGAACAAAGTGCGTCCACCACCGAATCTGAAGCAATTTCTTCTCACAAGGATTCTCAGCAGCAGACCCAAGATGATGTGCAAGCCATTGTTGCTGAGATTTTCAATGAAGTAATTACTTTGATCGATGCTGTAATTGACCGAACTGAAGCGACTACGCAGTAGACTACCGGAATAGTGTTGGTGCCCAACACTCTTATACCCACTCCTCCAACAATGACTCCGGTCAAGCCCATTGTACCTGTTCAACCTATTGTTCCTAAAGAACCCGCTACCTCATCTTCTTCACCCAATTATTCTCCACCACCTTCCCCTCACCTATTATGAGCCTCTTCATCTCAGCCACTTCCTCCTCTTCTACCTCCGATTCCAATGTTTACTGAATTAGAATCAATGGGTCGCATGTTGATACAGTTCTCGCAGCAGTTACCAATGCAAATGAAGATGGCTATTGACAATATCCGATAAGAATTGCAACATAAAGTTGATGTTTTAGAAGGTGACATTGCCCCTTTACAGGAGGAAGCAAATGCTGTAAAAGCTGAAAACCATGCTTTGCAGATGCAGGTTCAACAGCTTCAAGCTAAGCTTGCCGAACATGACTCTTTGAGTGCCCAAAGAGATGCAGCGTTGGCTGAGTTAAGAGCCAAAAATGATTTGTTAAATGCTCGTGATGTAGAGATTATACAGTTAAAACAGTTAGTACAGGATAAAGAAGATGCTCGCGTGGCACTTGGGAATTTATTGGAAGAAACTCGAGTACAACTTGATGAAGTCGTGTAGAGAAGACAGGAAATGGTGAATCTAGCAAAGCAGACTAATGTAGAACTTCAGACCGCAACTGCCGATTTATTTCAAGTGAACTCTCATCTTAAAGTCAAAACGACTCTAACTATTCAACTTCAGAAGGACATAGCAGGGACAAGGAGGGAAACAGATGCTTATTACCAGACAATCCAATATCAAGCTCAAGAACTGGAGAGAAGAGAAAAGCAGTTGGGATATCAAGCAGAGCGTCTTTCGCGCATCGATAAACAAATTGAAGATATGAGACTGAGCCGTGACGTAGCCCTTGCCAATGATTTTTATTTGCAAGAGGCATTTTTGCAGACTCAGGCCGAAATTTTGATGAGTCAAGTAGTTGTAGCCAGTTCTGTTTGCACTGACGCACAATTAGTAGAGCCGGAAACCTTAAAGCTAATGCTGGATTCTTTGAAAAAGAAGATCTCCATAACTTTTAAATTAGCTAGAACCATGTATATACAAGGCATCCTAGACGAGCCTTGATTTTGTTTCTGTTGCGGGTTCAAGTCCACCGTGCGTGCCAGTGTAAGGTTGCCGGATTGGCATTCTGTAATTTATATTTTCCATTATCGCACATACCGAAAGGTTGTAGCGAAGTGTTGTACCTTTTTATCAATCAATGAAACGACATTACGGTGACACTCGGGTGGCACAGAGACGAAGGTGATCGCCAGACTGTCTGTCTAGGCGATTGGCAATCTGCGGAGATGGCGTCGTAGTGCAGTGTTATCAAATCTTGAGTACTGTTAACTCTTACTTTGTTTAATTACATTAACTTGTGATTAACACTGTAATGTTAAGTTGCGGATAGTAAGTCTGTGTGACGGTAATGAATAATTCCTGTGTTATGTACTATGAAAAGTCTAACTAGAGTTTTAACAGTAACCTGTATAAGAGTTCGATACTGAACAATAACGTACTGCTTATTGAATAAGTTTAGGAAAATAAGATACAGGGCCTCTGACTTATCAGACCCCTATCACTCCCAAGAACCCAAAACGAGTTTAAAAGTGCCTGAGATGGAAGTGCACCTTTAACAATCCTTTATCTCCATCTCCCTTCAAGTCTTGCTTAAATGTGAGCATCAAACCAAGCAATTGATTCAAATCTAGAACATAATGATTCAAAGAAAGTTTTGTTGACAAGATAAAAGGGTTCCACCTTTCATCTCCTCTCAAACCTGCAAGCAATTGAGCAATGAATCTGTGATATTCAATATCTTCATCTATGGATCCAAGACTATCTACTAGATCCTTCATCTAAGTGACATAATCACTAATACTTTGACTTGGCTTCTTCTTGAATGTAGTAAACTCTAACCATAGGCTTGCTTTCCATGCTTTGGTAGTACTTTGGAAATGATATTCCAATGCATTCAGCTGATCCCAATCCTCTGATGTGTGGTAGCAAATGATCTAAAATTGTATTATAGATGTAGGCTTTTGCACTTGCATCCTTCTTGTGCCAATGCTTTAAAGCATCCAGTTCCTCTTTCTTTGGTCGGATCTCATATTCAAATACTTGCTTCTCTTCTGCATGCATTATGTACATCATGAGATCCTTACTCATAAGTAAGGCTTCCATTCTCATTACCCATGCAGGATAATTATCTCTGTCCAGTTTTTCAATGGAGATATGATCTGCCATGATTCTTTACTTCTACTTCAATTTGTGAGTTTAAAGGCTAAAAAATAATATCTTTTGGAGTTCTTTGTGTATGAATATAATTTTGAAATAATATTTTGATGCCTTGTGTCTTTGAATGCTTCAGCTTTCAAACTTTAATGAAAACTTTCCAAAACTTCTCGTACCTTTGGTGCCTTCTGCTCTCTAGAACTTTCTGCTCTAATACCACTTGTTGATGTATTAAAAATCACACAAAATGAATTAATGTGAGACTACACAACCTCTATGGTCACCAGTTACTCAATGCTTCTCCAAATGTTGAGAAATGATTGCCTAAACTGAGAACTTTGCTTCTTTACACATCTAGGTATTATGTTCTTTTCATTGATGATGCTAAAAGATGGATAACTCTTTATGTTTTGAAGGAAAGATCATAAGTTTTTGGAGTCTTCAAACATTTTCATGCATATGCAAAAAGAGTTATAGGTCAGACGCTCAAGAGGCTAAGGTCCGATGGAGGGGGAGAATACTTCTCCCAAGAATTCAATGACTATCTTTGGAATGCAGAAATCAAAAGAGAAATAACCGGCAAGTACACACTCAATAGAATGGGGTGGCAGAGAGGAGAAACAGAACTCTAGTTGAGTTTTCAAGAGAGGAGAAAAAATATCCAAATTATCTTTGGGCTAAAGCTATGAATACAACTACATATCTTGTGAATAGACTGCCATGTACAACTCTAAATGGAATGACTCCTTATGAAGCCTGGTGGGGTACAAAACCAACATTGGATCATTGTAAGCTATTTGGATCAATTTCCTATGCTTATGTACCATCACATCTTAGAAATAATCGTGAACCTAAGGCTAAAAAATATGTGTTCATTGGGTATCATGAAAATCAAATGGGTTATAGGTTATGGAGTCCTCTAACCAAATAGTTTATGGTGTCTAGAGATGTGAAATTTGATGAATAGAAAAGTTGGTACACAGATCAAGATTATAGTACTGAAGCATCTGAAGAAGAAGTAAGAAGATGTGAAAAGGGAAAATCACATATGCAGCTAAATGAAGATGAAGATCACATACAAGCAAGCACGTTTGGATTTGGATCATCAAGGAGGTATAAAGATGTACCTAGATTTGATGAAGAAATG
Source organism: Ceratopteris richardii (assembly GCA_020310875.1). Lineage (NCBI taxonomy): Eukaryota > Viridiplantae > Streptophyta > Polypodiopsida > Polypodiales > Pteridaceae > Ceratopteris > Ceratopteris richardii. The sequence goes on along the minus strand of CM035408.1, from coordinate 20,540,422 downwards.
TACTAAGATACACATGAAGAATGGGAACCAAGAAGGTCAACCAAATTGAGAAAACAAGCAATAAGGTAGTCATATAATACTTCTTATATGACTCAAAAACGTTATGCTTATATGGTCAAGGAAGATGAAGAACCGTAGAGCTATGATGAAGCAAAAGCTAAGAGACAATGGGAAGAAGCAATGAAGGAAGAGTTCAATGCACTTGAGAAGAAGAAGACTTGGGAACTTGTTCCAAAACCAAATTGTAGGAAAGTGATTGGAAATAAATGGGTTCATAAAGTAAAGAAACTTGCAGATGGAAGAACATCTAGATACAAAGCTAGATTGGTGGTCTAAGGCTATGCACAGACACATGGTATAGATTACAATGAGACATTCAGTCTTGTGGCAAAGATGTCAACTATAAGGAAATCATTGCTATTGCAGCAAAAAGGATGGACATTGAGTCAATTGGACATAAAGAATGCATTATTAAATGGATACATATCTGACAAAGTATACATGGAACAACCTCAAGGTTTTTCGAACTACAGGTACCCAGATTATGTTTTCAGACTGAGAAAAGCACTTTATGGACTAAAGCAAGCTCCAAGAGCATGGAACTATAGGCTTGTGAAGTATCCTAATGATCTTGGATATCAAAGCTCAAAGGGAGATGCAAGTCTACTTATCACGAGAATAGATGAAGGTATAATCTACATTTGCATTTATGCAGATGACATCATAATTACAGGTACCTCAAATGAAAAGATTACAAAAGTAAAGAAGCTACTTGAGAAAGAATTCAAAATAAGTGATCCAGGAAAATTTTCATATTCTCTTGGAATGGAAATCACTTATGCAGATCATGGAAATCACTTATATATATATCACAAGAAAGGTATCTTTTGAGCTTACTAAAGAAGTTCAACATGGAGAACTGTAGAGAAGCTTCAACTCCACTAGACGTAAATCATAAACTCAGCAAATATTATGGTATAAAGTTCAAAGACATGAGGAAGTATCAGTAATTAGTAGGAAATTTAATCTATGCTACACTAACAAGACCAGATCTTAGTTATGCAGTGGGAGTTCTTTCACAATTTATGCACTGTCCAAAAGATCAACATTGGACTGCAGGACAAAGAGTTGTTAGATATATAAAGGGAACTATAAAGGAAGGATTATAGTATCCTTTTACTTTAGATATAAAGCTCAAAGCATACAGTGACTCAGACTAGTCTAGAAGTTAAGATGACAAAAGATCAATGCATGGATACATGGTGTACGTTGTTGACAAGCTTGTAAGCTAGTGTTCAAAGAGGCAACATACAGTGGCTTTATCATCAATCGAAGCAGAATACAAAGGACTTGTAGAAGCAGCTAAAGAAGTAGTATGGATGAAGACCTTGTTCAAAAGCTTGGGCATAGATCAAGGTATACCTATTATAGATAATATGAATTCATTATATCTTGCAGCAAACCCAGTATTTCATGCAAGAACAAAGCATATAGATATTTAGTATCACTTCTTGAGAGAAAAGGTAATGGCGAAGGAACTAGAAGTAGTATATACTCCTACAAAAGATCAGATAGTAGATATTCTGACAAAAAGCCAGGACGGAGTGAAGACAAGCAGATTCAAAGGAATGGTGGGGATAAAAGAGAAGAAGGTATGAAGAAATCAGAAGGTGCCAATTAGTGATTGAGGGGGAGATGTTGGTGGTTCACTCACTTATTAGACATAAAGAGAAGAAGATGTGAAAAAGAAAAAGAAGGACCAAGAACTAGGCAAAAAAGATTCAGAAAACCCATGCCCATGTGAAGGGACAAATTCACAATTGTAGTATCGTGTAAACTAGAGAATCAATTAGAATCCCAGAGATTCCACAATCCTTGATTTAATAGCATATAGAGTAGTTGTATATAAATGCTCACATGATGAAGCAAGAAGCGAAAAAGTAAAGAGAATGATGGTGGAGAATGAAGAAAGAAAGAGACATATAGACTATGTCGAATGCAGACTGTAGTACATACAAATCGATTACAAATAAAGCAAGGAGAGAAAAGAACAAAAGTGTGACTATATGAGGGTGTGTGAGAGTGGAGAGGCTTGTGCAAGGAATATATGAGAGAGAGAGAGAGTGAGAGAGAGAGAGAGTAGAGAACTCAGAGTGTAAGTCCTACATGTGAGAGAAGCAACCGAGATAGTTCTAAGAGAGATGCTAATGGAAAGTTACTCAGAGTAGGAGAACTTTCTATGGTTATGAGCGAAAGAAGGCCATACCATTATAATAGAAAACACATATTTGTGGAATAGAATAAAGTCAACTTTCTTTGTGCAAAGAAATCTAACTTTTATCATAACTATATGAATGTCAGTTACAGTTACAAGTCTTTTGGTGCATTTTTCTTGATCATATTAGAGTTAGTTTTGATGCATAGTGTAAAGGGTTCTTAAGTGATAGCTTACACTGAAGTTATTATCCCTTACTATAGACGAATAGAAGTTCTTTTGCAAACCAGAATGTGTACTCAGAAAGTTAAGTTCAACTATGAAGGTATGTCAAGTTGATGAAGTCAAGTATTCTATTTTTGTACAAATGCAAGTGCAAGTGGTAGAATAACAGGAAGACACCAGACTGGGTAATTTTTGAGAAATTTTGACACCGGAAAGCCATCAAAAGGAGACCGTAAACCACCGGAGCAAAAGCATAAGTCACTAGAAGGAAACAATAAGTCACCCGAAACAAGACTGTGAACCACCAAAAAGTCATCAGAGAGAAATTGTAAGTCATTGTAAAGTCACCAGAATGAAGCCAGAATAAATTCTGTTTTTCTCAAGGTTGATTTTAAGTATTGGAAAGCTAATGGTGATTATAGAGGAGTTATGATATCACATTATCTTGCTTCTTATGGTGTTTTATACATCGACAAGTGGTATCATAGTGAAAGCAAAATACCACTCTTATTAACCACTTGCCAATGTTTGACGCCTAGGCAATGCATAAATTTCTCATCTAAGAGACACCAAACTAAATATATGGTGGAGTCATGCATAAGTAAATCAAGCATCTAACAGTTTGCTAATATAAAACAAGATCAAATGTATCTCCAACATCATGAAGACTAAACCTTAAACCTATTTCCATAGGAGTGGCAATAGTTTTGTAATCTTAAGGATTGTTCTCAAAACCATGTGCAATCAATTAATCATTTAACTTTTCATACGAAGTAGGTGGTGCTTGCTTCAAACCATATAATGACTTTTCGAGCTTGCACATTTTTTTTCATGCCCTTTCTACAAAAAAGCACAAGGCTGAAATACATATACTTCTTTATGTAAGTCACAAAAATGAAGTTTTAATGTCCAATCCATGTACATTCCGACCATGATGGTGCAAGTGCACAAATGCTACAAATAGTCATCATTTGGCATGTGGGAGCAAAGGTCTCATCAAAATCAATGCCTCTTTCTTCAACATAACCTTTGCAACAAGCCTCATTTTATACCTCTCAACCACTCCATCCAATTTATGTTTCATCTTGTATACTCATTTAGTGTCAATGGCCTTTTTTCTTAGAGGAAAATCACATAAAGACCAAGTACCATTCTTCATAGAAGCTTCATATTATGATTGTATAACAACCATCTAACTTTATATTTTCTATTATGTAGCATCACATTTTCTCTTATCTTGTACAAGCTTTTCTCTTTTCTATTGTTATTGATTGATTGAGAGCTCGTGATTTTGGTATCCCCTTTTGAGATCTCATTTGGATTTTTCTACACTTTTCTCGCATGGGAAGTGAAATAACGAATTTATTCTTGCTTTAATTAGGTTTTCTCACGATTCTTGGGCTCAAAGGTCAATGATGAAGGGTCTTTATGGAATGCAAGATGTGACACTCAAGTAATGATCTCAAAAAAATTGGGATCTAATCCGGATACTTCGCAAGATCAAAATAGGCATAGCCTTTAGGCTTGAAGCTCACACACGATTAGTCAAGACCTTAGATGGAAAACAAACCCAAGTTAGGGTCTCCTTGTAGTCTCTAGGGTCCCCTTGAACTTGCAAATATTCACTTGAATTTCCATGTGAGATCAAATCTTTTTCCATCATATCGAATGAGCTTGTGAGGACCATTTAATACACAACATAAAGATGTCACTTGAGTTCTCCACCCAAGCATGTCATGATTTTCTCTTGTACATGAACGATCATGCAACTAGTCTCTCACTCTAACCCATCATTATCAGTCTTTTCTATCACTATCATGTGTCCAACTCCGTTTAAGAGGTGTTCCCACCATGAAGCAATATGACATTTCCTTCCTCTTAAATTATTATCCTCAAAAATGTAGATGAAACATTGATAATGGTAGAAGAAAGTGCTTGGACTCCTCTAAACCACATGTACTACTAGTACATGTTCATCTTTATGTGCTGCTTGTCATATCCTTCTGCTTAAGAAGTCTCAGAAGAGATTATCCCAAAGGAGGGAAATTGTATGTGCCTACTATCCCCCCCCACACCCTACTTCTAAAAGATCACTCCCATAACAAAGTGATCTAAGACCATATAATGCTTCCTTTATGGAGTAATAATATGAATTATGTGCAAAGTACTAGATCATATGAGCTTGTCCATACATATTGGAGATAATAAACCATATAGTCCACTAAAATGTATAACAAAGTCCCATCAAAAAAGTTTCCAAACCCATCTAGAACTAGCATGAGAGAATTGCTCTCATGCCTCTCTAGGTGCTCTTGACCTTTAGTTCCCTCATAAGAAAATGATTATATCTAAGCTGTCCTTGTGTCTCATGAAAATCCACCATCCTTGCTCACATATATGAAATTTTAGGTAGCAAAATGAAATCTACATCCCACTAACCAAGAAACTCTTGGTTTTTTATCCATAAGTTGGGACTAAGTTTTATTGCAAGAGGATCTAATTACATTGATGCAAATTCTAGTATTTTTTGCATCCTTTTAGTTTTCCATACGAATGCAAAAACATTCCTTCATTGTGATTAAAATAACCCATGAATACTAAGAATGCCACGTGGTGCTCAGTCATCATCCTTATTACTAAACACAAAGTAAGAGATTGATTCTCCTATAGATCAAATCTATCTCAATCACTTCCAACAATAAAGTGAAAATTCATCGTCCGTTTTTGAAAGGAGAAGGGAGAAACATGAATTTCAAGAGAGCTTATTCATTAAATGAATAGAAGTTCCTTATAAAATGCGCTCTCATCGAGTTATATAACAAAATTGTTGGTGCTTTTGTATCAAAATGAGTAGTCTAATTAAATATGGCCTCCTATAGCTAATTAGAATATTTTTACCATAGAGGTTTGTAACTTCTCCATGTGATCTTTTTAATGAATAGAGAAGGATCTCCCTTGCTCACCACTAATCCTTTGTCTTGTAGGTAAGGAACTATTTAAATACAACTTCTTGGAGCTTCTTTTAAACTACAAACATACTTAGGATGTTGTGAGTCTTCAAAACAAAGGGGTTCATACATGTATACCTCTTCTAGGATCCATCCATTGAGATAGGCATTGACAACCATATGATATATCCTCCAATTCTTGGTAGTCGCAATACTCATGAGTACTCTGATTGTAGTCATCCTTTTTATAGGAGAAAACATATCCTCATAATTAGTGCATTATGTTTGAGCATATCCCTTGGCTTGTAGATCCATCTAGATCCAATGACCTTCATTGTTCTTGTCTTAGGCACTAATCCCAAGTGTTGTTCTCTTGCAATGCTGCAATGTCTTCTTCCACGGCATGCTTCCACTCTCCCTTCTTCTTAGCTTCCTATGATTTCCCATCTCGAGAGAGCTCTTGCAGTGATCATAGGTCTCAATGGCATGTCATCTCTTCATATTGGATACTTAGTTCGTTGAAATATGCCACAACTTCATACATACGTCTTTGCATCCATGTGTAATGTTGGCCACCATAAGCCTATGAGGAGAATCATTTTAATAGTTGTGTCGGCTAAAAAATGACCTCTTGCTACTCCAATATGAGCCATTTCTAATTTGGGAAGTTACTCTCCCTCATGAACACAGATGTAAATGGTTATCCCTTCCTCAATTGAAGATTTTCTTTCCCAAAAATACATAATATCTACTTTTTTCCTCTAGGGCTCTTTTTCTAGCTAGGCTAGCTCCTTCTGGATATGTTTGTGATTTCAAAACGTCTACTAATGTCTTGCTCCACTCAGGTGCCATAGTCAAATAGCACAAGGATGAATGTTGTTTTGGCATAGATACTTGACATATATGACAATTCGTTACATGTTCATGTATGCCCTTTTGCACACTTGGACAATATACACCTAGTCTTTTCAATTCTTGCATGGTTCCACTTATGTCTTTATGTTTTTCCATTTATCCGCATGAGCTTGTTTGATTATAATATTTTTTTCTTCATCTTCCATGCATCTTAGAAATATTCTATTGGAACCCTACCACAATGTGAAGGTTTCTTATTCTCCATAGTTCCTTTTCTTGATTTGAATTGATCCTATGATTATGTCCATGTTTGAGTATATGCACCAATTTTTCTAGGACATACTTCTAGATTAAATAGGTAGGTGTCTAGTAGCTCATCGGTTAATCTCGTTTGTGGTTATCTGTCAGTCCTCCTAGATAAGTGGTTAGCCCTAACATGCATATTTCCCTTCTTGGCCACTACCTCAAAATCAAATTCCATAAGTGACAAGAACCATCTAACTAGCCTTCTAGTGTTACAAGGTTTATTGACCAAGTACATCAGGGCTTGTTGATCAATAGAGAGCTTGAATTTGTTCTCTAGTAAGTAATGTATGAGTTTTTTTATGTTGGAGTTAGACGTCTATGGAAGCATGCGAAAGTAGCACAAGGAAGAAGAAGAAGCTTGTAGCTGAAAACAATACTGAATGCATCACCACTAGAATGTACAAAGATAAGTAGCCCATTAGGGCAATAGGCATATATACAAGCCGAGGGAAAAAAAAACTCCTAGAGAGGGATAAAAGTGCCCTGATAGTCCTAGAGTGTTCACACACATCACTACCTAAATATATCGCCAAATCCCCCTTGAGAGTGATGCGGTGAACAAGGAGCTGGCACTCATGTATGAGGAAGTACCAAGCTATGTGGAATCAATCCACAAAAGGAAGTAAGCCCAAAGCTTTCTAGAAAGTTTCAAACTTCTAACTTGGTAGAGCCTTTGTGAAAAGGTCTGAAATGTTCTCTTGTGTGGGCACATATGACAAGCTGATCTCTCTAGTAAAGAACCTCTCCCTGAAATAGTGATAATGCAACTCAATGTGCTTAGTGTGATCATGGAACGCAGGGTTCCTTGCAACTCCCAATGTGCTCTGACTGCAAGTGAAGATGGTGGTGGCAGAAGACTAACCAACACCCAAATCAGCCATAAGGCTTCTGAGCCACACATACTCAACAAGACATATATTCCCCCCTGGATCAGAACAGAGGGTTCCCAGTTTACACTTTGATTGATTTTCAGCCAAAAGTAGAAATTGTTTGAAGCACATAAACACTTCGGACTTTGCATTCAATGGATATACCCATGCATGCTTGGAAAAATCATCAATGAAAGTCATGAAGTAAAGATAGTTCCCAAAAGAAGATGTTTGCATAAGACCACAAACATCAATATGAAGAAGCTACAATTTTTTAGTAGCTCGAACTGAACCATCTTTTGGGAAGGAGGAATGCTACATTTTGCCCAAAACACAGCCTTCACATACATGTTTATTAGGTGCCTCACGTTTGGGAAGAGAGGACACCATTTTAGATTTCTGCAGGCATAGCGAACCAGCAAAATTTAGATGACCAAAGCGTGCATGCCAAAGCCTTGCATCTGACATAGCTTGAGAATCATGTATTGCACATGCTGACTCATTCATTGATCTTTCATAGTCTATGATATTATACATCCCCCGACATAAAATGCCAAAAGTAATAATCACATCACCATTTGATAGACCATGAACTATACACCTGTCATCAACAAGTTTCATAACAAGGACATTCTTAGCTAAAGTCGAAATTGATAACAGATTCTTCTTGATCCTTGGCACAAATAAAGCATCTGACAAAGTGAAAGAACTACCATCAATAGGAGTCAAAATGATCTTACGGACTCCCATGATAGGACAAGATGAGTTGTTGGTGCTTGTGCAGTATTCCCTGTAGGGGCAGGCTCAAGTGAAGTGAAGAAACTGCATTGTGAGGTAATATGTTTGGTTGCCCCACTATCAAAATACCAAACCTTCTTCACTGATAGATTCATAATCAATAATGAATCTTCTTGGCTTTGGTCATGTGCATAGTTATTGTAATCTCTTCTTCCTCTATGGCCACTTTGATAGTTGTTTTTGTTGTAGTAGTTGTTGTTGCAGCCTCCATTGTATCTTTCTCTACTTGATGCATAGCCACCTCTATTGAATCCTCTTCCTCTTGAGTTCCTCAGGTTCCTAAAACATTCTTCAATAGTATGATTAGATAAGCCACATATATTGCAAGGTTGAGATGATTGGAATCTCCCCCTGCCTTGCTTTCCACGTCTGCCTCTTCCTCTAGCTCTTTCTCTACCTGCAACGTTTGCTTGGAAAGAGCTACCTTCATCTTCATTCTTCTTATTCTTTAACTTGTCCTTGACCCAAGCTTTATCAAAATATAAGGCATAAGTTTGATTACCTCTTGAGGACTCACCACCTTTGCTAATCTTTGCTTCATGAGTGAAGAGTTGGCCCATGAATGTGTTGAGGTTGGGTACATGCATATCCATGTACAAATCCATGGTTGTTGTGAAGGACTCCCACTTGTCATTTGCTTTGATTCCATTTATGATTTGTCTAATGATTTGTTCCTCTTCAATTACCTCTCCAATGCTTCCAAGTTGATATGAAATCTCCTTCACCTTTGTGACATAATCAGTCACACTTTGCTTGGGGCTTTTCTTCATTGTTGTGAACTCCATCCACAATTGGTTCTTCCTTCTTTGCGTGTTGGAGGCAAAGAAAGAAGCAAGTGCATTTCAAGTCTCTCTTGATGTCTTACATTCCTTGACATGAGGCAAAAGAAAATCAGATATTGAGTTTAAATATAGGACCTTGCAAGTGCATCCTTTGAACACCAATTTGAAAGTCTTCCCTCTTCTTCATGTGATGGTTGCCATTTGTTCCTCATGGTTAGCATAGCTTCATCTCCAAATGTGTATCCAAATAGATTCCTCCCTTGAAGTTAAGCCTTCATCCTTAGAGACCATGTTGGGTAGTTGTTTCTATCCAATTTGTCAATTGTTGATGGAAATCCATCTCCCATGTTGATTGACTATGCTCTGATACCACTGTGGAGAGAGATGGTGGATGCAACCTGAAGATGAATTGATCCTGCTACAACAACATTCACACTAGCCAACTGAGACTTCAGAGTTGTGTAGTAGACCCTTTGAGCTTCCTTAATTAACAAAAAAATCACCCAATTGCTTTGGAACAAGTATCTCAAAAGTATGAGTCAAGACATACTAGTTGCAAAATGACTAGCTCCCAAAACTTGCTATTTTGTACATACACTTGTTGAAAAAAATGAATAGTGCTCTCAACTTGGTACGAATTCAAAACCTTCCTTTTGGACATACCAAATAGACTTATCACAATTCCCAATCCAAGATAAAACACTTCAATTCATCAACTGCGCACTAAGAAAAAGGTTTAGCAAAATCTAGAACACTCCCACCATTTTTCAGGCTCTCCATAGATAGACTAGTGCAGAGTAAAATGCAGATTTCCCACAAATGGTAAATTCAATGGGCTTGAAATTTTGTTAGCATAAACTAGACTTAGGGAGATATTCAATCCACTTTAAAAACCCGAAAAATCTTACACAGAGCCCGAGATATGAGCTTCTGAAATTTAATGTTTTGAGTGAGTATAACAGAGAACAAATCAGAGAAGAAGTAAATGATGAATGTATAGATTCACATATGATTACAACTACATTGGCAATGAATATTTGTACAACGGGAGTAGAATGTGTTGATATATTTAGGTAGTGATGTGTGTGAACACTCTAGGACTGCCGGGGCACTTTTTTCCCTCTTTAGGAGGTTTTTTTCCCCCGGCTTGTATATACGCCTATTGCCCTAATGGGCTACTTATCTTTGTACATTCTCTAGTAATACATTCAGTCTTGTGTGTTGTGCTCCAAGCTTCTTCTTCTTCCTTGTGCTGTTCGCGTGCTTCCGCAGACGTCTAACTCCAACAATTGGTATCAGAGCAGGTCGTCGCTTCTTCTAGGGCGCCGTCGACACTCCTCCGTTTGCAGTCTCAGATTCGCACGAAATTTGGTGAGCATACTCAGGGTGTTTCCGAGATCAAAACGGCTTTGCTCTGTGGTGCCAAAATCGCGATCTGAGCTCGTTTCGGCCTCCGAACGCACTATCGCAGCGCTTGTGCAGGCTATTTCGTCCTTTTGTGCCAAAGGTATATACCAGTTTCTGTTCGCTAGTTTAAGCGTCTCGAAGTCTGCTACAGGTCTAGCAGAACTCGTTTGGGCAGTTCCGTTCAACTTTTTTAGATACAGTCAATTTTCTGCATCAAGGTATTTTAGTCACCGGCCATGGCTGAAAGCAGTGATGTATTCCGTATGTTGGCTGTTGAGGATAAGTTGGATGGTACCAACTACCCATTATGGGCTTATATGATGCGACATGTACTGGTTGCAAAAGGATTGTGGAACATTGTGCAGGGTGTTGAAAGACGTCCTGTTACACCTGTAACGACAGGTACTGCAAATACAGGTGTTGGAGCTGATGAAGATGGTGTCGAAGATGATATTCCGCAGATTCCTGTTCGTGCTGCTGTTTCTGTTGCACCTACTGCAGAGCAGATTCGTTGGGATGGCAGAGATGCCCAGGCACATGCATTGATAGCTTTGTCTGTCAAACGTGCCATTATTCCTCACATTCGCTCTTGCAGAACAGCAAAGGATGCTTGGGATACACTTACCACTTTGTACCAGGCTAGGAATGAGGCTCGTGTTGCTTACCTCCGAAAACAGTTGGAGAGTGAGCACATGAATGAAGGTGATTCTATGGACAGTTTTCTTACAAAGATCAAAGACCTGAAGGAACAATTGATTTCTGCTGATGAGGTTATACCAGATAGCTCACTTGTGCAGACCGTTCTGAATGGTCTTCCTGATTCATATCAGAGTTTTGCCTCTACTCTTCGGTTGATGATGAAAGGCAATCCGAATGCCTTGTCATTTGAGGAATTAGTCTCTGTTCTGTTGCAGGAAGATCAGTCCAGGCAGAACAGATCCATTATGCGTGTTGCAGATCAAGCTTTCCTGGCTAGTCAGAAGGGCAAAGGAAAATGGAGCTCTTCTACTAGTAAGCAGAAATCTGCAAATGCTGCACATTCAAAGAACCAAGACAAAGATGAGAAAAAATCAGAAAAGCAGAAATTGTTTTGTAAGTACTGTAAAGGCAATGATCATATCATAAAGAACTGTCCAAAACTGGCTGCTAAAGAGGCAAAGAAGAAAGAGGCTGGAATGGTTGTTGCAGAGGCCTCTACACCAAAAACAGAGTCTGCAAATCTTGTGCAGGAAGAAGAATGGGCGTTTACTACTGTCTGCAGTTTTGACCCATCTTCTCATGATCAGTGCATGTCTGCAGTAGACTCAGATGTTTGGTACTTTGACAGTGGGGCGACCAAACATATTACCTCGCAGCGCAGTTTCTTCTCTTCACTTGAGCCTGCTCCTACAGGGAATACTGTCACATGCGCCAATAACTCCTCTTATCCTGTTATGGGAGTTGGTAAGATCATTCTGACTACTGCTGATGGTAGTTCTTTCACTTTGTCAGATGCTTTATTTGTGCCAGGGATCAAAAAGAATCTGTTATCAGTTTCTGCATTAGCCAAGATTGGCTTGGTTGTGAAATTTGTTGATGACAGGTGTACAGTCCATGATCTCTCAAATGGCGATGTGATTATTGCTTCTGGCATTTTATGTCGTGGGCTGTATAAGCTCATAGACTATGAAAGATCTGTGAATGATTCGGCATGTGCAGTTCATGATTCTCAGGCTATGTCAGATGCAAAGCTTTGGCATGCACGCTTTGGTCATCTGAATTTTGCTAGTTTGTTACGCCTGCAGAAATCTGAAATGGTGTCCTCTTTGCCCAAACTTGAGGCACCTGGAAAACATGTTTGTGAAGGCTGTATTTTGGGCAAAATGCAGCGTTCTTCCTTTCCAAAAGATGGTTCAGTTCGGGCTACGCAGAAATTACAGCTTGTACATAGTGATGTCTGTGGTCCTATGCAGACACCCTCTTTTGGAAATTACCTTTACTTCGTGACTTTCATTGATGATTTTTCCAGGCATGCATGGGTATATCCACTCAAAGCAAAGTCCGAAGTGTTCATGTGCTTCAAACAGTTTTTGGTTTTGGCTGAAAATCTGTCAGCATGTAAAATGGGCACCCTCCGTTCTGATCGAGGGGGGGAATATATGTCTTCAGATTTTAATGCATTTCTGGCTGAACGTGGGATAAAACACCAATGTACAGTGCCATATACACCTCAACAGAATGGAGTTGCTGAACGAAAGAACAGGTCACTCATGGAGATGGCGAGGTGCATGGTCAAAAGTCAGGCTTTACCACATAGTTTCTGGCTTGAGGCTGTCATGTGTGCAGCATATGTACTGAACAGGTGTCCCACTAAAGCATTGCAGTCTATCACTCCATATGAGGCTTGGCATGACCGCAAGCCATCTGTTGCTCATCTGCGTGTTTTTGGTTGTTTGGCATATGCATTAGTGCCTGAACAACATCGCAGAAAATTGGATGATAAGGCAGTAAAATGTATTTTTGTTGGGTACAGTTCTGAAAGTAAAGGCTATCGTCTGTATCATCCACAGACTAAACGCATTCTGGTTAGCCGTGATGTTGTCTTTGTGGAAGATGCTATTCAGCCATTGCTTTCATGTACTAAGGAGACATCTGTTAGCTCCAAAGACATGTATGATACTTTGATGCCTCTTTTTACAGGTGGACAGGCTAGTGCTGGTCCTAATGAGGCAACTTCTCAGCCTTTGCAGGTTTCATATGATGATGCAGATCATTCCATTTCTGATGCAGATTTACATGATGCACTTGTTGATGAGAGAGCTGATATTGAGCAGGCAAAAACTATGCCAAAATGGCTGGTGCAGACTTTGCGTGACAGCAAATTAGATGCACCTTTGTCATATCGTACTCGTTCAGGCTCTCATAGTGCCTCCTTTGCATCAGATTGCTATGCTATGGCTGCCTCTAGTCTCTGTGATGAGAATGAGCCTGTTTCTTTTGATGAAGCACAAAATTCAGAAAGTTGGATGGCTGCTATGCAATCTGAATATGATGCTATAATGAAGAATGGTACATGGTCTTTATGTGACTTGCCTCCTGGCAAGAAGGCCATTGGCACTAAGTGGGTATACAAGCTGAAGCGTAAACCTGATGGTACAGTTGACAGGTATAAGGCTAGGCTTGTTGCAAAGGGTTATGCGCAGGAAAGAGGCATTGATTTTGATGAGACCTTTGCACCTACATGCCGTATGACTACTGTTCGGAGCATTTGTGCACTTGCAGCCCATCATGGTTGGAATGTACATCAGTTGGACATTAAAACAGCATTTCTGAATGGTGACTTGCATGAAGAAGTGTATGTTTTTCAGCCCCGTGGCTTTGTGCAAAAAGGGCATGAAAACCAGGTGTGCAGGTTAAAGAAGGCGTTATATGGTTTAAAGCAAGCACCACGTGCTTGGTATGAGAAGATACATGCCTATCTCATTGCACATGGTTTTGAGAACAGTCCAACTGAAAGCACCTTATATGTTAAGCGTGCTAATGATGTGCTTCTGATCATTGTTGTCTATGTTGATGACATGCTGCTCACTGGTCCTATTGAGACACATATTGCTGATTTTAAGGCTGATTTGCATGCCTCATTTGAGATGTCTGATTTGGGGCATTTGCATCACTATTTGGGCATTCAGTTTATGCATGTTGATGGTGGAATGGCTTTGTGTCAAACGAAATATATTGACACATTATTGCAGCGTTTTGGCCTTGAAGACTGTAAGCCTATTGCCACTCCTATGGAGACAGGTTTACGATTGAGTCTTCATGATGCTGGAGATGCATTTGATGCTGTTCTCTATCAGCAGGCTGTTGGATGCTTGATTTACTTATGCATTACTCGGCCAGATATTCAGTTTGCTGTCTCACAGATGAGCAGGTTCATGCATTGCCCAGGAGTCACGCATTGGAAAGCGGTTAAGCGCATCTTTCGCTACTTGAGTGGTACTCGGCTACTTGGGTTGTTTTATCCCAAGGGGGGATCACTACCGCCAGATTTGCATGCTTTTTCTAACTCAGATTGGGCTGGTTGCTATGACACTCGTGTGTCCACCAGTGGTTTTTGCTTCATGCTTGGTAGCTCATGTATATCTTGGTTGAGCAAGAAGCAGCCTACTGTGGCCACTTCCAGTTGTGAGGCTGAGTATAGGGCAGCTTTCACAGCGACTGTTGAGTGTGTGTGGCTCAGACGCCTTATGGCTGATTTGGGTGTTGGCCAGTCTTCTGCCACCACCATCTTCACTGACAGTCAGAGCGCATTGGCAGTTGCGAGGAACCCTGTGTTCCATGCTCGCACTAAGCACATTGAGGTGCATTATCACTATGTCAGGGAGAGGTTCTCTGCTGGGGAGATCAGCTTGGCATATGTGCCCACGCAGGAGAACATTGCAGACCTTTTCACGAAGGCTCTGCCTAGGGAGAAGTTTGAAGCTTTCCGCAAAGCTTTGGGCTTACTTCCTTTTGTGGAGTGATTTCCACATAGCTTGGCACTTCCTTATACATGAGTGCCAGCTCCTTGTTCACCGCATCACTCCCAGGGGGGATTTGTTGATATATTTAGGTAGTGATGTGTGTGAACACTCTAGGACTGCCGGGGCACTTTTTTCCCTCTTTAGGAGGTTTTTTTCCCCCGGCTTGTATATACGCCTATTGCCCTAATGGGCTACTTATCTTTGTACATTCTCTAGTAATACATTCAGTCTTGTGTGTTGTGCTCCAAGCTTCTTCTTCTTCCTTGTGCTGTTCGCGTGCTTCCGCAGACGTCTAACTCCAACAACGAAGCTACTTCAAATCCTATATCAAGGGCTAGTTTGTTATGGATAGTAGTATGGATATCATCTATTATGTCAATTTTTATGATAGTAAGTGTAGGGCTTTACAAGAATGTGGAAGGAGTACCTGCAAATCTTTGGAAACAGAGGGTTCCATTGGATGAAGAAGTTGGAATAGTAATAATGAAATTTTGTAGATTAAGTTATAAAGTGTTTGAAACAAAGATACTAAAGATGCAGTATGGAGGAGATAATATTCTAATGAAGGATTTAGGGTACCCCTATCAGATGGTCAGTATGCCCAAAAAGAAGACAAAACAAATGAAGTACAGTATAATTGGAGATTATGGAGGAGTTTGTCTTAGTCATCATATCATGGGTCAAGGCCTATCATCAGCACTACTGAAGCTCTCTGGATCACCTGGAACTTGCAAAACTTGTCCAGGTTGTACATAGCCTTCTCATATCATTTTTCTCAATTTTTAGTAGTTTTATCCATTTTCATGCTTATTCCTTGAGTTTTTAACAAATTTAGCAACCAGTTCATAGCCCTTTGCATAAGTACAATTTTTGGGAATTTTTGGGAATTTTGCAAGCATTTTTAGAACTTTTCTAGAATTTTTTCATCCTTTTCTAATTTAATTTTCTTTCTAAATTGGAGGAATAAAGGAAGCTCTCTCTGCTTTTGAGTGAGAAAATTGGCCTAGATTTGTAGGGAATTTTTTGAGAATTCTTTGTAAATTTTTTGGATTTTTTTTTGCTTTTTTTATTTTTTGTATTTTTCTCCAATTTTTGGGTATTTTGAAACAAAAAAGGGCCCCCATGGATTTTATTTTTCTCACAGAAAAAGGGGAAGGAAAATTTCAGAAAAAAAAACTCTCTCTCTCTCTCTATCTCTCTCTCTCTCTCTCTCTCTCTCTCTCTCTCTCTCTCTCTCTCTCTCTCTCTCTCTCTCTCTCTCTCTCTCTCTCTCTCTCTCTCTCTCTCTCTCTCTCTCTCTCTCTCTCTCTCTCTCTCTCTCTCTCTCTCTCTCTCTCTCCCCGCCCCCCCTCGCCCCCCTATCACGGGCCTATATTTCTATCCATCCCCTTTTAGTGCTTGGAGGGTATGCCCTGCGGCGCCAAATTGTGGACAATTATGAGCGGCACTAGTACTCCTCATATCAAGCTCTCATTGCCTTCTTGTAAACATGAGTTGTGAATCTAATATAAACGTGGTCTTGGCAATCTTCTTGGTGTCCCTCACTTTCGGCTTTGTGCTTGCATGGTCTTGAACGTCTCAAGTGGTATCAGAGCAACGACCTTAGGGGAAGCCTTTGGACGGGCGGACTATCACACCAGTGCTAACAACACCATCTAACGTCCTGGGCCCATCAGTGGGAAGTTCTTTTACGTCGCAAGAGCTCCTTCACCCTCCCTCCCTCCCTCTCAACCAAGGGCCACCCCCTTGCCCCCCCCTCAATCAAGGCACCCCCTTCCCCCCCCTTCAAGCAAGGCACCCCCTTGCCCCCCCTCAAGCAAGGCACCCCCTTGGCCCCCCCAAGCAAGGTGCCCCCTTGCCCCCCCCTCAAGCAAGGCACCCATTGCCCCCCCTTCCCCACCCTCAAGCAAGGCAAGCCCTTGCCCCTCCCCCCCCCCCTTCCATCAAGGCATCTTCCGCTGCTCCCCTCCAAGGTAAGCACCCGTGCTACTCGCCGCCCCTCCCTCGTCCCCTCCTTCAAGCAACACCTCAACCGCTTTTACCCGACGGACCATCACCCTCACCCCCTAGGTGCCCACGTGCCCTAGCCTCGCCTGTGACCCTAGGTGCCCTCTCCCTCTCGGGTTTCCACCGGTTGGCTCCACTCCACCATGGCCAGCAAACATGATGTTGGCACGGCCAGTCTAACCTCGAGGAAAGAACGCACTAGAAAGGTGACCAAATAGTGTCGATGTCACAAGAACCAACGATTAGCCTTAGAAGAGGAACTCAACCACTTGCTCTTGGTGAATGCCGAGTTACATCAATGCCTCCAGGAGGCCGAGCCAAACACGGAGATCCACACCCAACCGGAGGACGACCAAATCCCACCCAACCCCTACCTGGTCCACAACCACATAGATAGACTCGAAGATACACTCGCCCGGCTAGCTACCTTAGTCGAAACCCATCTCCTAACCAAGGACTAATCTGAGCCCCAACCACATCCTCAACCAAGCCCCCAACCGATATCACAACCAACTCCCACTCAAACATCCCAACCAAATCCAACCCCCCCAAACCCGACACCGATCACTCAACTTCAACTGGTGGACCTAGATGACCCAGACTCCTTTGGCTTCTTCAAACCGAACCCAGCTGACAAGTACCGAGGTGGCCGCAGCTCCATAGCCATCAACCGGTGTATCGAATGAATGGAAAGCTACCTCCAAATGCTCTAGGTTGGCTGCAACAATTGGACGCACATTGCGAGCTAGTTCCTACAAGATGAGGCCTCTGCTTGGTACATGGTGGAGCAAAAGAAGCAAGCCTGGAGCTCTTGGGATCACTTCAAAGCCGCCATTGTCGACTACTTTATGCCTCGCAATGAAGCATTCTAGGCATGGGATGAATGGCACAACCTACATCAAGACAAGTTCATCGGGCCATATGTATCGCAATACCGCAAGTTGATACTCTGGATCACTGACATGGCCGAAATCGACCGCCTGCATAGTTTCATTTACGGATGTTCCCCATACTATCGAAAGGAGGTGGAGAAACAAGACCCCCAGAGGTGGGAGGACACTGCTCGCATAGCAGAACCACTTAACGACGCATACTCCTACCGGCTTGCACGAACAAGCGATGGAGGTCAAACCAACCACAAAGACACCACTGTCAACAAAGAGCAAGGGTCAACCTACCGATGGCCCATCGAAAACCAACGCAGACAAGGATTCAAAGCCCTCCCAGCCCCACAAGAAGCACCCTCAGGATACCCTAACCGAACCAACTAGAACTGGTGAGACCCTTGACCAGTATGCAAACACTGCCAAGGGAGCAACCCAACCAAACAGTGCTGGAGGAAATGCCTAAGCACGCGAGTGCAAACGATGAAGACAGATGAAGCATCTACCTGAGGACCCAAGATCACAGAGATTCACAGTGATGACTCTGAAGACTCTTCGCCACGTAAGCCATCTACCTGAAAAGGAAAAGCTCAGTGCCATTCGATCACTTTACCAGTTATACACCAAGTTTTCATTATGGTAGAAGTCAGAGGAGAACGGATGCCAGTGATGCTAGACAGGGGTGCCACACACAACTTCATGACACCTCAGTGTGCCCAACGCCTTGGAATGAAGCTCAGTAAACATCTTTGCATGTCTATCGTCTTTGCCCAAGGGGAAGACAGTCATTTGACGCACGCAAATGGGGTCCCGGTCACATTAGGCCAGTGGTTTGGCCACTTAAACTTCCTCATCATTCCCATGGAAACGTTCGAAGTCATCCTAGGCTTTGAATTCATGGACCAACACTTGATTTCCTTCTTCAGGAAAGGGGTAGACAAGGTACTCTTGGACCAGAACGGATAGGCCCTCGTCGTTGATTGCAACCGGGTTCGTGCCCCTCGTGCCGATTGGTCATCTGACAATGAACAAAAGGAACCAAAGCAGAAGCACTCAGGCGACCCTGAGTCACATGCCAAACCCACTACCTTAAAGTGCCAACCAACGACACTATCTCATAAGCAGTTCCGAAGGGCTATGTACCAAGGTGGGACAACCCATTTATGCGTCCTTAGACCCGTGGAAGAAGAGACAGGACCGAAACCAATTGATGTCTCGAAGATTGGGCACCCAAGTTTCCAAATACTTATGGAGGAGTTCACAGACGTGCTCACCCACACACTCTCGCCCGCCCTCCCTACCTTACGCAATGTGCAACATCGAATTGACACACTGCCAAATCAACCGCCCCCTTCGTGGGCTCCCTGCAGAATGAACGAGACCAATCTCCAAGAGCTCAAACGGCAACTACATGAGTTAGAGATGCAAGGGTACATCTGCCCAAGTAGCTCATCCTACGGAGCACCCGTCCTCTTCGTGAAGAAGAAAGATGGCTCCCTACACCTATGCATAGATTACCAGGCACTTAACAAAGGCACGATCAAGAGCAAATACCATGTCGCTGTGATGGAAGACCTTCTAGACCGCCTTGGCAAGGCATGATACTTCACACGAATCGACCTTCGGTCCGGTTACCATCAAATCAGGGTGGCACAAGAACACATAGAGAAGACTAACTTTCGCACACGCTACAACAGCTATGAATGGCTCATCATGCCATTCAGACCTATAGGTGCACCGACCACGTTTTGTCCGGAGATGAATGATTGCTTCTGGGACATGCTCAACCTCTTCCTCATCATTTACATTGATGACTTACTTATCTATAGCCGCACATTAGAGGAGCACTATGAGCACATTCGGGCCGTATTGCAACGACTCCATCAACGTGGACTATTCGCAAAGCCAAGCAAGTGCGAGTTCTACATGAAGAAGGTGGAATTTTTGGGGTTCATCGTTTCTGAACTCAATCTACATGTCGACCCCCAGAAAATAGAAGCGGTACTCAAATGCCCCCCCCCCCCCGAAGTCCGTCAAAGAGGTGCGGGAATTCATAGGCTTCTACCAATTTCTCTGCCGTTTTATCCAAGGGTTCAGCAAGATCGCGGCTCCACTTCTCAAATTGATCAAAGAAAAGGAACCATTCAAATGGGGAGCTGGTGAAGAAGAAGCCTTCGAAGCTTTGAAGGTGGCCATGTGCAACGCCCCGGTCCTTAAGCTCTCGGAGTTTGACAAGCCATTCGAGGTTCACACCGATGTGTCTGGCTCAATAATCGGAGGCGTGCTCTTGCAAGACGGACAACATGTGGCATACGAATCTCACAAGCTCACTGGACCTGAGCTCAGGTGGAGCACACACGAGCAAGAAATGTTGGCAGTCGTTCATTGCCTACGCAAGTGGAGGCACTATGTCTTGGACAAACACACAAAATTCTTCACAGACAATATATCCTTGAAGTATTTTGCTTCTCAATCTAAGTTAAGCCCAAAGCAAGAAAGATGGCAAGACTTTCTTGTGGAGTTCGACATTGAAGTACTTCACAAACCGGGTAATGAGAACGTCATGCCCGATGCGCTAAGTCAAAGACCCGAGATCCAAGCGATGTCCACCATTTCGTTGGATTTGAGAGGCAGAATTCAATTTGCACAGGAACAGGACACCCAGGTCCAAGACATACTACAGGAGGTTCAAAGTGCCAACCCACCTGGCTGCTACACAATTCAAGAAGGCATACTCTATCGCAAAGGAAGAATCTACGTGCTCGATGACTTCGAGCTACGCAAAGAGCTGCTTTGGGAAGCACATGATTGCAAAGTGACCGCCCATGGTGGTAAAAACCGGAGCTATGAAACACTCCATAGAAATTTCTACTGGCCCCGCATGAAGGCACAAGTCCAGGAATATGTAGAAACGTGCCCGACATGCCAGTTGGTCCACCAAGATCGAGTCAAGCAGGCAAGCCTCTTGCAACCCCTCCCGATTCTGAACTGGTCTTGGGACATGATTAGCATGGACTTCATAACCAAACTCCCACCATCTCAAGGGTTCAACACCATTTTCATGGTAGTGGACTACTTTACCAAGCAAGCCCACTTCATTCCTACCAAATCGCCCCTCAATGCAAAAGCAGTGGCCCCTTTATTCTTCACCCACATTGTGAAGTATCACGGACTACCCTTGGCCATTGTTTTCGATCGTGATGGATGCTTCCTAAGTCGGCTATGGACCGAACTCTTCTGCCTTTTGGGAACAAAACTTAGGTTCTCATTGGCTTATCACCCACAAACAGATGGGCAGATAGAAAGGGTCAACCAGACAATTGAGGACTACATATGCAACTATGTCCAAACCGATCAAAAGGACTGGGCCAAGCACTTAGACATCTTGGAGTTCCACTACAATGCCCTCGTCCACTGGAGTACGAAGATGACTCCATTCGAATTGGTGACCGGCAAGGAGGTAATCACACCCTTAGCACTCACACGAGATTCCACACTCTCAACGAATGACCCCGATTGTAGAGCCTTTTTGAAGCAATGGAAAACGAATTTGGAAGAGGCCAAGTCCAGTTTACAACGAAGCAAAGAACGCATGACGAGATACGCCAACAAGAAATAAAGACCCGGTGAAGATTTTCAAGTTGGGGACTTAGTCTTGGTAAGTGCATGCAATATCACCTTGCCCCGGAACATAACGCACAAGTTCAACCATCGCTACTATGGCCCATACAAGGTGGAGAAGCGGATCAACGAGGCCACATATAGTTTGGTGCTACCCGACAACGTCTAGTTTCACAATGCATTCCATGTGAGCCTCCTCAAATGGTTCAAACCCGACTCCACATATCAACGCGAGGTCTCAGTTCTTCACGACGGGGAGAACCAATTCGAGCCCGAGACTATCTTAGGGGATCGCAACACTCGTGAAGGTCCCCAATTCCTCATCAAGTTCAAAGGCCGCCCCTTAGTAGATGCGGATTGGATTCCGACCGACACCTTTGGCCCGGACCACCCTTTAGTACGCAAATATTACCGCAACACTTGAGCCATTTTGGCTATCAGCCCCTTGTAATGTTCCCACTTTTTTTTTTATCACATCAACTTTTTGTAAGACCCAAACCTGCTTGTTGAGGACAACAAGCTCTTCAACCCAGGGGAGGATGTCACAGGCCTCTATTTCTATCCAGCCCCTTTCAATGCTTGGAGGGTATGCCCTCCGATGCCAAATTGTGCGCAACTATGAGGGGTACTAGTACTCCTCATACCAAGCTCTCATTACCTTCTTATAAACACGAGTTGCGAATCTAATATAAACATGTTCTTGGCAATCTTCTTGGTCTCACCACCCCTCCCCCCGCCCCCCCATTTTATTTTTATATTTATTTTCTTTTTTATTTTGTTTTATTTATTTTTATTTATTTATTCTATTTTTTCTCTTGCCCGGACCCCCATTTTCTTTATTTTTATATTTTTAATTTTTTAATTTTATTTATTTATTTATTTTAATTCTCTTTTATTTTATTTATATTTTTCATTTATTTCAGCTTTTCCACCGAGGGCGTTAAAAAAAAAGGAAGAGGCCATATTTTATTTTTCATTATAACTAATTCAAAATATATATTTTTTTTCTTGTTTATGGTCTAATGCTTTTGGCTCTTTTTGGCACCTCTGGACTCAATTTTTACCTTAATTTTTCCAAAACCCACCTTTTCTGTGACTTTTGATCAAAACCTACATGTTTTGGGCACATTTCTCACGTGCTTTTCATCCCACACATGGTCCACATGGTCTATTCTCACTTTTGGCCCTCTCCAGACCCCATACTCCTACTCCCTCACCCTCCCTTTACCCTTTTGCCTAGCCCCATCCTTACCCTCCCGGCCTATCCATCTCAGCCCACTCAGCCCTCCCTTCCCCTTCCTTCCTACCCTCCCTTTGCCCTCCTTTGCTTTTTCATGCAAAATTTACACTTTTGGTTCTTCTCTGGTGTCTATTCTCTATGCTTCTGGTGGACTTGGTAGTTGTTCATCTCTGCTCAGAGTTTTGGTTGTAGCTCTCCGAGATGGAGAGCCCATTAGGTGGTGGGCAACTGTTAAGCCCATAAAAGTCATATTGGTCAAAGTCAACCTCAGTTAAAGTCAACTACAATCAAAGTCAACTACATTCAAAGTTAAAGAGATCAAAGTCAAACTAGTCAAAGTAAACATGTTTAAGGTCAAAGTTCAACATGCACAAAGTCAAAGCATTCAAATTCGGGTGTCATGGTGCACAAGTAGTGCACAATTAATTGTTCACAAAGGGTAAAATTGCAAAAAGTTGGTTGCAGGTTGTAGAGATATTTTTGTAAGTCCCTAAGGTTCAAAAGTGTTTTTAAAGTTTTTTGGAAGGTTCACGTGAACCCTCTCTTAGGTGCACATTTGAGAAATTAAAAGGAAAAATGTGAAGGTATCTGAAGTGGCAGCATACGCAGAAGTGAGGCCCCCCAATTAAAATTTATGTTTTAGTCTAAAGTCACTACAGGACAAAACAAGGATTCCTTGGCTGCCCACTTTTGGAGACAATCTTGGGAAATCAAAGGGAGCACCAAGATACTCTAGCAGTTAGGAGCGTACGTGAATCGACACTCAAATCAAGGCAAGGATTATTCTTAAGGAACTAAGCAAGGAGAGCATAGTCTAGACTAAGCAAGAGAGAGAAGTGCAAAAGACACACAGTGTGCAATGCAGAGAAGTGAAGTGCAAGGTGTGCATGAAGAGTGACTAAGAAGTGTGCAAAGAAGTGTTAAGCTATACAACCAAAGATCCCAAGGTTCCATTGAAGTTGTGCACGTGCCGACAAAAGGTATCCATTTATGCCAGGGATCAAGGAAAATCTGTTATTAGTTTCAACATTAGCCAAGATCGGCTTGGTTGTGAAATTTGTTGATGATAGATGTACAGTTCATGATTTGTCAAATGGCGATGTCATTACTGCTTCAAGGATTTTATGTCATGGGTTGTATAAGCTCATAGACTATGAAAAAATTGTGAATGATTGAGCATGTGCGGTACATGATTCTTAGACTATGTCAAATGCAAAGCTTTGGCATGCATGCTTTGTTCATTTGAATTTTGCTAGTTTGCTACACCTATAGATCTGAAATGGTGTCCTCTCTACCCAAACATGACGCACCTAGTAGACATGTTTGTGAAGGTTGTATTTTGGGAAAAATGCAACATTCCTTGTTCCCAAAAGATGGTTCAGTTCGAGCTACTCAAAAATTGCAGCTTGTTCATAGTGATGTATGTGGTCCTATGTAGACACCCTCCTTTGGGAACTATCTTTACTTCGTCACTTTCATTGATGATTTTTCCAGGCATGCATGGGTATATCCATTGAAAGCAAAGTCCGAAGTGTTTATGTGCTTCAAACAGTTTCTGGATTTTGCTAAAAATCTATCAGCACGTAAAATGGGCACACTCCATTTTGATCAAGAGGAATATATATCTTCTAATTTTACTGCATTTTTGGTTG
This sequence comes from Ceratopteris richardii, assembly GCA_020310875.1. Classification (NCBI taxonomy): domain Eukaryota; kingdom Viridiplantae; phylum Streptophyta; class Polypodiopsida; order Polypodiales; family Pteridaceae; genus Ceratopteris; species Ceratopteris richardii. The sequence goes on along the minus strand of CM035408.1, from coordinate 20,516,111 downwards.
AACATGGGATAAAACATCAATGTATAGTGACGTATACACTTCAATAGAATGGAGCTGCTGAATGAGAATAGTTCACTCATGGAGATGGCGAGATGTATGGTCAAGAGTTAGGCTTTACCACATAGTTTTTGGCTTGAGGTTGTTACATGTGCAGCATATGTACTTAATAGGTATCCCACTGAAGCATTGAAGTCTATCACTCCATATGAGGGTTGACATGGTCTCAAGCCATGTGTTTCTCACATATGTGTCTTTAGTTGTCAGGCATATGCATTAGTGCCTGAACAAGAATGCAAGAAATTGGATGATAAAGCAATGAAATGTATTTTTGTTGGGTATAGTTTTGAAAGCAAAGGCTATCATCCATGTCATCCACATACTAAATGCACTTTGGTTAGTCGTGATGTTGTTTTTGTGGAAGATGCCATTCAGCCATTACTTTCATGTACTAAGGAGACATCAGATAGCTCCAAAGATATGTATGACACTTTGCTACCTCTTTTTACAGGTGGAAAGTCTAGTGCTAGTCCAAATGAGGCAATTTCTCAACCTTTATAGGTTTCATGTGATGATGCAGATTATTCCATTTTTGATGTGGATTTACATGATACACTTGTTGATGAGAGAGATGATATTGAGGCAAAAACTATGCCAACATGGCTAGTGTAGACTTTGCGTGATAGCAAATTAGATGCAGCTCTATCATATCATACTCATTCAGGCTCTCATAGTGATTATTTTGCATTAGATTGCTATGTTAAGGCTGCCTCTAGTCTTTGTGATGAGAATGAGCGTGTTTTGTTTGATGAAGCACAAAGTTGAGAAAATTGGATGACTACTATGAAATCAGAATATGATCCTGTTATGAAGAATGGTACCTGGTCTTTATGTGACTTGCCTCTTGGCAAGAAGGCCATTGGCACTAAGTGGGTATACAATCCGCAACACAATCCTGATGGAACAGTTGACATGTATAAGTCTAGGCTTATTGCAAAGGGTTATGCTCAAGAAAGAGGTATTGATCTCGATGAGACCTTTGCTCCTACATGTTGAATAACTATTGTTCGTAGCATTTGTGCACTTGCAGCTCATCATGGTTGGAACATATATACTTGGACATTAAAATTGCATTTCTGAATGGTGACTTGCATGAAGAAGTGTATATTTTTCAGCCACATGCTTTTGTGCAGAAAGTGCATGAAAACAAAGTGTGTAAGTTGAAAAAGGTAGTATATGGTTTGAAGCAAGCACCATGTTCTTGGTATAAAAAGATATCGTAAGAAAATAATAGCATAGTGGAATAGACTAGTAGACAGAGTTGAGAGAAAAATGCAGGCAAAGATAGATGCACACTAAGAGATAGAGAAATCAAATTCTCATATTGTCAAGCGTAATGCAGTTACAATGATGGTGTTTTCCACTCGTGCACTCCCAATGTGGAGTTTAGATGGCGATCTAAACAAACTCTAGATGAAGGGCTTAGTAGTGCAGAATGCTATCTAAAGCTCAACATAGGCCATGCTTATATGGCTTTTACAAGGGGAGTTGACATAGATAAACGGAGTCAAGAGATACACAATATTCGGCAAACTATACAATCTAACAATATCTCCACGACTAGAAGTCCTACCGTCTCGGCCCTACAAGCCGAGGGGATAGGCCCCAAACTCCAAAGAAGGGGGAAAGCCCCCCTCTACACTCCCCCCATTAAGGTTCTATGGGGAAACTATGCGATACCAAAGGGAATTTATTTTTTCCTTGAATGGCAACCCAATGACCCAAAAGTTTATGCCCTACCTAGCCTAATGGCTAGGCTCACATAGATCATCTATAACCATCAACGGTCACAAATAGACCTCATCTAACTTAGAAGTTAGGGTTCCACAAATGTCGGGGCTCTCACAATGACTTCTCCTCATAATGGGGGCCTTACAACTTAGAGCACCATGGATCATTTGTGGTCACTTGAGGGTGCAGTATTGAGCATATCTAACACCCCCCCCCATCAATGTCCACCTCGTGATGAACTACCTCCTTGGTCCAATCCCAAGCTTTGGAAAGTGTTGAAGAAGTTTCTCTCTCCCAAGAGCCTTGGTGAAGATGTGTGCTCCATTTTCTTCAATTGGAAAATCGCTCATCTCCACGACTCTGTCCTCAATCAACTCACGCACATAGTGATACTAAATTTCTATGTGCTTGGTATGTGCATGGAACACAGTATTCTTGGCGATGGCCATGCAACTTTGGTTGTCACACTTCAACTTTGTAGCCTCTTATCCTTGTATTCCTATGTGCCATAGGATCCTCCAACCATATTGCTTCACATGCTACAACACATGCAGCTTTGTACTCAGCGTCAATAGAAGATAATGCTATAGTTGATTGCTTCTTACTGATCCAAGAGAAGATCCCTAATCCTAAAGAAAAGCAATACCCAACAACTGATTTTCTGGTATCAATGTCTCCTGCCCAATCTGAGTCATAGTTCCTGACCAGAGATGATCCTTCTTCATAAAGAATACCATAATTAGTGGTTCCTTTCACATACTTGAGTATCCGCATGCTTGCCTTCCAATGAGTTTGGAAAGGCCTATTAGAGAACTTGCTTACTACTCCAACAGCATAAGAGATATTTGGTCTGCTATTGTACAAGTAGATGAGACTTTCAACTAATTTCCTGTATCTTTGAATATCCATTGGAGCTGAAGTATCTTCAATAGATAATTTTTTGTTGACCTCCATAGGTGTAGAAATTTCCTTGCAATTCTCCATGTTGAATGCCTTTAATATTTGTCTTGCATACTTTTGTTGAGAGATGAGAATCTTCCCTGTTTCCTGCCAAATTTCAAGGCCTAAGCAATAATGCATTAAGCCCAAGTCTGTCATTTCAAATTCTAAACTCAGGGCATCCTTCATTTGTTGAAGAAGAGCATCATCATTTCCTGTATTAGGACATACAAGTTAGCATCAGGAGCACATCTTTTGAGACCTAGATCCAAGAGCTATTTATCTATCCATTGCTACCATGCTCTAGGGGCTTGTTTTAGCCCGTATAATGCCTTCTTCAGCTTACATACCTTGTTCTTTGAATGGGGAGCCTCAAACCCTGGTGGCGGTGACACATATACCTCCTCCATGAGGTCTCTAGTCAAGAACGTTAATTTGACATCCATGTGATAGACTGGCCAATGCTTATGTGTGGCCACAACTAGTGCTACTTTGATAGTAGTCATTCTTGTAGTTGGGGCAAATGATTCACGAAAATCAATGCCTTCAACTTGTGAGTAGCCCTGTGCAACAAGTCTTGCTTTGTACTTTTCTAGAGTACCATCAACCTTGTACTTTAGCTTCGAGACCCACTCAGTGCCAATGAAGTTACACTTAGGGGGTCGATCCACTAGCTCCCAAGTTCCATTCTTCATGATATTTTTGTGTTCTATTTTCGTGGAAGCCCTCCAATTTGGATCATGGAGTGCCTCTTCCACATTGGTTGGTTCCTTTGCTTCTTCTTGAATGAGATCAACCATCAGGGCTGTGTTTACAATATGGGTGCTTGCTCGTTTTTGTTCCTCTATTCTCTGTGATCACCTTAGTCTATCTGTAACCTATTCTAATGATTGTGGGATGGGCATAGAGCTACTTCACCCAATGTGGCAATGGCTTTTCCACTTGGGTGATGGCAAGTTGGTGACTTTTAGACTCATCATCTCAAGATGATGCTTCCTTCTCTTGTGTAGAAGGGATAGCTCTTGGGCCAGGTTCAGAGTGGATTGCCCCTTCACTTGATGATAAAGTGACAGCTCTCTTTTCCTCCTCCATTGCATGTGGCTACTCCTCCTTAAAAACCACATCGTGACTCACCATGATCATCTTAGCCTTAGGGTCATAAAGCTTATAAGCCTTCTTATATTTTTTGTACCCTAGGAAGATACATTTGATGCTTTTTGGTTGAAGCTTGTCTCTCCCTATATGGAACCTGTACATAACATTCACTTCCAAATACTTTGAATGGGAAATAGAAGGCTTTTTACCAATGTAGGCTTCTTGTGGAGTCTTTCCATCAAGTGCCTTGGTGTAGCTTTGATTTAAGACATAGACAATTGTGCTGATAGCCTCTTCCCAAAATTGATTAGGCAAACCCTTTCCTTTCAACATGCACCTCGCCATCTCCATGATGGTTTGATTCCAACGTTCTGCAACACCATTTTGTTTAGGAATATGTGCCACTCTGACCTGATTCTTGATTCCCTTACTCTTGCAGAAATATTCAAACTCTATTGATGTGAACTCACCACCACCATTTGTCCTAAATTTCTTCATCTTCTTCCCTGTTTGAGTTCCAACAAGGTGAAGCCATTCTTTAAACTTACCAAAAGCTTGAGCCTTATCGTGAAGGAAATACACCCACATCTTCTTGCTGTAGTCGTTGACAAGTAACATGAAGGAGGAAGATCTGCCCAAGGCTTGTGTAGTCATTTTTCCACACAAGTTATCATGCACCAACTCTAGAGGATAGCTTGCCCTATTCTTGCTTTCTTGTGGAAATTCCTTCCTTTGTTGCTTGCCCATCATGCAAGCTTCACATGGTTCCTTCATTTCTGCAATCGATGGTAGTTTTGCAACCATACCCCTATGATGCATCTCCCTCAATGCAGGCTATCCAATGTGGCTGAATCTCTCATGCCATAGCTTACTTGTGCCCACATTTGTAGTGGTTGTAAGATCACACAACTCATACAGGTTGTTCCTCCTTATGTCAGTCACAACAATGTTGTTGTTACTATCCATAATCTTAGCTCTTGTCTTACTGAAAGATAGTTGATGACCTTGATCAGTTATAGATTCTACTAGAAGTAGATTTCGTTTTATTTGTAGAACATACAGCACATTTGAAAGCTTTCTGATATCACCATTAGAGTTAATGAAAGAAACCATACCTTCGCCCTCTCCAAGACATGTTGCATTATTCCCTACCTTTACTATGATGGGTTCCTTTAGAGGCTGTAAGGAACTGTAAAGGTCTTTTCTGCTTGTCATGTGATGAGATGCACCACTATCCAACACCCATGAGTCATTTGTTACTGAATCTTCAGTTGAGAAGCACACCTCTATTTCTTTTGTGTTGGGAGACTCCTTGTCCTTGCCACCTTTTGAAGAGCCACTCTTCTCATCTGCCTGCTTGATGTGACAGTCTTGGATTTTGAATCCTTTCTTCTTGGAGTGGAAACACTCTCCCTTGAACTTCTTTTTGTCAGTCTTCTTTTTGTCTCCATCTTTTGAAGAGTCCACTTTGCCTCCTTTGGCATTTGATGTGAATGCAACATCTCCTTTGCTGCCACCACTCCTTGCCTTGAGTCGTAGCTCCTCCTCCATGAATAAGGCATTGAATTCTTCAAAAGCTAGTGCTTGAGGTCTCATTTGAGTATTAAGAGTAGTTACCAAACAATCAAACTTAGGTGGACAGATTTGAAGACAATGTCAAGCTAGCTCCTTGCTTGACTTTTGTACACCTGCTCCCGCCATTTGATCTCGTAGATTTTTTATGGAAGTGATAAACACCTCTATAGTCTCCCCATCATCAAACCTTTCTACTGCTAGCTGATTCTCCAACTTTTGAATCCATGTCTGATTAGGAGTTTCATATTGATTTCTCAATATGTTCCATGCTTCACATGCATTGGTAGTATGTTGAATGAGAGTTAGAACACTATCAGAAGTACTTGTAACTAGAGCACAGAGTGCATCTACATTTCTACATTTCCAAGCACATAGAAGATTGGCATGGGGAGGAATCATTCAACCAAGATTATTTCGATCAAGTGTTTCTTGGGGCTCATGATCAGTCCCAAGAACAGTCTCCAAAACCTCATATGAATCAAGGATGGAAGTTATTTTAAACTTCCACAAGGTATCGTACCATCAAGTTTACCTTTCATGAAGCCCGGTGGTTGTATCCGCAACATTGGGATGATCGACATCACTGATGCTCCTATTTGTGCTCCATCTATTCCTGTTGATGAACTGCCTTGATTCCTAGTTGTAGATGTTGATACACCACTTGACATCTTCTCTCTTTTGTCGTTGAGATCTCTGTAACCTCTACATTTTTTCTTATGCACCACTTAGAGCCTCCTAAGCTCTGATACCATGTACAAAAATAACAGCATAGCGTAATAGACTAATAGACAGAGTTGAGAGAAAAATGTAGACAAAGATAGATGCAAACTGAGAGATAGAGAACTCAAATTCTCAGATTGCAGAGCATAGTACAATTATAAGGATGGTTTTGTCCACTGGTGTGCTCTCATGTGGAGCTTAGATGGTGATCTAGACAGACTCTAGATGAAGGGCTTACCAGTGCACAATGCTATCTAAAGCTCAACCTAGGCCATGCTTATGTAGCGTTTACAAGGGGAGTCGATATAGATAAACGCAGTCCGAAGATACACAATAGTCAGGAAAATATACAATCCGACAATATCTCCACAACAGAAGTCCTACCATCTCAACCCTATGGGCCAGGGGGATAGGCCCCTCGGACCCCGAAGAAGGGGGCAAGCCCCCCTCTGCACACTCCGCCCCATTAAGGTTCTATGGGGAAACCGTGCGACACCACAAGGCCTTTATTTTTGCCTTGAATGGCGACCCAATGGCCCGAAAGTTTATGCCCTACCTAACCTAATGGCTAGTCTCACATAGGTCATCTATAACTATCAATGGTCACACATAGACCTCATCTAACTTAGAAGTTAGGGTTCCACAAATGTTTGGGCTCTCACAATGGCTTCTCCTCATAATGGGGGCCTTATAACTTAGAGCACCATGGATCAATTGGGGTCACTTGAGGGTGGAGTATTGAGCATATCTAATAGATACATGCTACCTGATTCCACATGGCTTTGAGAACAGTCTGACTAAGAGCACCTTATATGTTAAGCATGAAAATGATGTGTTTCTAATCATTGTTTTGTATGTTGATGACATGTTTTTCATTGGTCCTCATGAGAAGCATATTGCTGATTTTAAGGCTGATTTGCATGCCTCATTTGAGATGAAAAATTTGGGGCATTTGCATCATTATTTGGGCATTCATTTAATGCAAGTTGATGGCAGAATAGCTTTGTGTCAAAAAATATATATTGACACATTATTGCAGTGTTTTGGCCTTGACGACTGCAAACCTATTGCCACTCCTATGGAAACAGGTTTATTGCTGAGTCTTCATAATGCTAGAGATGCATTTGATGTTGTTCTCTATCATCGTGCTATTGGATGATTGATTTACTTATGCATTACTCTGCCAGATATTCAATTTGTTATCTCACATATGAGCATGTTTATGCAATGTCCAAGTGTCTAGCATTGGCACGTGGTTAAGCACATCTTTCCCTACTTGAGTGGTACCCGACTACTTGGATTTTTTTATCCCAAGGGGGGATCACTACCACTAGATTTACATGCTTTTTCTAACTCTAATTGGACTGGTTGCTATGACACTTGTGTGTCCACTAGTGCTTTTTGCTTCATGCTTGGTAGCTCATGAATATCTTGGTTGAGCAAGAAGCAGCCTATTGTGGACACTTCCAATTGTGAGGCTGAGTATAGGGAATCTTTCACAATGATTGTTGAGTGTGTGTGGCTCAAACACCTTATGGCTGATTTGGGTGTTTGTCAATCTTTTGCCATCACCATCTTCAATAACAGTCAGAGCGCATTGTCAGTTCCGAGGAACCTTGTGTTCCATGCTCACACTAAGCACATTGAGGTGCACTATGATTATGTCAGGAAGAGGTTCTCTACTAGAGAGATCAATTTGGCATATGTTGTGCGCAGACAGGAGAACATTGCAGACCTTTTCACAAAGGCTCTTCCTAGGGAGAATTTTGAAGCTTTCTACAAAGCTTTGGGCTTACTTCCTTTTGTGGATTGATTTCAGATAGCTTGGCACTTCCTTATACATGAGTGCCAGCTCCTTGTTCACCACATCACCCCTAGGGGGAATTTGTTGATATATTTAGGCAATGATGTGTCTCAACACACTAGGACTTCCTAGGCACTTTTTTCCCTCTTTAGGATGTTTTTTTCCCTTGTCTTCTATATATGCCTATAACCTTAATGGGTAAATAATCTTTGTACATTCTCTTGGTAATACATTCAGTAATTTGTGTTGTGCTCCAAGCTTCTTCTTCTTCTTCTTCCTTGTGTTGTTCTCGCACTTATGCAGACCTCAAGCTCCAACACAGGAGTCCTAGGTTTTCAATGATGCTCTAGGAAACATATGCCCTATTATTTTTAGCTTTGCATATATCAACACTAGACTAGAGGTTTGACCATGAAAAGCCCTTTAACCTTGCCACGTCATGCTTCAACATGTCCAAAATCCTTTTTCCAACCGATCAAAATCTTGGCTCCTCTTTTTCTACCTATCTGAAAGATCTTTCACCATGTTCAAGCCACCAGAAAGAATGATATCTGAGGGTGAGGAATCAAGAGACTGCAAAGTATCTATTCTCTAAAATTCATGATTTGGGGCATAAATTGAAGTGACGGAAAAGGGATGAGAACCCTAAAAAGAGGCCGCAATCCATTTGTGGTGTGGGTCCACTCAAGACTTTTCCAACAATGAGGACCACACATCTGTGAAGCCAATGAGGGATGCCCCCACTACCATGACGATGGTCACTGTTGAGCCAAAAATGAAGATTGGAAATACTCTATAACCTCTTTAAAAGGTTTCCAACATCAATTTTGATCTCTTGAAGACAAATAAAATATGGGCTAATGTTCTTTTCTTAAAGCCATTGGCTAATAATAGCCACTCAGGAGGGGTTTGAAAGTCCCTACACGTTGAATGAAAATACAAACATTTATGATTGGGTTAGTCTTGCTCTCTCTTTTGATTAGGGAATTTGTCTCAAATTTTCTTCTTCCTCCTTTTGTTTTTCTTTCTTACATGTCAATGCACAATCGGAGGGGAATTTCCCTGAATAGGGATCTTTCATGGGAACTCTAAAAGGAGATTTCCTTTTAGAGTAGTCTCTTTCTAAGAGTAGGAATCTAAGAGTGTGGATCAAATGACTGAGCTCTCACTATCTGAACTCTCTTCTTTGCTAGGGGTATATTCCTCTTGGTTATCCTCCTTACACATAACAAAGTCGTCATGGGCTTTATCATTGTTTGAGTCTTTGATTTGGCTCATCCCTCTTGGATATTCCAAGAAATAAATTTCTTTTACAACGTATCAATTTATTTTTCTTCCAAATTAACTTTGCAGTGAGAAGAACATACATGAAGTATTTCGATGGCGATGCACCATAGTGCGCTCTCGTTCTCACACTCTCCACGATGATATCCTCGGAGTAGAAAACCGAGCTCCTAAGGATGCAATGAGACTACCGAATACGCAAAGAAACACAGTACACAGGGAGCACGAAGAAAAACTTCTTAAGTCTTACAAATGCAGTCGAACTTACAGTCAGTGGCTGACCAGGCCACTATATGTTTTATTAAAGAACATATACAAACAAGTGTCGAGTGGCCATTTGGCCTTTCACATGGACACTAACGGTAACAATCTCCCACTAAAGGCCAATATGGCCAAGGTAACTATGGGAGAAAAATAAAGAATGATAAAGAATACCTGAGTGTAAGTTTACAAACTATAGCTCCCACTTGATGGGCATGTTACACAGTATACAAGTGACTATGTAAGATCATGAATCAAGTAACCCCCATCAAGTGACAACAGTGTCGAAAGCTATCTTGTGGTAGAGCTTTAGTCAAAGCATCTACAACATTATCTCGGGTGTGAACCTTCTCAAGAATAATGCACTCAGTGGCTAAGCAATATCGAATGAAGTGATACCTCACCTCAATGTGCTTGGTCTTTGCATGATAGACCGGATTCTTAGCCAAAGCAATGACACTCTGACTATCACTGAGAAAATGAGGTACGTGCTGAGGTAAACCCATATCACAAGCAAGACAAGAAAGCCACAATGCATCCTTACATGCCTCACTTGCTGCAACATACTCTGCTTATGTGGTGGAAACAGATGTACATTCTTGAAGAGGAGATCTCCAAGAGATAGCACCTCCAGCAAAATGAAAAATGTACCTAGATGTAGACTTACGATTGTCTACACAATCAGCATAGTCAGAATCTGTGTAACCAATAATGGATGCTTTCCCTCTACCTAAGCATAGACACTTGTCCTTAGTGCTACTCAGATACCTTAAAATCATCTTGACCTTTCCCAATGTTTCTTGCCAGGATTAGATATATATCTGCTCACAACTCCCACTGCAAATGCAATGTCTGGTCTCATAGCTACAATAGCATACATGAGACTAGCCAACAACAGACTAATAGGGAATTTTGGTCATGAATTCCTTTTCCTCATCTGATTTGGGGCAATCATCCTTGCTCAATTTCACATATGTGGGTAAAGGTGTACTCAATGCCTTTCCATACTGCATATTGAACCTGTGAAGTACTTTGGATATGTACTCACTTTGAGACAAGTATATGCATCTTTTGATCATGTCACGAGTAATGTGCATGCCAAGAATATGTTTGGCATCCCCCAAGTCCTTCATATCAAATTTCTGACTCAACTTCTTTTTGAGAATTGACAAATCATAAGAGGACTTCTTAGCAATCAGCATATCATCGACATAAAGTATCAATTATATCAACCTGCCATCTGAGCATCTCTTTGTGTAGAGACAATGATCCTCATTGCCTCGAGAATAGCCTTGAGACTTCATAAAAGCATAAAACTTTTGGTACCATTGTCTAGGGGACTGTTTAAGTCCATACAAGCTCTTCTTAAGGTTACAAACTAGACTTTCCTTATTGGGAACTACATAACCCTCTAGTTGTTCCATATAGATCTCTTGAGTAAGATCTCCATGCAAGAAATCAATTTTCACATCCATTTGGACTAGCTCTAAGTCCTCCATTGTAATGAATCCAAGCAACATGCGCAGGGTAGTCATCTTGACCACTAGGGAGAAGATTTCCTCAAAATCAACACCATGGTGTTGCTTAAAACCTTTTGCAACAAGGCATGCTTTATACTTTGGAGAAGCACTATCTGGTGTGAATTTATATACCCATTTACATGGTAAATCTTTCTTGCCCTTTGGCAAAGGTACTAAATCCCAAGTACCATTCTTCTGAAGAGAATCCAACTCACTCTTCATGGCACGCTCCCACTTGACATGATCCTCTATCTACATAGCCTCTTTGTAGCAAGAAGGCTCACCGGCATCTGTTAGCATAACAAAATTTAAACCTCGAACATATCTATCACGTGGATGTGAGACACGTGCAAAACGTCTCAATGGTTGCTGAACAGGAATATGTGCAGACTGATCTAAATGGACATTCTCTTGAACATCCCTATGTGCAGCATTTTTATGCATGCTAACTCGAGGACTAATATCCTCAAACACCACTCTTCTCACTTCAACCTCCTTAATGGGATGTTTATGCATCTTAGACTCATTGAAAATGACATCACTACTTCTAATCACTGACCGTGTTTCAGGATCCCATAAGCAATATCCAAATTCTCCTTCTCAACCATATCCAAGAAAAATGCATTTCTTTGACTTATGATCCAACTTTCATCTAAGATTCTTTGGTATATGAACATATGCTTCACACCCAAAAACTCGAAGATGATCATAATATGGTGGCTTCCCTATCCATAACTCTTGTGCCACTTTCAAACCTTTGGCAGTACTAGGTGAAAGTTTAATCATATGAACTGCAGTCAATACTGCTTCTGCCCAAAAACCTTGTGAGAGGTTTGCATGATGCAACATAGATACTACTCTATCTTGAATAGTTCTATTCATCCTTTCAGCTACACCATTCTGTATTGGGGTATAAGGAGCTGTAAACTCTCTAGGAATCCCTCTAGAGTGACAAAAAAGGTTGAATTCATGTGAGGTATACTCACCCCCATTATCTAAACGTAAAGCCTTAAGCTTAGTTCCTTTTTCACTCTCAACTAAAGCAAACCATTTTTTGAAAGTAGGGAATACCTCACCCTTTGATTTGATAGGATATACCCAAACTTTTCTAGTAGCATCATCTATGAAAGTGCCAAAGTAAAGAGAACCACCTAAGGATCTAGTATGCATAGGACCACACACATCTGTATGAGCAAGATCTAAAGGCTGAATTGAAGAGTCAATGTGCGTTCTATGCACATTTCTAGTTTGCTTTCCATATTGACAATGTTCACAAAATGAAAAATCTGAGAAGATAACATAGGTAAGTAGCCAGAACGAGAAAGATTTTCCATTCCACTATGAGATATATGTCCCAAACAACCATGCCAAATACAAGTCATAGGTTGTTCAATAACAGCTAACAAGTGTTCTTTCTGTGATACAAATAAAGGATAACGTGAGCCAAATTTGCTTCCTTTTGCAATAACCATATTGCCCTTTGATATGCCAAAGGACTAAGCATAGAAGACCACCTTGTAACCAAGGTCATCAAGTTGACCAACTGACATCAAACTGCGTGATAACTGAGGTACATGGCATACGTTATGTATAGTAAATTTTGAACCATCAATGAACTGCACAACCACATCTCCAATCCCCACAACATCACACTGGTAAGAATCACGAAGTCTAACGGTACCAGGAGACTTTGCTGCATAATTAGAGAACCATTCTCTATGTGGTGTCACATGGAAAGAAGCACCAGAATCTAGCAGCCAGGTGTGGGAAAGAAAATCAGCCATAAGAGCCTCAATTGGCACAATACTGTCAACACATCAGCATCATCAGAAATAGCATTAATTTCTTCAATCTTCACAGTCAAAGTAGATGGTGTAGGTAATTGTTTAACATGCCCATAAACATTCTATCCTTTAACTTTAGCATTCTTTAATGCATAACAATCTTTCTTCATGTGTCCTTTCGTATGACAATAATGGCATTCGATATCCCTCTTCCTTGATTTACTTCTACTCTTATTCCGTTGACCATTCTTTTCCTTGTTCTTGCTCCTTCCACGTTGTTGATTCTTTCCTTGGTAAGAATCACGAACATTATATGCATCTCCACTCTGAATGCCAACCATAGATTTGCTACGAATCTCCTCACTCAAGAGTGCTCCACATATGTCATCATAGACGAGTTAACCACCAGGTGCACTATTGCTAATAGCTCTGCAAAATGTATCCCATGATGAAGACAAGGTGCATAACAACAATACTGCTTTCATTTCATTATCCATATCCATTTTCTGAGCTTGTAACTGAGAGAACATAGCATCAAACTCATTTAGATGAGTAGCAACACTATTTGTGTCCTTCATACAAAGTTCATATAATTTTCTCATCAGATAGACTTTATTTGATGCCGTCTCTTTTTCATATGTATTGCATAACTTCTTCCAAAGCTCCTCTGCACTTTTAGAGTCTAATACTGTAAAGTAAAATTATTTGGCAGGTGCAAGCGAATGGTAGACTTGGCCATTTCATCTAACTCATCCCAATCATCTTCATTCATGTCAGTAGGCTTCTTTGAAATTCCATTTACTGGCTTCCATTGCCTCCTTTGAATCAGCACATCTTTAATCTCATTCTTCCATAGAGCAAAGTTTGTGCCATGAAATTTTCGGATCTCAAAATGGTCTTTTCCCTGCAAGTTATAGCTCCTCCTCGAAACACTAGCACTAGACTCTGATCCATCGGATGTGCCTGAGACCTCTGATGTCATGATGGTAGAGAACTGAATGGAATGATAATGGAGCTAGAAGAGTCCAAACACCAACGAATAAGTGTATCAAAGAGTAAATCGACCACTGTATAGTTGACAAAACCAAAAATCTGGAAAACTTTTGCCAGAGTATCCTCTGCAAAATGAGCATATGACCAATGTCAAAATATCATAAAACTGCAAGTAGTGACATGTTTGCCTGCATAGTGAATCACTGACTCCACTGCATATAACTAGTTACCCAATAGAATCCAACTAGGCTTATCAAGCACCTATGAACAACTATCATACATCTCCTATGGCGAGGTTGGGTAAGTCTTCCACATGCATCACCGAAGAGATCCTGACATCTGGGTGTCTCCCAGTTAAGAAAACCTCACCACGACCCTCTTTATCAAATGTAAAAGGCTTTATGCAAAGAACGTAACCACTATATCAATGACCACATGGACGTACATAAGTGGTATCCGCAGAAGCATACATAATGTGTATGTGCTCAATATATGCAGTAAAATGACACTAAAAGGCTGAATGCACAGCCCAAAAATCAGCCAATAACACCTGCAAGTGTCTGTCAACTCTGATGTTTTTGGCTTAAAAAACCTACATAAATTTGCAGTGGCTGCTCCCACCAAAACTGAAATCTTTCAAGAAACATGTAGTTTTATGAGTGTGGCTGAAAACATAGACCCAAAGGTTGATATTTAATGTTGGAGAAGTACAAAAAACACTCTTCTTGATGTTCTTGGACCTGTGTGAAGAGAACTATGTGCAGAAGTAATCCAAGAGAGAACTATGTGTAGAAGTACTCCAAAATGGCTCCAAAAGGCACCCCAAAAATGCTTCAAAAATAGGCTTTGAAAGAAAAGAATGAAGATTTGAGGGACCAAAACATGTTCAAGGTAATGTCAACCTTATTCTTTCCCCTTCTTCAGACACCACAAGTGTGTAGCTTAGTGGCAAGAGATTGCCACGGTTAAGCGAGCTTTGGGGGGAACAGTACTAGGATGGGTGATCTCCTAGGAAGGACCGAGAACCTCTATATTCCTTGATCATTGAGGTCCTCCCTGCACGCAGCCAATGGTGCCTGGAGAAAGCAAGGGGGGTGCTCACTTCACTCGCACAGAAGGAACAAAGCTTTTGCCTCAAACTGCTCTGATACCAATGAAGTATTCTGATGATGATGCACCACAGTGCGCTCTTCTTCTCGCACTCTCCATGATGATATCCTCGGAGTAGAAAACCGAGCTCCTAAGGCTGCACATTGTACTCCGCACAGAGACTACCGAATACGCAAAAAAACACAGTTATAGGGAGCACGAGGACAAACTTCTTAGGTCTTACAAATGCGATCAAACTTATTGTCTGTGACTGACCAGGCCACTATATGTTTTATTAAAGAACATATACAAAGAAGTGTCCAGTGGCCATTTGGCCTTTCACATGAACACTAACGGTAGCAGTACACCCTCAACTCTGCTTATGGCAAACCTTGAGCCCTACACCCTAAGAGCCTTTAAGAATTCAACTCTGCTTATGGCGAACCTTGATGAAGCCATCAAGATTTAACTCTTAAAGTTGGATTTCTTTGAACCTCTCTATTATTGAAGATGACTTTTGTGCGTTGGGTTCTCCCACCTTTGGGTCCATTGCCACAATAGGTTGAGCCACCATTCTAACTCACCTTGTTTGTCTTTCGGATTTTCTATCTCAAAAGCTGAATTTAATCCTATTTCCTTGCACTCCACAATGAAAAGGTTTCTTGCTCCAAAAGCTCTACTTCACTTATGCCAATCTTGGCCTTGAAGGGGAGCTCTTTATTAAGGTCGGCTTTGACATAGGTAATTGGGTGCCATCTATCATTAAAGGAGTATATTATACCCTCATAAATCTTCCCTCCAACATCTTCCTTGGAAGCTAATGGCTGCTCAATTGGGACCATAATTTCCCCAATAGAGCCTCAAAGGAAGAGTGGGAAAATAAGGAGCTCGAATAAGACTGGATACTCCAAAGGTTTTGATTTGTTGGGGACAAAGTTTGAAACTCACTTAAATAAACATTAGTGCAAAAGATCTACCACATTCCAACTTGAAGGGCTTGAAAAGCCATATCTTCATTTTCAAACAAAAGAGGGATATGGTTTGTTGGAAAGAATTGGCACTCACTAACAATGAGTCTACAAAGGAACCATTCTTTGGGAAGCCACTCGCTGGCGAAATCCAATGGCAGACGTGGGCCAAAAGTCTAACTTACAAGGCAAGAGGCTTTTCTAATTCATCTTGCCTTTTCAAAACTTTTTCCTTTGGAAGAGAGAAGGAACAAAAAGGAAAGACTCAAAAACGAAATTTTTTATTTTCTTCTTTTTAAGTTATCGCTTAAAGTTTTTACTTTTTCTCACTCACAAACAAAACTTTTTATTTGATTCTTTTGAGTTTATCGCTTGAACGCTTTGAAATTAAAGAAAATCCTTATTGAAAGTCAAAACGAAGGCTTCACTTAACAAACATCCAAAACTAAAGTTTTTTCTAATGCGCAAGCTAATGAAGAAAAATGTCTTCCCTTGTATTTTCAATTAATTCAAACTAATACAACAATACAAGAAGATTAACACATGAGCCAAATTTTCTTCACAAAACCAAAATAAAAAAAGCTTTTTTACTTCGATTAGAAACCCTTAAACTCTCATCGGGTCGGCAAGCCAAGGCGATTGAGCGGCAAGGGACTTCTAAGAAAATGTTAACATCAAAACCTTATTCGGAAAAAGAAAAGAAGATACCGATTGAGGGTGACACATCCAAAAAATCTCACATGGCGCAAAACAAAGGTTGATAGATGTTAAATATCAGTACACAATAGAGCAAAAATGCGATAGACCATGTAATAAAATAAGCCTATTATCTAAGGGTCTGGCTTGTTCATACAGATTTGAAATCGGACACTGTTTGGTCACCCATGTTATGATCAAAAATCTCAAGAGTAAACCTACATGGTAGATCATGTGCTCTTGTAAACAAGTGATCCACTTGGTTTAGTGGTTGAGTATCAAGGGTGTGAAGGAGGAGGTCTCGGGTTCAACCCCCATGGGGTACATGGGTAGAGTATTTTACCCGAGGAGATCTAAAACCTTTTAGATGCATCCACTTGAGTTAACTCTAGTTAATTGAGACACTTAGTGAACATGCACTTACATGTCCGACACATGGATGGTTAGAATCCACATGCCCAAGAAGGTAAGGTAGTCCATTGACAAGAGCTATGTATAGAGGCATATGGTTGGGAGAAAATTCATCTCTCTAGCATGTTGTGGTCATACTTCTAATTCTCTTGCAGAGCATGTGACCGATGGTGATGGACTCAGCCACATGGTAGGCAAGCTAGGGTGATATAGCGAAAGTGAGATAGAGTTAAAATGTGATGCAGAGCAATAACAATGGCGATAGACCAGGGCCACATGGTAGGGATGTGAGGGCAATTGATGATGAAGCATAGAATCGAAGCCAAGTGTGATGGACCTTGGCCATGTGGCAAGCTAACAAAGGTGACAGACAAGGAACAATGGATAGGGATAGGAAACATGATAGATGATGCCAACAGTGATAGATGATCTCAACATGAGCAAGGCATGAGCAAGGCATTGAAGCCAAGCATGCAGACAATGATAGCATGACCACAACACTTATCATGACATTATGTCCATAGCAATATAGATCCATCATGCTGGAAAAAAAAATTCTCACATGATCAATGGTTACAACAAGACCATAGCAACGACATCATCTAATGATGGCATCTTCCCAAGCAAGAGTCTTATGTGATGAACAACAAAGATTCAAAAGGCCATTATAAGGTGCAAATTGTATTCCTTTTAAAGCAAAGAAATAAATAAAATAAATTTGAGCTAATTTTCTAATATATGTTATGACTCCATGTCATCTTACATTGCCCAAAAAGAAGCCCAAAGTTCCCTTATTTACAATAAAATTCCATGGGGTTTCCACCTACTAGGGCTACCTCGAAGAGATATTCAGAACCTATGTGGAAAATGTAAGGAAATTTACAATAAAATTCCGTGGGTTTTCCACCAACTAGTGCTAGCTCGAAGAGATATTCAAAACCTATGTGGAAAATGTAAGGAATGGTTCAAAGTTTAGATGTAGGAAAGACGTCCCAATATTGGAACAACAGAAAGAAAGAAGAAATAGATTATCTTTCAAAAGAAGTTATTTTCAAGTGTAAAGGCTCTAGTATAATGAATTAATAACTGATTTCTTTGAGTCCATGTGTGTTAGGCTAGGTGGTTGTGCCTTTCGCCTCTTGAGGTGGGGGTGAGGGTTCAACCCCTCCCTATGGCAGGATGATTTGTGGGCCGAAGGCTAGTGTAATCAAGTTGAAACTAGTTGAAACCAATGTAACCGATATTCATAAGAGAAGTCCTATGGGTACTATGCCCAAAAAAAATCTTCACCTTGTACAATTGAAATTTCAAAGTTCAAATCCGGGGGAGTATGCTTTGGCAGAACCTGCATTTAAAATTTAAAAAAAAAAAAACTCATTTGTTTGAGCTTGATAATCGCTTGATCATTTACTGTTTTTAACATCAAGGTAGAGAGGATAGTTTGGGTGTGGTATCCACATCAAGTACAAAGAACCTGAGTTATTGCATGTGATATATGAAAAAGTTCATTGTATGATAACGATTCTATTGCTTTTTCTAAAAAGCATGAATAAAGTAAGAATATAGAATTTTAAATGTACTACAAAGGCTTTCATTCATGATTGAGGATATGGGTCAGAAGGGAGAAGAAGTCTTAATATGTAAATTTCCAATGGATCATTTTTATAGAAGTCATATACCAACACCACCCTTCCACATATAATTCTGTAATTTTTGTGGGGGTATCCATTGTCGATCTTGTGAAGGAAGAATGTGGTTACTTCCATGAACTATTGAAGAGTGGATAGTTTTCTACAGATTAAGGCTCTCTATCTTGGTTGGGCTAAGGAGTACTTTTTGTTTAACACAATGAGAAGAAAATATGGGTGAAGGCTATTTTTTTTCGACGAACAGAAATGCTCTTTTTTTTTCACAAAAGGAAGTTTGGCAATAACCTACTCTCCCAAATTTTGATTAAATAAAAAGGAAACAATTGTACATGTGAATGGGACTAGCACCCATGGGACTCCCTGAATCCCACAAAGCAAGGGAAGGACATACATAGTTAGACGGTTTTACAAAGGAGGTTGATAACCCTCGCATCCTCTTCCTTGAGTGAAAGAACAGCTTTCTTATGATGTGCAATGAAGTCCACAGATTAACACTCTTTGATGATCCAATGCAAGAGCTAAATAGAAGAGTTTGTACACTATGTCTACTCATGCCCCTCAAGTTTCTAAGTCTGAGCAGTCTTCAAAAACATTTGAAACTAGAAAATTAACTTCTTCATGCCAAGATTTGCTTGGTAAAGTGATGGGATGTTTTATGGAAGTTTAAATTTGTAGAGTGTCCAAGACATTTAGAATTCAGAATTCAACTTCTTCTGTCAAGACGAGGATAGTGATGGCATGTTTCATGCAACTTAATTAGAGAAGAAGATCAAAGGAATATATGTACATGCTGTGAACTTTGATGAAACCCGAGTTGAATCCCTGCTCTGAAGCAGGCCACGAACGCCATCTAAACACACACACACACAAACTTGCATAATACAAGGCAACATTGCAAAGCTTGAATGGATCGCCGCCAAGAGATGAGATCTTATCGGTCTCCTTTGTAAGCCCTCGCCTAAAATTGCAACGATTTTCTCTGCGTGAAAGTTCTGTTATCAAATAACGAAATCCGTAGATGCACACATTTCCATGAAGCATTATGGAAAAGTGGATAGAATCATCGCAGAAAGGTCATCATCCCCGCCGAAATGTTATTTCTTTTTTTCCTGCAGCAGTCATGTAGTGTGCAGATAGGATATTCCTACTTGGATCGACTCTGCAATGGCCATACATGACTACTTCTATTTCATTGAGTGGAGCAAGCTATAAACTTCAGAGGAGTGAGTTGCTCCTTCCGGTCCGATTCATGCGTTTACCTGTCTGTAGGCTATAGGCTTCTGTGTACAGTAGACTGCAAATTGCCGTCGCCAAGAAGGAGAATCTGCGGAGACTTCATGCTCTGGTTTTTAAACACCCATAATCATCCGTGCCTCTATAAGGCATCTTTACGGTTACTCATCTTCTCCATTCACCCTCCTTTGCACACACCCATAGAGAAGCCTTTGCGCCTCTCTTCTGTCTTTTTGCTCCTTCTGCCCCTTCACATGCCATATGATCTCTCGTCGCCGTCATGCGAGGCAACTTTAGCAGCTGTTTCTTGCACGTTCTTTGCTCAGAAGAGGTGTATCCCTCGCACAGAAGGGATCCATGCACCTCTGCTGAAGAGTTGAACTGAATCCTAACGGTATGTACGATTGCCTTAATCTTGTTGTTATTTTGGAGAGTTAATTGCGTGAAAGCCTCTCCGTGCAGCAAGGATTAGCACTCTCCAGAACCGGAATATGCAGAGATATCTAAAAGTGCGCTGCAAACGCTCTCTATCGCATTCTGCAAAGCATCAAAGCTGTTCAGTGAACGAGCTTCTATCTAGTTCGTGCTGCTTCCGAGCACGAAAGTGCTTTCATGGCCTTTAGAAAAGTCTTCCATGCTATCTTGTTCCGTTCAGCATTCCTATTCGTGTAGTGCAACTGCAACTACATTGGGCTTCTGTTTAAAGAGAGGTATGGAGATATATGCCTCGTGATTAAGGCTTGTAGATCTCTTCCTCATCAGGCATACTGTGTCTTATTGCTCAACGTGCCTATGCGCATAGTGCTTCTAAAACTATTTTGGACGTCTGTTACACGGTTTCAGTCATGGCTATAGAGATGTATGCTTCTGCATGCTTGACAAATTTTCCTGTCTTACATGCGCAGATTCATTGTTCTAATCAGAGGGAAAATGGAATAGCCATTCAATGCAAACTCTTATCGGCATGTAAATTGCAGAGAGGATTATCATATCGCTTTACTTACTTCGTTGTTTGATGCAATACGGGGTTCCGGGAAGGTATGCCATATGGTTGTCACCGGCTTCAAGCATGTTTGATGAGCCTTCCTTTTTGGCTTGCGCAGATACATTCTAAAGCAGGGAAGCTTCGATCGCCATTCTGTTTGACTTGTTATCGATATTTCAGTAGCGATAGAGGGTTTCTACACCGTATTTCTTTCCCCCAAATGGGTTTTCCGAATTTCCCAAATGTCTGCGCAGGCTTAGTGCCCATGATCATCATCAACATTGCCATAAAATTTACGGCAATGAAGCAGACTCTTAACTCACTCTTGCGAATGCTGGGGGTCGCTGATCCGCGACAGATTAATCCTCACTCTAGACGTTTGATTTTTCAAGAGGAGTATGAGCGCCCCTCTGACATAATTTCTTTACCTCGTTTCCCTGAAGAAGTCTTGCAAGCTCTCCCATTAACAGTCTACCATAGCACCACCATCAATCTGATGGAAGTAGAATGCCCTATATGCCTCAGCGAATATGAAGAGGGCCAAGAGATCCGTGTTCTCCGAGAATGCAAGCATGCTTACCACAAGCACTGTCTTGATGGATGGTTAGAACACCACCATACCACATGTCCCTTGTGCAGATCTTGGATGGTTCCAGCAGATGTAATGCGGCAGCGATTTGGGTAGCCATAGCTCTCTGAGGAGAATACTTTTTGGTTCTCTTGATTCCACAATGCAGGTTACACTAGCGTCTGGTCATACCTGCAACGTATCTAAACTGTACAATCATTGCATTTTAGGTGCTAAATAAACCCTGAAACTCATTCAAAGGCGAACCAGGTTTCTATAGGATGTGCATGCATGTTGTGTTATAGAACATGATCGATCCCTTCCGCTTCTCTATAAAAGAAGATATTGCAGAACGGAGTCCTTGGCAGGAAAGCTACCTTCCGTGCAGAGTTAGCATATTTGTAAAGATCGAACTAGTGCAATTTCTGTTTTACTACTATCAACTATCATAGCTAATGCTGGATGGAAGTTCACAGTTGGAAGTGAAGCTGCTTTAGTTCCGGTATCTTTTATTTACAACAATCAACTTTGTTTTTATGTCATTTATGAATGGATTTTATTCATTAATTGAATTATTTTGGGTGCTCAACCTTCGTCTTACAGACTCTCATGGAATAAGTGTTTGCGATACATAAAGCATTATGATCCATTAAGAAAACTTTCTTTTTTCTGGTACAAAGCAGCTTGGCTTGGTGCGTGGTTCCATTTTCCTGTAAATATAGTTGTTTGGCATTTTATAATTGATGCCTTTGTCAGCCTATGTTCTTTCCTGGAGCAAGCTTTAATGAACCCTGCTACTTGGAAATTGAATCTGGAAGATATGTCCCAGTTCGCTGGCTTAGTGGTTGGGCCTCTCGTCTCTTGAGGCGGGGGCGAGGGTTCAATCCCTGGCAGCAACATGCAAGGGACATGTAATCTGGAATGATGTTGCATTGTGGCTGAGTGCCACCCCACCGTTTGTCTATTCCTGCGGTAGTGTTGACCGCCGTTTAACCCAGTATTGTAAACCCCTGTTCTTGTGGGATAAGGGGGGTCCCATGGGTACTATGCCCTTCCTTGTACAGTTGCAATTTCAAAGTTAAAGTCTGGGGGAGTAGGCCTAGGCCGAACCTCCATTTAAAAAAAAAGAACACTGGAAGATATGATCTAATTTTCCTTTATGTACTCAGCTTCAGTAATTGAGCATCATAACAAGACTCAAAGAGCTCTGAGGGATGCATGGAATCGTAACCATGTGTAAAAGGTGGAAAATTAGTCATATTTTATATGGACATTCTAATGTTAAGTACAACTATTTTGGGTTTTGATTATTTGGAGTGCATAAACATCTGGTTAGAGAAATCTTCATCTAGTTGATCTACTGCAGATCACTTGCAGAAGATAACCCCTCAAGAAGTTTTCTCAGGTTATCATCCAATACTTTTGGCCATTGTTAACCAAGTCTTTGCACTTGAAATACAACTGTCGTCTCCCTTCAGCCCAAGAAGACAAACGACATGAGCTCAACAATGAATACTCATTTTACCTCTTTTATGCATTGAACAATGAGTAGGTTGCATGCTGTGCTCTAGAAAGTCAAGCAATGTCTAGCAAGTTGGCTTGTGCGGGGAAAAAGCCTGATCTGTTTCTGTTATTTCTGTATTGCACGTTCCATGAGTTTTCTCTCTTTTTTTGAGCGACCACCCACGTGCACACATGTATGCAGACCCCTCTCGGGGCACGTGTGCAAAACGCACACACGTGCACATCCACACACAGATGTATACATCGCAACTGAATATGCATGTATCTGGGGACACTCGATAAGATTTTTTCTTTTTTAAATGGAGGTTCGGCCAAGGCCTACTCCCCGGGGCTTTAATTTTGAAATTGCAACTGTACAAGGAAGGGCATAGTACCCATGGGACCCCCCTTATCCCACAAAAACAGTGGTTCACAAGATTGGGTTGAACGGCGGTCGTAACTATCGCAGGGCTAGTCAAACGATGGCACATCAGCCATATGCTTCATCATGTTATACATGGATAGTAGGTGCAGTA
Organism: Ceratopteris richardii; assembly: GCA_020310875.1. Lineage (NCBI taxonomy): Eukaryota > Viridiplantae > Streptophyta > Polypodiopsida > Polypodiales > Pteridaceae > Ceratopteris > Ceratopteris richardii. The sequence continues at coordinate 20,492,710 of CM035408.1, read as the reverse complement.
GGAACCACAGCAACAAGAGGAACATGAATAATATCAATATCCTCAATGCCATCTGCATCACCTTCAGCAACAATGTTTGCAGGTGAAATAGGACATTTTTCAACACCCTGCATTATATTCCACAGTCCTCTTTCAACCAATACATGATGCATCATATAAGCCCATAATGGGTAATTGGTACCATCCAACTTATGCTCAACAACCAACATGCGGAATACATCATTGGTTTCAGCCATGACTACTGAATAAAATACCTTAATGCAAAAAAATGATTGTATCTCAAAAACTTGAACAGAACTACCCTACAAATTTCTGCTAAACATGTAGCAGACTTTGAGATGTTTATACTCGTGAACCAAAACATATATATATCAATGTGTGTGTGTATGTATGTATGTATGTATGTATGTATGTGTGTGTGTGTGTGTATATATATATATATATATATATATATATATATATATATATATATATATATATATATATATATATATATATATATATATATATATATATATATATATATATATATGTGTGTGTGTGTGTATGTATGTATGTATGTATGTTTGTATGTATATGTGTGTGTGTATGTATGTATGTGTGTATGTGTGTGTTTGGCACTAAAGGATGAAATTGCACGCATAAGCACTGTGATAGTGCCATTCGGAGGCCAAAACGAGCCTAGATCATGATTTTGGTACCATAAAGCAAAGTTATTTTGATCGCTTAATCACCTTGAGTATGCTCACCAATTTTAATGCGATTTTGAGATTGTGACTAGAGGGGTGTTAACGACGCCCTAGATGAAGCAGCAACCTACTCTGATACCAATTTTTGGACGTTGATGTCTATGAAAGCACAAGAATAGCACAAGGAACGAAAAGAAGCTTTGAGCACAACATACAATAGTGAATGTATTACCATTAGAATTTACAAAGATAAGTGACCCATTAGGGTTATAGGCATATATACAACAAGTCAGGGGAAAAAAACCTCCTAAAGAGGGAAAAAGTGCCCTGGAAGTCCTAGTGTGTTCACACACATCACTACCTATGTATATCAACAAAACCAAATACAAGATTGAAGAATAAAAGAATAGGAGAAAGATTCGGTCTGATAAGTCCCAAAGAACTTAAAATAATGTACAATTAAGGAAAGGACTAACCAAGTGGGGATGCCTAAGAGAGAGGCTATGGTGGGAGAATCTTATGACAAAAAGAGATTACAAAGAATGTCATTATTATCCTTGAGAATGTTGAGGATCTATGCACTCAAATTAAAGTCTACCTCATAACAAGACATATTCTAGGAAAATCAAGGAAGAGATATACAATTCCTAGAAGTAGGCTTCATCTATGAGATTAAACACATTGAATGTGTCTTTCTAGTGGTAATAGTTCCCAGAAAGAACCATATGAAGAAATTCTAGTGGTAGTAGTTCCCAAAAAGAATCATATGAAATTAAACACATTGAATGTGTCTTTCTAGTGATAACAGTTCCCAAAAAGAACCATGTTTGTATCAATATGAAAAAATTCAATGTAAGAACCATTACAAATAGCTATCCATTACCAATAACCAATCATCTATTCGAGCAGGTGGCAAGACCACATTCTCATAGACCATCTATCCATACTTACTAGTGAAGAAGCTATGAGTGTTGTTAGTGATGAGGTTCCACATGAATATTTCTTCAACATCAAAGTAGTATTGAAGTGGAAAAAACCTTTGGTGCTAGTTCTCACTCTTGGTCCTAACCACCTCAGGTGAAAACGTTTCTTAAGAGATTATAACAAGCATGATAGTTTCAAATCAATATTGGTTATCTCTATCATAGAGATAATCAAGGCATACTCTATTGTTGTGTGGAGGAAGAAGAACAAAGAATGAGCATTGAAATGCTCACAAGAATATATTGGGTAACCATCTCCCTAGTCCTCCCACATTGCAAAACTTGAAGCACGGCATACTACACTTGCCTACAATGGAGAAGATATAGCCAGTTATAATAGAGAGTGTTTTGAGTGTAATCTTGGACAGCCAATTGAGAATTATACATTTTATATAATGGTTGCCAATCTATAATGGATTCTTCCCATGGTAGACTATCTCAAGACAAGCAAGCTACTTGGAAACACGTTACAAGACTAAGATCTTTTGAGGAGATAGCCATGTAGGAAGTGGGTGGGCCTCAATCATGCTCGCACTAAGCACATTGAGGTGCACTATCATTATGTCAGGGACAAGTTCTCTACTAGAGAGATCAGTTTGGCATATGTGCCTACACAAGAGAACACTGCAGACCTTTTCAAAAAGGCTTTGCCTAGAGAGGGGTTTGAAGCTTTTCGCAAAGCTTTGGGCTTAATTCCTTTTGTGGATTGATTCCACATAGCTTGGCACTTCCTTATACATGAGTGCCAGCTCCTCATTCACTACATCACTCCCATGGGGGGATTTGTTGATATATTTAGGTACTGATATGTGTGAACACACTAGGACCGTTGGGGCACTTTTTTCCATGTTTAGGAGGTTTTATCCCCCGGCTTGTATGTATGCCTATAAACCTAACAGGTAACTTATCTTTGTACATTCTCTTGGTAATACATTCAGTATTGTGTGTTGTGCTCCAAGCTTCTTCTTCCTTGTGCTCTTTGCATGCTTCACTAGACCTCAAACTCCAATAGAAGTCTCAACAATAGATACCAACAAAAAGAACACTTAAGGGTTTCTCTAATCAATCTTGTTCATATACAGATTTGGGTTCTCAAATCTTGTGTTTTCTCTAAGTCTTTTAAGAAGATCAACAATGTAAGTGCTCAAAGGGAAAATGTATTCAAGAAAATCCACTCATCTAAGAAGCAATCAAAGAACGTAGCTTTACAAAAAGTTTCACCACTATAGGCAAGAAAGTTAATCTGGAGAAAGGCAAATCCATTGAAATTGTCTTATGCCGATGGTTTAAGATAAACACATCTTTGGGAAAAACCACCTAAAGTGCCTCCATCAATTGACAACTAGAATATTTTCAAGTTTTAAACTATGAATAGTACCAAGGAAACAATTACTTTACCTATTCAAAAAATGGATATGCAAATAGCCTATAAATATTTTGTGGTCAATGTGTAATAAGGCTAAATCATAAAATGGTCACTAAGATATGGGAAGCTACTCACTTTATGTGATAAAATTTTATTTTTTTTAGTTAGATCCTTGTGTAAGAAATATTGATCCTTTATGAAAAAAATAAGTAAAAATGAGAAATAATACAATTCAAAGTCTTGAACTTGGAACATGAATCATGTTTATGATGAATGAGTTCTCGTTATGATTAGAAAAAACAATATTGCATTGAATTTTTAAGTCTTTTGTTCAATTCAATCACCTTTGAGGTTGTGGCTATGGGTACGATGGGATCGTCATCTCAATGGGTTTGTCCTTTTGCCATTGCCACCCAATTGAGTAAAACTAGTAGTAGGTTATTGGTTTCATAATCATGTATTTGTAGTATGGCTAAAAGGAGAGTATATTTTATTTTGCATATTTGAGGAATCCAACTACAAGTTTCACTTCATATCACAAGAATTTCATGCCTTAAAGAATAGTGATAAAGAGGTTATAAAGATATGGGATGCTTTAGGATGTGGTCGTTTTTTAGGTTACCACATGAGACCATAGTTGTATAGATGCAAAGAATTCATGGATAAGCTTATTTGGTGAGAAAATCATGTCTCCAAAGGTTCATGACTTCATGGGTAAATTGCTAGAGTTTTAAGCTACCATGAAACTGATCAGAGAAGCACTATGTTTCTAGTAGAGTTATTGGACGCTAGATTCCTTAGCTACACCTCATACAAAAGGAAGTAATTCAATGGAAATTGGAGGGAAATGTAGAAAGAGCTACAAGTAGAAAAAGTCATGTGGGTTTTTCTAGCATTATGGGAGCATTAGTTTCATTTCCAAAGATCCAATAGATAACAATCCACTCTACTTTGGAAAATTGGCATCACTGTAAGATTCTCCATGGCACATAGGTTATCAAGAGGATTAATTTTCATGCCATGGGAGAGGATGTTATCTACACCCTAGCATACACAATTCAGGAATTGAAGCATTCAAGAATTATCCAAAGAGGTCATATCGATATGGGCTATATCAGTCCCATCAATCAATATAGAACCTCGCACCTCAAGGTGCATGAGAGGTTTACAGTTAGCCTCCAAGCTAATCTCCTCACATAGCAAAGTGTAGGCTAAATGTTGCACTAAAAGAAGAATGAATTTTTAGGCCACAATGATGTAGAAGAGGAAGAAGTGATTATAGCCCAATTTGAAGGAATGGAAACAATATTTTCAACATACGGGTGCTACACAACCTGTGCTACCTTGTCAAAGGTGAGGGGATACACAGAAGGAAATTTAGATGGCGAGTATCATGGCTTTGGCTATCAAGGCTATAAAAATAACATAGCAAAAAACAGCACAAGAAGTAGCAAAGAATGCATTTTCAATCAAAGATTCAAAATGTAAAGAAGAGGAGGAAGTCACTTTGAAGTGAGTTTGAAAATTTTGAATCCTCATCCCCACACCCACTCCCTCACCACCTCAATAACCACCATCTAGTTTTGAGTATTATGAGGAACCTTCTCATGAGGAGCACACTATGCACAATATCATTCAAGAAACCATGATCATGTCCACCACCAACACCACTCTATCTATTGCATGTACACCCATTGCACCTAAAGTGAAATCCCACCTCCATTGCACCCACTTAAGCTCATGTCAAGTTGTCCATCCCAATGATTTTTTCACAACCATCTATCATGGATAAAGGGAAACAAGTAATTGATCAAAATTTTAGCTTAGGTCTAGACATAACATGCACAACAACTTCAAGCACATACCTCTTCATCACACATCACTCAACTACAACATGCACACATGAGTCATTACTCACTTATTTTTTCTCTTATATTTTGGGATTTCATCAACCATCTAAGTCATCTTTCATCAAACCATCAATTCTACCATCATTATCATTTCAACCATATGTATCATCTCATCTTTTTCTCCTTTTTCTTCATCATTTTTATCATATTTGATTTCTTTTAGTCACACTCTATTCAGTTTTCCATCCTCATCACTTCTGCTGGTTTCAAATTTCATTTCCTCATTTCAAAAGCCATCCATCATCTCTATGAGTCATGCAAACGATCAACTTAGTAGACTTAGTGTTATTCAAGATATAGTTATGACATAAGCATAACCACAGATGGAATCAACAATCTCTAAATCCATCCCAGTGCAAAAGCAAGAACACACATAAAGAGAGGAAGTTGTGATGGTCGAAGAAACACAAATTGAGGACAAGAATCTTGAAGAGGAGTTCCAAGAAGCCTTCTCTTGAAGCTTAATGTTATATAGCATGAAGGACCTCAAATCACACTTGCCATCTCCAAACAAGAAAAGGAAACTTTCCTAGAGCAGATATCCACTTTGGAGAGAAGAAAAAAAGAAGATGAAATCCTCTTGGAGTTAGTACAAAAAGAAAGTGAATAAAGAGAGGAAGTTGTGATGGTCCAAGAAACACAAATTGAGGACCATCACAGTTAGGGAGAGATTCTCTAGTGGAGAGATCCTTTTGGCTTATGTGCCCACACAAGATAATGTTTCAAACCTTTTCAATAAGGCTCTTCCTAGGGAGAAGTTTGAGGCTTCTTGCAAAGATTTGGGCTTACTTCCTTTTGTGGATTGATTTCTTTCCACATAGTTTGAAACTTCCTTGTACACAAGTGCAAGCTCCTTGTTCACCGCATTATTTCCAGAGGGGGATTTGTTGATATATTTTTGTAATAATGTGAACACACTTAGGACCATCGAGGAATTTTTTTCCCTCTATAGGAGGTTTTCGTCCCCTCCACTTATATATATGTATAACCCTAATGGATCATCTATCTTTGTACATTCACTTGGTAACACATTCTGTATTGTTTTGTGCTCCAAGATTCTTCTTCTTCCTTGTGTTGTTCACGTCCTTCTGCATACCTCTAACTCTAACATTTCCATCATCTCCTTCACAAAATTCTCCTACTTTTCATATGTTGATGTCTTTTACATTTCACCTAGATTATCATATTTAGTCTTTATCCCGCTAATGACTCTCTATCTTCATGAGATATTTATTGCCAACAATACAATTTTTGTTGTAGGAGAAGATTCTTCTTCTTCCTTGTGTTGTTCATGTCCTTTTGCATCAATATTTCCATCATCTCCTTCATAAATTGTCCTACTTTTTATATGTGGATGTCTTTTACATTTCATCTAGCTTATCATAGTTAGTCGTTATCCCTCTAATGACTCTCTATCTTCATGAATTTATTGCTAACAATACAATTTTTGTTGTAGGAGATCTTCTACATCTTGAAGCATAAGGTGGGAGCTATGTGACAATATGATTCTCTCAATTAGGATCCTATGTACTTTTGTAGACTTATGATTTCTTCTTCCATAATGCTAGGATATAAGATTCAACCACTTCCAATGAATACATGGGGAACTAATCTTTACCCACATCTAGGATCTTAAACTTTATCCCATAGTTCTTATGGACATGGATAATTTAATTCAAGAATCAAGGATCCCTATTCACATCCTTCTTCTAATGTCTTTTAAGTGCTTCTAGGTGATTTCTTTGTGACTTGTTCTTTAGTATCCTACCATGAACTTGTTCTATGATCTCCCTATGTACAATCCTAAAAGGTTTCTCCTAGAATCCTACTAACATGCATGGGGAAAGGTTGCTGATATATTTAGGTAGTGATGTGTGTAAACACACTAGGACCGCCGGGGCACTTTTTTCCCTCTTTAGGAGGTTTTTTCCCCCCGGCTTGTATATACGCCTATTGCCCAAATGGGCTACTGATCTTTGTACATTCTCTAGTAATACATTCAGTCTTGTGTGTTGTGCTTCCTTGTGTTGTTCGTGTGCTTCCGCAGACGTCTAACTCCAACAATTGGCATCAGAGTAGGTCGTCACTTCATCTAGGGCGCCGTCGACACTCCTCCGTTTGCAGTCTCAGAATCGCATGAATTTTGGTGAGCATACTCAACGTGTTTTCGAGATCAAAACATCTTCGCTTTGTGGTGCCAAAATCGCGATCTAAGCTCGTTTCGGCCTCCGAATGCACTATCGCAAAGCTTGTGTAGGCTATTTCGTCTTTTTGTGCAAAGGTATATACCAGTTTCTGTTCGCCAGTTTAAGCGTCTCGAAGTCTGCTACAGGTCTAGCAGAACTCGTCTGGGTAGTTCTGCTCAACCTTTTGAGATACAGTCAATTTTCTGCATCAAGGTATTTTAGTCACCGGCCATGGCTGAAAGCAGTGATGTATTTTGTATGTTGGCTGTTGAGGATAAGTTGGATGGTACCAACTACCCATTATGGGCTTATATGATGCGACATGTTTTGGTTGCAAAAGGATTGTGGAACATTGTGCAGGGTGTTGAAAGACGTCCTGTTACACGTGCAACGACAGGTACTGCAAATACAGGTGATGGAGGTGATGAAGATGGTGTCGAGATGATATTCCACAGATTCCTGTTCGCGCTGTTGTTTCTGTTGCACCTACTGCAGAGCAAATTCGTTGGGATGGCAGAGATGCCCAGGCACATGCATTAATAGCTTTGTCAGTCAAACGTGCCATTATTCCTCATATTCGTTCTTGCAGAATAGTTAGGGATGCTTGGGATACACTTACCACATTGTACCAAGCTAGGAATGAGGCTCGTGTTGCTTACCTCCGAAAACAGTTGGAGAGCGAGCACATGAATTAAGGTGATTCTATGGACAGTTTCCTAACGAAGATCAAAGATTTGAAGGAACAGTTGATTTCTGCTGATGAGGTTATACCAGATAGCTCACTTGTGCAGACCGTTCTGAATGGTCTTCGTGATTCATATTAGAGTTTTGCTTCTACTCTTTGGTTGATGATGAAAGGCAATCCGAATGCCTTATCATTTGAGGAGTTAGTCTCTGTTCTGTTGCAAGAAGATCAGTCCACGTAGAACAGGTCCATTATGCATGTTGCAGATCAAGCTTTCCTGGCTAGTCAGAAGGGCAAAGGAAAATGGAGCTCTTCTACTAGTAAGCAGAAATCTGCAAATGCTGCACATTCAAAGAACCAGGATAAAGATGAGAAGAAATTAGAAAAGCAGAAATTTTTTTGCAACTACTGTAAAGGGAATGATCATATCATAAAGAACTGTCCAAAACTGGCTGCAAAAGAGGCAAAGAAAAAGGAGGCTGGAATGGTTGTTGTAGAAGCCTCTACACCAAAAACAGAGTCTGCTAATCTTGTGCAGGAAGAAGAATGGGCATTTACTACTGTTTGCAGTTTTGACCCATCTTCTCATGAGCAGTGCATGTCTGCAGTGGACTCAGATGTTTGGTACTTTGACAGTGGGGCGACCAAACATATTACCTCGCAGCACAGTTTCTTCTCTTCACTCGAGCCTACCCCTACAGGGAATACTGTCACATGCACCAATAACTCCTCTTATCCTGTTATGGGAGTTGGTAAGATCATTCTGACTACTGCTGATGGTAGTTCTTTCACCTTGTCAGATGCTTTATTTATGCCAGGGATCAAGAAGAATCTATCATCAGTTTTTGCATTAGCCAAGATTGGCTTGGTTATGAAATTCGTTGAGAACAGGTGTACAGTTCATGATCTATCAAATGGCGATGTGATTATTGCTTTTGGCATTTTATGTCGTGGGCTGTATAAGCTCATAGACTATGAAAGATCTGTGAATGATTCGGCATGTGCAGTTCATGGTTCTCAGGCTATGTCAGATGCAAAGCTTTGGCATGCACGCTTTGGTCATCTCAATTTTGCTAGTTTGCTACGCGTGCAAAAATCTGATATGGTGTCTTCTTTGCCCAAGCTTGAGGCACCTGGAAAACATGTCTGTGAAGGCTGTATTTTGGGCAAAATGTAGCGTTCCTCTTTTCCAAAAGATGGTTCAGTTTGGGCTACGTAGAAATTACAGCTTGTACATAGTGATGTATGTGGTCCTATGTAGACACCTTCTTTTGGAAACTATCTTTACTTCGTGACTTTCATTGATGATTTTTCCAGGCATGCATGGGTATATCCATTGAAGGCAAAGTCCGAAGTGTTTTTGTGCTTCAAACAGTTTTTGGTTTTGGCTGAAAATCTGTCAGCATGTAAAATGGGCACCCTCCATTCTAATCGAGGGGGGGAGTATATGTCTTCTGATTTTAATGCATTTCTAGCTGAACGTGGAATTAAACACCAGTGTAGAGTGCCGTATACACCTCAACAGAATGGAGTTGCTGAACGGAAGAACATGTCACTCATGGAGATGGCGAGGTGTATGGTCAAGAGTCAGGCTCTACCACATAGTTTCTGGCTTGAGGTTGTCATGTGTGTAGCATATGTACTTAACAGGTGTCCCACTAAAGTGTTGCAGTCTATCACTCCATATGAGGCTTGGCATGACCGCAAGCCATCTGTTGCTCATCTGCGTGTTTTTGGTTGTTTGGCATATGCATTAGTGCCTCAACAACATCGCAGAAAATTGGATGATAAGGCAGTAAAATGTATTTTTGTTGGGTACAAGATGCAGAGAATTGAAGGAGCAAGACAATGATGGTCACAAGTGTATGTATATTGCATCCATGTATTGTACAATTAATTCCAAGTCTTTATATAGACTCTAGGAGTGTTCCACGACTTCTGCAAGTGAAATTTGGATTCAAATGAAGGTGGGAATGGTTGTTGGAGGGAATCAATTCACTTCCTTACAATCTAGGAAAAGTGAAGATCTAGTTTGATCTACTTTTAGGTGATATGATTGCTTGATTGAATGCAACTTCAACCACCACAAATTCGTGGGATTTGGGCTCTATCTTTCTACCTTTACATGTGTAAAGCTCAAGGCTTTTACAACGGTAAATGAACCATCAAAAATTTCTCAAAAAAATACAATAAATGAGCATAAGAGAAAGAACTCTCCAACGGATATTCTTTCGACACGATAGCCTTTGATGTAGATCAAATCCACATCAAGCATAGTGTAAGCTTGATGTTCCAACAGCTCCCCCTCAAGCTAAAGTATGCTTGAGTCTTCATTCTCTGATAGGTTGAATACTTGCCATAGCTTTGAATCTACAAAGCTTTATTCCGTCAAGTGCCTTCGTCATCATATCTGCTACTTGCTTTTTAGTAGGAACAAAAGAAATGTCAATCTCCTTTGCCATGAGCTTTTCCCTGATGAAGTGGTAATGGACTTCTATGTGCTTGGTTCTCGCACGGAAAATAGGATTTGCCACTAGATGCATGGAACTTACATTATCCCCAAATATGTGAGGTTTGGAACTCACAAGTCCCAAATCTGTATACAATGCTTTTAACCATATTGCCTCTTGAGTTGCTATGGTCAAGCCTGTGTACTCTGCTTCAGTTGAGGATAAAGCAACTGTTGGTTGCTTCTTGGAGCTCCATGACACTAGCTTCGAACCTGCAAATGCTAAGTAACCAGATGTACCTTTTCTATCATCCTTAGCTCCTGCCCAATCTGCATCTGAGTAGATTTTGATATCCAAATCTGAAGAGTAAGGATAGAATATACCTTCGTTGATTGTACCTTTGATTGTTCTCCATTTTGAACTTGAGAAGAAAATCTTGAATGTATCTTCTTTGAGTCAAATACATTCCTTCATCTGTGTATATCACCTGCATAACTAGGAAATATTTGAGATCACCTAGGTCACTGATTTTGAACTCCTCTTGCATGTGTCTCTTGATTCTTTGAATGCCATTTAGATCATCACTTGTCATAATAATATCATCTACATATGCACATAGATAGATAACCTCATTGTGATCCCTTTTGATGAATAGAGAAGGAACTGAGCTGCTAGCTTTGAACCCTTGATCTTGAAGATATGTAACCAACCTGTAATTCCAAGCTCTAGGAGCTTGTTTCAATCCATACAATGCTTTCTTAAGTCTGCAAACATAAGATGGATGATTAGGGTTTTCAAAACCTGGTGGTTGTGACATGTATACCTCTTCACTTATCCAACCATTTAAGAATGCATTTTTCACATCAAGTTGGAGGAGTCTCCAATTCCTTGCAGCAGCTACACTTATCAATGTCCTGATTGTAGTCATCTTTGCAACTGGTGAGAATGTTTCCTCATAGTCTATACCATGAGTTTGTGAGCATCCTTTGGCAACTAATCTTGCCTTGTACCTGCAAACTGATCCATCTGAGTTTCTCTTGACTTCATATACCCATCTGCAACCAATTATCTTTTGATTTGGCGACATTGGAACCAAATCCCAAGTGTCCATTTCCTTCAATGCATCTATCTCTTCTTTCATGGCCTTTTCCCAATTAGGGTTTCCCTTTGCCTCTTCATAGGTTGAGGGTTCCTCTGAAATAGAGTCTTTTGCCAAGTAGATTGAATTCTTCGTAACAAATGTGGAATCATATCCATACCTTTTTGGTTGTTTCTTCTCTCATGCTAATCTTCTAAGTACTTGTTTGGAGCAATCTCCAACCTCTTGCATCTCTGCTTTGCCTCTTGACTTCCATAGCTTGTAATCCTTTTCTCTTTCATCTTGGTCATCGTTTGTATCAATTCTTGGATCCTGGACATGTGTATCATGCTTGCTTCCTAATTGATAAGAGTCATAATCAAGATCATATGGTAGTGTTACCTTTTGTTTGTCTTCATCATACCAAGACCTGTGTTCTTCAAACACATCTCTACTTGTAGTGAATTGCTTGGTTGAAGGATTGAAGAACTTGTAACCCATCTGAGTTGAATCATATCCAATAAACACTACCTTTGTTGCCCTTTCATCTAGCTTACCTCTTATTTGTGATGGTACATGAACATAAGCTAAACAACCAAAAACCTTGCAATGTCCAAGAAAAAGGTTTTCTTCCATGCCATGCTTCATAAGGAGTCATACCTTGAAGTGATTTGGATGGTAGTCTATTGACAAGATACACAGCAGTTGAAATAGCTTCTGCCCATAGATAATGTGGCAACTTCTTCTCTTCAAGCATTGTTCGGGCTGATCCAACCAATTTCTTGTTTCTCCTCTCTGCAATTCCATTTAGTTGAGGAGAGTACCTAGTAGTCACTTGCCTTTTGATACCTTTTTCCTGCAAGAACTCATCAAACTCTTTGGAGAAGTATTCTCCCCCTCCATCAGATATGAGCTTCTTTAGTGATCTACCTGTATGATTCTCCACATGTGCAAGATACTTCTTGAAGCAATCAAACACTTCATTCTTATTCTTGATAAAGTATAGAACAGTCCATCTACTATGGTCGTCAATAAATGAGACATAATACTTTGATCCTGCTAATGAAATTTCTTGACTTGGTCCCCATACATCTGTATGTACTAAGTCCAATAAGTTGTTGTGGATGTAGCCTTTGTGGTTGAATGGTTGTCTTTGTGCCTTCCCAATGTGATATACATCACACCTGTTGATCATGTGTTGCTTTGATATGTTCGGCAGTCCTAAAACACTTTGATCCCTGCATATATCCTTCAAGGTTCTTTCATTCACATGAGCAAGTCTCTTATGCCACACTTCAAGCTCACTTAGGGTTTGAGACCCAAAGTTGAATAGAGCTATGTTCCTGGTTTCTCCTACTTCAAAAGTAAAGAGCCTATCATGCTTCTCACCTCTGGCTATCTTTTTGAAGCCTTGACACGGATCTTCCACAAAAGCTCCATGTTGGGTGAACCTAAATTGCAAGCCTTTTTCAACTATTTTGCCTACACTTATTAGGTTTTTAGTGATAGTGGGTACATAGAGAACCTTACTCAGAATGTTTGTCCTGCCATTGGAAGCTTTGACATTACCAATCTTCTCCACATTGTGCTTCGTGTCATCCCTTGTTTGCACTTCATGTCTATGCTTTGGACTTTCCAAATCAGATAGAAGAGCAATGTTGCCTGCAACATGATTCGAATATCCTGAATCTATGTAGAACAAATGATCATCTTCTTTACCTTCTTTGTGGCTTAGATTCATAAGAAGCAATGAGTCTTCATGTAGTTGATCTTCTGAATAATTGTTGTAGTCCCTTCTATTATAGCTTCTATTGTTATAGTTGAAGTTGTGTCCACCTCTGCCTCTATTGCTGCCATATCCACCTCTTCCACTTCCTTTCTGCGTCTTCCCATTGAACTAGCAATTTTGAGTGGTGTGGTTGGTCTTATCGCATATGGCACAAGGTTGAACATTCTGACCTTTGGCTTTGTCTTGCTTTGTTCGTGTCTTCTTACCTTTCCACTTGCTCTTGCTTGCAAAGTTGGCTTGAGAAGTCTCTTCTTCATCTTCTTCCTTCTTCTTGCCTTTCTGCTTCTTATCCTTCTTATCTGCATATAGAGCACTAGTTGAATTACCATGATAAGAGTTACCTTCCTTTATGCTATTGTTGGCTTCTTGATTGAAGAGTTGTCCAAGAAAGATGTTGAAGTCTGGAGTTTGCACATCCATGATGAGATCATAAGCCGTCGTGAAGGATTGCCATTGCTTATCACTTCAAATGCCGTTGAGAATTTGCCTCATGATGACCTCTTCTTCAATCAGCTCTCCAATGGATGCTAACTGATCCGCAACCTCCTTGACCTTGGTAACAAACTCTGTGATGGTTTGTTTAGGTGTCTTCTTCATTTGGTTGAACTCGTTCCAAAGATGATTCTTTCTTGCTTTGGTACTAGCAGAAAAGAAAGCCTTGAGGGCATCCCAAGTCTCTTGAGATGTCTTGCATCCTCTAATATGTGGTAATAGAAAGTTAGAGGTAGATTTTAGTATGTAAGACCTTGCTTGAGCATCCCTTGTGCACCAAAGTGTGAGCTTATCTGTCTCCTCTTGTGTAGGTCCTCCTATGGATCTTGGAATAGGCATAGCTTCATCACCTGCTAGAATTCCATAAAGATTTCTACCTTGCAAATAGACCTCCATTCTAATTTTCCAAGCCGTGTAGTTGTGTCGATCAAGTTTCTCGATCATTGAGGGAAAGCCGTCACCCATCTTGATCTAGCTCTGATACCACTGAAAGAACTTGGAGAAGCTTGTAGAAGGTAGAAAGGTGCGCTCCGAAGTGACAACGTTTGGTCAAGCCAACCGGCACAAGACCAGCCCTTACGCTCATGGAGACTCAAATAGACCTTATAGGCATGCAATAAGTGCAAAGAAACACACTATGTACTTTGGAGCATCAAGGAGAATGAGTCGATACAAAACAGATAGGTTCGCAGGTCGACTAGCTCAAAAACTTACTATCTATGGAAGAGATAATGAACTTCAAATGCCCATAGCGACCAACGTGATTACAATTAGAAAAAATCCTTTTATGGGAGTGATACACATAGGGTTGAGTGTATAGAATGCACAAAAGTATAAGGAATAAGCAAAATATGCTATAGGAATGAATGCGACATTCTCCGGTGGTACTTCCTATTTTTCAGGAATACATAGAGATTGACCCCGAGACAGACAAACTCAGATTTCTCCCAATCTACTGAACCAAATCCTATGCAAATTTATAGGCATACACTAGACACTAATATCTTTCCAATGAACCATCCACTCAATTTGGAGCTCTGGAGAGAGAGCAACAGCCTCTGCAAGATTACTGTTGGTGAAGAAGATGATGCAGAGAATTAAAGGAGCAAGACAATGATGGTCACAAGTATATGTATGTTGCTCCCATGTAGTACAGAGCTCCAAAGCATCAGGAAAGCTGCAAAAAAGTAAGAAAATCACTTTTTGTCAGAAAATGCCGACTGTGTTAGACCATCACGATGGTCTGCCAAGTTCGGAATTTGAGGTAAGCGAGTTCATCAACGTGTAGGCGCCCCTTGCCCATATAGGAATCCATACTTGCATCTTGAAAATTTGCATTTTGGTTGTGTCACACCATCGCGATTGGCTCACGCCATCGCGACGGCTCGGCCAGACCATCGTGACGATCTCGCACCATCGTGACGGCTCACTTGAGCCATCACGACGGTTCATTTGGACCATCGCGACGATCCATCGACCCCATGCCATCGCGTTTGGCTCATGCCATCGCGCCCACGCTGCCACGTGGCAAGCTAGACCATCGCGACAGTTTGCTTCTTTGGACCATAGCGACGATACCCTTAGAACATCGCGACGGGCTCACGCCATCGCGATTGTCCCGTTGAGCGTTGACTGAAACCATCGCGATTGTTCGCCGATCAAGCCATCGCGACGGTTGATTTTTTTACCATCGCGATCATTCATTTCAGACCATCGCAACGATTCGCACCTTCGGACCATCGCAATTGTGCCATGCCATCGCGACGGTTCACCTGGACCATCGCGATGGCCTAGACCATCACGATTGTTGCAGATCATCACGATTGTCCACCCCAAACACAATTTTTAGGGTTTGATTTTTTGACCAATTTTGGGGCTATTTTAAGCAAACTTTTGGACCATTAAGCTCATAGGAGACCCCTTCGCTCATAGGGAAAGAAAAAAACATGTTTGTCAGTTTTTATCCCCCAGGGCCTGAACGGTCATATCTTTTTCATACGAAGTCCGTTTTTTGAGCTTTAAAGCTCGTTAGAAATAAAAAAGAATACATTGATTTTTAGATAAGATATTTTGAGGTTAACATTGTTGGGACTAGAAAGCCAAGGGGAAGCATTAAAAGTTGGGCAAGGGAAGAAGGGACCTTTAAATGTGTATATACTCAAGTGCTTGATCATCCATTGTAAATTGGTCTAACATTGAATTTTTACAAGTCTAGCAAGGACAAACAAAGCAAGGCAGTGAAGGACGCAAAGCTTGGGAAGCGCGGCTTCTTGGGCATCAGAGCACTCAAAGTAGCTGACTCGAGGTTGGAAGATTACTCAACCCCCTCAGTCAATTATTAGCTTAAGCTAAACGTTAGCATTGTGGATTAGATTAACAATGATAGGAACGCATCAAGTTCAAGAGATTTAACTTTTCAAGTATAAGACTAAAGTAAAGGTGTGTGATACAAAAATCTAAAGGAAAAGAACTTAAGTCTGACAGAACGAGAACTCAAAAGTACCACAGAAAGTCGATTCCTGACGCTTACAGAAAGACAAGACAAGAACTTAAAGGAATTTAAAAAGAAACAAGAAAATCAATACAAGGAACCATTGACGATCAGAGAGTTCTCCGAAGTAAATTCATGAACCTTAGATCAGGCAAGCACATAGGTAAGTAAGGCCGATGAAGCCTGAGATCATCTGAAGCAAGTGTAGGAACTACTGCACGATTGTGGGCACAACATTTGAATAGTAACTATCCCTACGAGTTGAGCTCAGATACGAGTGAGTCAGAAATGGCTTTTAGCACGGAAAGACCGGAAGGAGGGTCAAGCGTAGCTTATTTGGAAAAACCTGAAGGACCCTATAGAACTCAATTAGAATTTCTTCGAACCAACCGCTTAGGTGCTTGCATCTATGAGGATGGTTCGCGAAGACAAGTGGTGCAAGTGCACAACCCTGATCAACCCATTGGACTGGAACATCCAGTGGTGAAATTTGAGAGAGATGCATACATAGACAAGGAAGGAACGATGTACATCATAAGTACTCAGCCAAATAATACAAATGAGTTTGGCGTAATTCAGATAGAGACAGAAGCGAAAGCTCAAGGAAAAGAACCAGTAGGAGAAGAACCTAGGACACCTAGAGGGAAATCTGTACTGACACGAGTACTAGTTCCAGAGTGGATCCCTCAGGACAACAGAAGCATATAGTTGTTTGTGAATAAAGAGACAGATGAAGCATTTTGGAGGTACAGAACGGAACAACCTAGTGAGGTAGGTTCCATCATAGTTTACGAGTTCAAGGACCCAGATACACCTGGAAAGGTTGTATACCTGGATGAAACTTCAGAAAGGGTATTTGTAGTACCAGAACACGCAAGAAATACCTACACATGGAGAGGTGAGTTGGTATTCCCTCCATCTCGAACAAACGTAAACGCGAGTCAACAAGGGGCAGGAACATCCTCAACCCATGCCAACCAAAGGGAGAAGAACAAAGAGAGACCAGAAGTAAGTTTCAATCATCCCATAGGGAGAGATAGAACCACCATAGACACGGACAGAGTGGATAGACAAAGAGAACCTAGAATACCAGGTGGTAGAGATGATTTTCCTCTACCTAGACCACGTGAACATGCAAGAATATTGAGACCCACTCAATTAGTAAAGTCAATGAAAAATTACTTTGATGGGACAGGAGATCCCTATGACCACATTGCGGAATTTAAGCAAGTTCTACGAGCAGAACAAGTAGAAGACATGTTTACGCAATACAACGCATTTGGACTAACGTTAAAGAATACATCTTTAACTTGGTTCCAACCATTGCAACAAAGGCAATTTAGAGATATCCATCACTTTTTAGAGTCATTCATCACTGAATTCTCTAAAAGTGGAATCAGACATGACACGTCTTCATTGATTCATAGTTTCAAACAAACCCCTCAAGAAATGGTTAGATGAGCAGGATGTAGGTTTAGAAAATATGTTGAAAGATGTCCAATGCAAGAATTACCCTCACAGGCCAAACAAGTGTCATTGTTTCTAGATGGTCTGTTGAGCTCTAAACTACGCTCCTATGTGTACTTGAAGGAACCTAGAATGCTAGAGCAGTGTGTGAGAATTTGTATAGACATTGAGGATAACTTAGGAGACGATTTGGAACTCTCAAAGGTCTATAAGGACTCAGATTGATCATCTCTAGCATCTTCAAAACTATCTAGCTCGATAGAGGACCTAGCAGAAAAAGTGGCCGAGAAACTAGGAGTTTTTAGCAAATAGATGCCTAGGGTAACAACAAACAAGCGTTGTTACACCTGTGGTGGAGATCGTATGGAGAATGTGTGTCCCAATGCCATGAAACCGCAAGCCAACCCTAGTGGCCAATACTGTACGATTGAGAGAAGGTACATGAATCATACGGCTCAAGACTGCCCATACAACAAACAGGTAGTGAGACAGAACTACCCGCAATCATACCCACAACCAGGTATGTATCAAGGCCAATATAATACTCAGCCTCATTAATATAGGCCTCCTCAAAACTATCCTTATCAAGCTCAACAAAGACCTCAACCAGTTTTGGCACAGCATCCACCCCCACCAGCTAATGTCATCTAAGTGAAATATGTTGTAGAAGAGAACCTAAGTAGGGATTTAGTTCCCGTTTCACCCCTAATTACTGATAGTGATCCAAAATCTAATAGTTTTGACTCTATTCATGTAGATAGTCCACCCGCATACTACTCAGAGTCACTAGAACACGTGGGGACATATCAATAGGATAGTCCACCATTGGAACCTAGTTGGGAGCCCAACTATGCTAATGTGATGTACGCAAACCCTAATCCAGGGCCCCAATTGAGATAGAAAAGACCACAGCGCCCTAGAGGACCATGCTTTAGGTGCCAAGGAGATCATTTCATAAAGGATTGTCCACATCCTCCGATAGCAGAACAGTCACAATACTATAACATACAAGGCTTTTGTGCCGATTGTGGAAAAGAGCATGTCATCAAAGATTGTCCTAAGAACCCCGCTAATGCTTCAAATGTGACACCAATCAACGTGATAGGTATTTTGCACAATGCAAATGGATCCAACCCTACATACGTACCTATCCAAGCTATAACAAGAGCCCAGGCGCTCTTACAAAATCAAGAGCTTAACGTTGAGAAAGTAGTCGGAACTAGTGAAGTTGGAGAGTTTAGTAGTAAAAAGACAAAATCTTGGGATGATTCCAGAGAAAGGATTAAGAGAAAATGGAGTAAAAGGATAACTGAGTTGGAAAGAAGTTTAAAAGAATCGAGAGCCAAGATCCTAGAATTAACTTCGCAAGAATTACATTAGGAAAACCCAGCTCAAAGATCAGGATCAGTTCTAGCAGAACCCATATCGGAAAACATAGACGTGATGTTTCGTGTGTATCAAGCAAGAATAAAAGAAGGACCCCAGATAGCGGAAATGAGTTAGAACTACCCTCGAGCAGACTTAGAAATTGAGAGAACTAAACTTTGCATGAAGATGGTAGAATTAACACAAGCTATGTTTGAAGCCTCTAGATATCTTAATTGGAATAACATGGCAAAACCTGAATTACACTTTCAAGGATTAATGGAGAGGCTAGAATACTTTATTAATAGCAAGGAGAAAAAGAATCATCATAGGAACCCTATCACCTCAGAGACACAGGAAAGGAATGCACCATCCCTGTCTCAAGTACCCAATACAGAAAGTTAAGACAACTTGTCTTCCATACATAAGTATTCACATAAATTTTTAAGAGAAATACAAGAAGAGAAGTGGAGAAAAGAACAAGGAACTCATCCTCCTATTCAAGAAATAGACGACTTGCAAGAACAATTTCCCCAAGACATCCCCTCTATTTATGACGATGTAGAGGAGAACAACTGAGTGAACACACGGGTTTTAAATCCAATTCTTTGCAAGAATTACCTCACTTCATACGACCTTGGGAAGCCAAGTCTATTAGTATGAGAGCACCCACGATAATAGTGAGGAATGAAGAATCAGTAATCCCTAGAAACATGGAAGTGATAAAGAACACCAAAGTACAGTGTCACCTCACTCTAGAGGAATTATTGAAGATTAAACCAGAACTGTGGAAACATGTAGCAAATCAATTCTCAGAGCTTGCTACTACTCCCTCACAGATAGGAACACACAAGAAGGTACCAGAGATACCCATAGAAAGAATCGAAGATGTAAGGGAAGGAGAGGAAGGTAACACTTATCTTCCAATAACCCATCAGGGCTATACCACGAAAGCCATCTTAGATTCAGGAGCCGGAGTAGCCATCGCGACCACCACTTTATGGAAACATTGGGGTAAGCCAGCATTAAGACCCACCAAGATGAAGCTACAAATGGCTGATGGACATATAGAGAAACCATTAGGCTTACTAGAAGGCATATCTCTCACCACTTTTGGTGTGGAATTTGAGCATACTTTTGCCATTTGTGGTTTTGCGAAAAATCATGCTTATGAGATGATATTAGGATGATCATTCATGCGTCAGTTGCAAATCATACAAGATTGGGGAACTAATTCTTTGTACTTACAACATTTAGGAGTGACTACAAAAGTCAATGTTAAAGACTATTTACATCGAGACGTACCCCCAATAAAATGGAATACCATCCATAAGACACAAGAAGAAACGGAATCAGTACACTCTTTGGAATCAGACCCCTCATGGTTGCACGAGGATACTCATCTATGGATGTGCAAAGTAGCAAAACAAGAGGAAGAACGGTTAGAAGCCAGGACCTTAGGTTCAGAACAACATCCACGAACCCTTCAAGACCGAGCTTACGCACCTGTAGTATTTCCAGATGAAGAATTCGAACCCCATGGTTGGGTAGAAATCCTAGCAACCTTGGATGTAGCCATCAATGAAGAACAATGGACACCCCACTGTGACGAGGATGGCTATGACATTTCAGTCTTCACGATAGAGCCAATCATGTGTGATTCAATTATAGAAGAATGTGAACCTAGCACTGATGCATTCGAGGATGCAAGTGACTTCGATTTAGAGTCAATCATTATGGACCCACCCTTTGCATCAGAGGAAGAATACTTCTACGAAGTAGAAACTCACCCGCAGAAACACAAAGAAATTACAAACGAGGTGAGGTTAGCTACACAAGTGACTGCCAAAAGTGAAGGAAAGAAAAGAAAGAAGAAAGAAACCATGCCAGAAGAAGAAGAATCTTTGTTCGAGGTTCGTGAGAACTTCAAGAAATATGAAATAGAAGATAGATGAATCATGGTACGAATGCCTAACAAAAAAGATGACGTTGGAGAAGTATATGATAATCGAGAGAAAACAAAAAAAATAATAGTTGCCATAGAAGGAGAAGAAGAGAAATGTACCTACATAGGGCATGATTTGACGAATGAAGAAGAGGAAGAATTAGTTGCCCTATTGCGAGAATATAGAGATGTGTTCGCTTGGAGTTACAAAGACTTGAAAGGAGTAGACCCGGATATATGTTCCCATAGAATCCCTATGACTCCAGATGCAAAACCTACAAAACAGAAACCATACACGTACAATGATAACTACGCTGCAAAGATTAAAGAAGAAATAGATTGTTTGATAGAAGCAAGATTCATATACGAAATTGAGCATACCGAATGGGTATCCCCCATTGTGGTTGTGCCCAAGAAGAATGGAAAATTGCATGTGTGTATTAACCTTAAAAAAGTTAATGCCACCACGATTAGAGACAGTTATCCTCTTCCTATCACGGAACACCTATGGGAAAGAGTTGCGGGCAAGGAAGTTTATAGCTTTCTTGATGGTTTTTCAGGCTATAATCAAGTAGCCATTGCTCGAGAAGATCAACACAAGATGGCTTTTGCCACAGAATGGGGCATATTTGCATTTCGTGTGATGCCATTTGGCTTAACAAATGCACCCGCCACTTTCTATCGACTCATCTGTCATGTTTTCAAGGAATTATTACGCAAGAATTTGGAAGTTTATGTCGAGGACTTGTGTGCACATTCGAATGTGAGACAGACACATATCCCAAAACTAAGACAAGTATTTGACAAATGTCAAGAATATCACGTTTGTCTGAACCCAGAAAAATGTGTTTTCATGGTCAGAAAAGGCAAAATTCTAGGACACATTGTGTCAAAGAATGGAATTTCGATAGATGAAGAAAAAGTGAAAGTAATTGCCGATCTACCTAGACCAACTAACGTAAAGGAAGTACAGGCATTTATGGGTCATTGTGGTTATTATAGACGATTCATACACATGTATGCAATCATAGCCAAGCCTTTGTACTCTCTTTTGGCCAAGTTTGAATGGACAGACGAATGTGAGAATTCATTCAATGAACTTAAAGGACGTTTGTGCTCAACACCTATATTGACAACCCCGGATTGGAGCAAGCCATTCCATGTACATGTGGATGCATCCAACTATGCCATAGGATGTGTGTTAGCACAACCCACGAGTGAAGGTAATATAGATCTCCCCATAGCTTACGTGAGCAGACAGTTGAACGCAGAAGAAAGAAATTACACCACTACGGAACGAGAAGGATTAGGAATGATATACGCACTACAGATCATCAAGCATTACTGTACTTAGTCAATAAGCCATGTAACACGGGACGATTAATACGTTGGTTTCTATTACTCATGGAGTATGACTTTGAAGTAGTAGTCAGGAAAGGAAAGACACATCTTAGAGCTGACCACCTCTCAAGATTAACCACAGGAGAAGCTCCTCAAGGAATACGGGATGAATTACCAAATTCCTATTTGTTTAACCTGGAGATAGCACCAGAATGGGCTAAGCCTATAGTCTCTATTCTCACATATGGACCCAAGAATCCTAGGATAAGGATCAAGGAAGGAGAAATTACCAAATCTCAGAGATATCAAATAATAGCAAGAAGTATATATAAACAAGATAATCAAAAGATTCTTTCTTGTTGTGTAGATGAATCAGAACATGCGAATTGGTTGCAATTAGCACACGTAGGTGCATTACAGCAACATCATTCACGACATTGAACATTATAGACTCTCCATAGACTAGGAGTCTATTGGCCTTCGATGGAAGCAGACATATACAAGTTGTGTAAAGAATGCCCTGTTTGTTGTGAAAGACCACCAGTAGAACATGCTACATTATATCACGTGTCTCTCACACCAGAATGGAGTAAACCTTTAGTGACGTACTTGAGGACGAAAACATTCCCTCAAGGAATGACCTTAGCATGACAACGCGGTCTAGAGAAGGAAGCTCAAGACTATTCACTTATTGGAGATAATTTGTACAAACGAGGACAAGATGGATGTTGGTGAAAACCACAAGCCTACACATTTGGCTTGAAAGATATCATGAAGACCCTACATGCATGAAGAACCATAGGAACATATGCTAGTGATTACTTACCACTTTACCTCATTGTAAAAGTCAAATTGACTTGGAATCTTTTGTAATCACCTACCTAATTGATTCGTGGAAAATAGTAGCTCATTTGATTGAGAGAATATCTCCAAACCTTTAGGAGCTTGATGATAGGAAGCCAAGAATTTGAATTTGAATTCAAATCCTTATTCATTACATATAAAAAGTGATCAAGAAAAGTCGCGGTATGAGAGAACACTCTCGAGCTTCATTCTAATGTCATTGAGTGTGTGTGAGGACTACACCATAGCCTACACCTCTCTACACCATTAGGCAATGCTTGTCATGCCAATGGGATTGTACACAAGTGTTAATTTATAGATACATTTACATTATTCATCTCTGTGCTCACTAATTGTCTACTCCAAAGTCTGTCAACTTGTCAAGGGCATATCTCATTCAATACTACTCCAAATTCAGTGATTCAAAGCTTGTTGGATTTAGCTCAAAGTCATCTACATGTTGCCCAAGTTTTGAAGTGATTTCATTCAGCCAATTCAGAGAAATCTTCGTCGAGGTGCTCACTAGTATATCTCTACTACAGTCCTAAAAAGTTGGGGGTATACCAAATCTTGCTAAATTAATTTCTCTTAGCATAGTTCATTATTTTACATCATTCCACTTGAAAATGTTAGCTTACTAAGCTAATTTAATACCCCTAGAAGGAATTTTATCAATTTCTATTGTGCTGGTCACACTGAGCAAAACATTGAGCAGGTGTCAAGACCAAAATAGAAGGTTTTCTTGACTTTGTGACTTCCAAAGTTATCTGTTTTGATTCAATCATTGCACACTTCATTTCCAAAGGACATAGGCCATTTCTTGGTGTCATTGGAAAGCTAAGGGAGTCTACTAATCAAGTCTGAAGCTAAAGAGGGCTGGTACAAAGCAGGTTTTAGCAGTACCTACTCAATCTCTTGGATCATCCATCCATCTTTCCCAACAGTGGTATCAGAGCAAAGAAGGTAAAATGGGAGATGGTTTTCCTTCATTTATTGACAAATTGGACAGGAACAACTATCAAGCTTGGTCTCTAAGGATGAAGACCTACTTATAAGGAAGGAGTCTCTATGGATACATCTCAAGAGATGAGGAATTGCCCTCATTCAAAGCAAGAGGTTTGCCAACCAAGGAGGAACAAGAAAAACTCAACACATGGTGTGCAAGGGATGCATTGGCAAGGTCTTATTTACTCAAGTCTATATCTGACTTTCTTTTACCTCATATCATAAATTGTAAGACTTCCCAAGAGACTTGGGAAACCTTGTCGTCATATTTTTCTTCCAATACAAGGGCTAGGAAAAATCAATTGTGGATTGAATTCACAGCACTAAGGAAGCAACCTAAGCAAGCTGTTTCAGAATTTGTGACCAAGATCAAAGATGTTGCAGATCAGTTAGCAAGCATAGGAGAAGAGATTGAAGAGGAACAAATTGTAAGGCAGGTAATCAATGGGATCAAGGCTGATGACAAGTGGGAAAGCTTCACCACTGCAATGGATCTCTACATGGACATGCACACTCCAGATCTTACAACTCTCATGGGTCAACTATTCACACATGAAGCAAAGCTTACCAAGAGTGGAGATACTACCAAAGGTAACAACTCTTCTGCCCTATACACTGATAAGAAATCTAAGGATAAAGGCAAGAGTAAGAAGGTGGAAGATGAATGCTCTACCTCCCAAACCAACTATGCAGGGAGAGGTAGATCTTCAAGAGGTAGGGGCAGAGGAGGTAAGCAAGGTAGGGGGAGACCCTATAACTCATCACCATGTAACATTTGGATACTCTCAGTCTAGAGGAAGGTTCAACCATCACCAAGGCCACAACAACAATTATAACAACAACTACAACAACAATTACAATGGCAACTACCAAGGAGGATTCAGAAACAGAAAGGAATACAACAACTACACAGAGGAGCAGGATGACTCTCTCTTGATCATGAACATGACTTCAAAGTCAGGTACAAATGATGATCACTTATTTTATATTGATTCAGGGTGTTCAAATCATGTGGTTGGTAATGTGGCACTACTCTCTGATCTTGAGGAACCAAAAGGTAAACACCAAGTCCAAACAGGTGATGATACAAAGCATTCTGTAGTTAAAGTTGGAAATGTGAAAACTTGTGATGGTAATCAGAATTTGTTAAGCAGAGTACTTTATGTACCTACAATTACAAAGAACTTAATGAGTGTTGGTCAGATTGTAGAGAAAGGGTTGCAGGTCAGGTTCAATCAATATGGAGCATTTGTCGAGGACCCAAGACATGGATTCAAAAGGATAGCTAAAGGAGAAAAAAGGATAGCTAAAGATGATGAAGATACAATCAATCTTGAAGAGTTCAAGGCATGGAAGTCCAAAGGAAAAATGAAGATGAAGAAGCTTGAAGACATACCTAAATCTTCAGCTCAACCCTTTAGGAGATCACAAAGGGAAAGTAAAAAACCTATTAGATATGGGTATGATACATCTCTTGTTACTAAACATTCAGTTTATCTTGCCAAGGATTTGCTAAATGAAGAACCAGGATCATATGAAGAAGCAATCACAAAATCAGAATGGAAAGAGGCTATGGATGAGGAGATTGAAGCACTCAAGGAGATTGATACATGGGAGTTAGTACCCAAGAAGGACTCCATGAAGGTAATAGGATCCAGATGGATCTATAAATTGAAAAGAAATTCTGATGGCACAATTAACAGGTACAAGACCAGATTGGTAGCCAAGGGTTTTGCACAAACCCAAGGCATTGACTATGAAGAAACATTTTCTCCTGTGGCCAAGATGCCAACAATCAGAGTGTTGGTGAGTTTGGCTGCATCAAAGAATTGGAATATGTACCAATTGGATGTCAAGAATGCCTTCTTGAATGGATGGATCTCAGAAGAGGTTTATATGTCACAACCTCCTGGCTATGAAGACCCTAAGAAGGTAACTTATGTTTGCAAATTAAAGAAGGCTTTGTATGGATTGAAGCAGGCACCTAGGGCATGGAATTATAGGCTAAGTACATACCTCCAAGACCAAGGTTTTGTCATGAGTAAGGCTAACACTTCTCTATTCATTAAGAGAAGTAATTCAAAGGTAATCTATCTTTGTGTTTATGTTGATGAAATCATAATTACAGGCAATGATGTCGATGGAATCAGAAGCATCAAAAGCCAGATGATGAAGGAATTCAAGATCAATGACCTTGGATTATTGAAGTACTTTTTGGGACTTGAATTAGTTTACACTAATTCAGGGATATACATTACTCAGAAGAAGTATGTGCAGGACATGTTGAAGAAATTTCACTTGCAGGATGCTAAAGCAGCTAGCACTCCAATGGAGGTGAACCTAAAGCTAAGTGCCCATGAAGGTGATGAAGTCCAAGACATTACAGGTTATCAAAGTATGGTGGGTAGCTTGAACTATGCTACCTTAACTAGAATTGATATTGCATATGGAGTTAGTGTGCTAAGTCAATTCATGCACAAACCAAGGATACCTCACTTAGAGGCTGCCAAGAGAATATTGAAGTATCTCAAGGGTACAGAGAACCATGGTTTGTATTTTCCTTATACTTCAGATATTGATATAAAAGTTTATTCAGATGCAGATTGGGCAGGATGCAAGGATGATAGGAGGAGCACTTCAGGATACATTTCTTTTGCAGGTGATAAACCAATTTCATGGTCTGCAAAGAAGCAACCAACTGTTGCATTGTCTTCTATAGAGGCAGAGTATAGAGGGCTAGCTAATGCCACTCAAGAAGCAATTTGGATTAAGCTTTTGTATACAGAATTGGGCCTATATACTAGGCCTCCAATTATCCTTGGAGATAATACAAGTTCTCTTCACCTTGCAGCTAATCCTATCTATCATGCCAGGACCAAACACATAGAAGTTCATTATCATTATGTGAGGGAGAAGTTGTTAAGCAAGGACATTCAGCTGACCTATGTGTCAACCAACATGCAATGTGCAGATTTGCTGACTAAAGCTTTGGATGGAACTGAACTTTGCAAGTTCAAATCTATGATTGGATTACAGGATATACTTGAAGATTGAGGATGAAGAATTAAGCCAAAATGTTTGGCTTGAGGGGGAGATGTTGGTGAAAACCACAAGCCTACACATTTGTCTTGAAAGATATCATGAAGACCCTACATGCATGAAGAACCATAGGAACATATGCTAGTGATTACTTACCACTTTACCTCATTGTAAAAGTCAAATTGACTTGGAATATTTTGTAATCACCTACCTAATTGATTCATGGAAAAAATTAGCTCATTTGATTGAGAGAATATCTCCAAACCTTTAGGATCTTGATTATAGGAAGCCAAGAATTTGAATTTGAATTCAAATCCTTATTCATTACATATAAAAAGTGATCAAGAAAAGTCGCGGTATGAGAGAACACTCCCGAGCTTCATTCTACTGTCATTGAGTGTGTGTGAGGACTACACCATAGCCTACACCTGTCTACACCATTAGGCAATGCTTGTCATGCCAATGGGATTGTACACAAGTGTTAATTTATAGATACATTTACATTATTCATCTCTGTGCTCACTGATTGTCTACTCCAAAGTCTGTCAACTTGTCAAGGGCATATCTCAGTCAATACTACTCCAAATTCAGTGATTCAAAGCTTGTTGAATTCAGCTCAAAGTCATCTACATGCTGACAAAGTTTGAAGTGATTTCATTCCGCTAATTCAGATAAATCGTCGTCGAGGTGCTCATTGGTATATCTCTGCTACAGTCCTAAAAAGTCGGGGGTATACCAAATATTGCTAAATTAATTTCTCTTAGCATAGTTCATTATTTTACATCATTCCACTTGCAAATGTTAGCTTACTAAGCTAATTGAATACCCCTAGAAGGAATTTTATCAATTTCTACTGTGTTGGTCACACTGAGCAAAACATTGAGCAGGTATCAAGACCAAAATAGAAGGTTTTCTTGACTTTGTGACTTCCAAAGTTATCTGTTTTGATTCAATCATGGCACACTTCATTTCCAAAGGACATAGGCCATTTCTTGGTGTCATTGGAAAGCTAAGGGAGTCTACTAATCAAGTCTGAAGCTAAAGAGGTCTGGTACAAAGCAGGTTTTAGCAGTACCTACTCAATCTCTTGAATCATCCATCCATCTTTCCCAACAATGGATACCTAAGACAGTGTGTTCATGAAAGCGATTATTTGAGAGTACTAGAGACTGCACACCAGGGTGTTGCAGGAGGTCACTTTGGACCCGATAGGATAATCAGAGCCATCCTCTTTGCAGGATTATGGTGGCCCACTCTTCACATGGATGCACATACCTATTTAAAGAGATGTGATGTGTGCCAGAGAATTCAGTTTCCTACTCGAAGAGATGAAATGCCATTGAAACCCATGATGGGCGGACGTGCATTTTCTAAGTGGGGTATTGACTTTGTAGGACCCATTAACCCCCCTACAAAAGGTACACATGCTGAATACATTATTGTTGCGATAGATTATCTTATCAAATGGGTAGAGGCAAAAGCCACAAAAAAGAATGATGCACACATGACTGCAAAATTCTTATTTGAAAATGTCTTTACAAGATACGGATTGCCTATAGAGTTAGTGAGCAATCGAGGAACTCACTTTCTAAACCAAGTCATTGAATATTTGTTACAGGATTTTATGGTGATTCACAAGAAATCCACACCATATCATCCTCAGGCCAATGGTCGGGCACGTTGTTTGGGCATATCCAGTGGCCTACAAGACTGTACTCAATGCAACTCCCTTTCAGATGGTTTTTGGTCAGAAATGATGTGCTTCCTTTGGACTTCTTGATACCGACCCTTAAGGTTGCACAAGAATATCTGTGGACCGGCCATGAACTATCATCAAGGATAATGGACTTGGAACGATTAGGAAAAACCAGACTGAGAGCAGCAGTAGGAATATACGCAGCAAAGAAGTGACAGAAAGCATATTTTGATGCGGATGTGAAAGATAAAGGCTTAAAAGAAGGAGATTTAGTCCTAGTATATACGTTGAAACAACATGCACGGAAATTGGAAAAGCGAGGTTATGGACCTATGATCATTAACAAACTCTCGACAAGTGGAGCAGTACAATTAGCCACCTTAGAAGGAGACATAATGCCTAATTACATCAGTGGTTGTAGAGTCAGGCTATACCAGGAACCTATTACTGAGGATATGCTTAGACGACTCACATTGGCAAAGAAGCGTAAGGAGGAAGAAAATAGAATACGGGTTGAAGCTTAGGCAGAAGCTATAGAACGCATTAAGCGCATGAAGTTAAGAAGACAAGGACTAGGGAGAGAACATTATAACCATCTGGAAACAACACCCAGATATCACATGGCCATGTGTCAAGCAAAGTCAAGTACTCATCCTAGCATAGTGGACTGGAGACCATTCATTACAGTCAGGCTAGAGCACGGCAACCCTTGCAAAGAGCTCAGGGCTTTAATTGACTCAGGTGTTGCGACTAGTGCGATTAGATGGTCCCACTATAAGGACTCGCGAATAGAAATGCGGCCAATTGAGGCATACCTCATAGGGCTAGGAGGCATGGAAACCCCTTGCATGGGTGAGGTGGACCTTCCTATCCTCATACACGAAGTGACCTTGACAGTGAAGCTACTAGTGTGCCATGATGAAGACATGATAGAACCCCTAATCCTTGGCCAAGATTGGCTATACAATCACTCAGTGGACCTAAACCTTAGACAAGGCTCCTTATCGATTGGAACCTTAGATCAATAGCGAGTGATACCGCTTGACTTCCCTAACAACCCTCCGCCTGAGGCATGTGACCCGCGTCCCTATGAAATGCTTGCGACGCAGGACCGGAAGATATTTGGCCAAATCCCTCAGCTAAGCACACTCCTTCCAAAGTCAACCCATGAGAGCTTGGCGATGGATCGTGGCCAGATAGAAGATTGTCAAGAGATTTTCCCTCGGTCTTCCAGCAGCGGAGAAATGGGGACCATTAGCGGCCAAATGGGCACAATCAACGGACAAATGGGGACAATTGCAGGACAAATGGGGACAATCAGCGGTCAGGTGGAATGCATCAGCAGCCACATGGGCAAAACACCCTGCAGCGCCCATCCTTCCACACTTATTGTGGACTGGCCTAGATCTATGGTACAGAATGCCTCACCTCCCAATGGGCAAGTTTCGCAAATGTTGGACCTCCCTTCTTTTCCAAAGTAGAGTGTCCATCCGACCTCTCAACCTCAACCACAAAGGAGTCAACCACGACAAAGGAACCCAGACCGACGACAATATCAGATGACACAAGGAAGAAAGCAGCAGTGTCAATATCACAAAGTAGAGGCACGAGACAAATATGGGTGCCAGAAGGACATAAACCCCCAATAGTTTGCAAGACAAAACGAAGTTTCAACAAACTCAGAGGCAGTATCCAACATCTCCTTGACCTTCTTCTACAAGTATGACTCTTCGATAGATTTGGATCGCCAAGAAGTACCTTATGAATCGACCCACACCCACGCAGATTTGGGTACCCAAACAATGAATCATAGCTCAACCCTCAATCCATGTAATATATACCCCTCAGAAATCTCTTCACCCCTCAAAACCACCACATCCGACATCAACTTTTGTCCCTCAGAAGAAGCATTCCACCCACTCGGAAACTCTTAGGAAATGGATACCGAAATGTATCCAGCCGTCTTTTTTGACCCCCTTATCTAACATCACCCCCACCCCGACTAATCTACAACCTTGTAATAACTCATTCATGACTGAACCTTGTACAAATCCACACACTATAACCCAACATCACTAGTAATAACATCTCACCAAGAAATGTATGCATCATCTGAAGCATGTAGGTGCCTAGAGACCTGCATTAGTTTTGCAACAATCATTCCATAAACCACCTCACAACACTTGGCTACACGGGTTACACATCGGTCATGGAAAGGGATTGCGGTCTCACTTTAATGGGATCATGATTAATTTCCATACTAATGTGTTAATCTTTTGTAGTAGATCTACTACACACTCGCATCATTCATCATGCAGGCAGAAGGACCATCTGAAGCTGGACCCAGTGTACCCATGGCCAATATCCGCGAATTACTAACTGAACCACATCCTACGGCTCAACCACCACAACTTCAGGGATTTCCAAGACCTACGCCAATTGGCAATCCTCCTAGGGGATATACTGAAAAGATGTTGCAAGTGAGGTAGGCCCTTGGCTCATGTCACAGGTCCATGGTTCCATAGTTCCAGTATATACAACATTAATTCCAGCATTCTTCAATATTGACAAAACATGAACATACCACAACTTAATCATACAAATGATGAGACAAAGATAGAGAAAGAATAGACGACATGTGTAAGGTGTTACGTAAGCCATCACTTACTCATAGTATCATATATACCAATGTTCAATGTACAATGTGGGAGCAAAACTCTCAACCACTCTATGTGATGAGAAACAGATGAATGAGTGAATGTACAAATGTAACAAACATATTCAGATGTATGGACAGTAATCTGAATATACATGAGATGTGTGACCTTATAGGTTATAGAAGAGTGAATATGAGTGACTGAAAGAGGAAGGATCAGCGTGAAACTGATAATCAACAAACCCTCATCTAACCTTAGGCTATGGAAGACCCTAAGTTAGATACGTGTGTGAAAAGATCACATACTTAAAAAGTAGCATTTGTTGCCAGAAATCCTCAAACTCATGTGAACACACCTTCTTAAACACCTCATCCAAATATGCATAAAGCATATACATACTGACTCTCTTGTACCTATGCCGAATAGGACTCCTTCTGATATGAACGCCACAGCCTCCATAAACTTCAAGTAGTACCTGTGTGCATAAAGAGAATATGTACCTAAATACTTAACATAAGATGTAAATCTTATGTTAAAGACCATCCAATGTCTTTGACGTAGCCCAAAATCTTCATGTAGAAGACAATCTTCAACTACAACATGTAGATGGCCGATCCTCACCATCACGCTGCTAATGACCAAGTCTTCTTGCCATGAACAAGAGATAACCTCCTCTCCATGTGCTAGAGTGTGAGCACACCCTTCATCTTCTCCAAGAAGAATCATTAAGAAGAACTCCATAGTTGCTCCTCAACGTGCTTCAAGTTAGCACCATGGCTGCCCCATGTGCTAGACGAAACACCACCTCAATTGAGGTCCAAGCTCAAAGCTTGTGTTGAATACTATGTGTAGGATGCAAGACAATGAGCCAAAGCTCTTGTTATATAGTATTTGTGTTCCTTGAAAAGCTTCTCAATCATAAAGCAATTGCTTCAATAAAACTCTACCACGTTGTGCGTTTAAGAAAAAATCAAACGCATTCGTTAAAGCAAAAGCTTTCGCCTTTTATCATGATCCGTCATGCTTGGATGATTTTTCACAAACTAAAAACATCATGAAAGCTACGCGATCGGCGCTGCTGGAGGTGGGATTCGAACCCAGGTGGATGGGTTACAAGGCCAACATCTTAATCACGGCCCCCTTTTGTTTTGGTTGTAGAAGGTCTAGGACAGAACTCTACACATCCTGTAGAATGTGTAATAAGAGCTACTTATCCTATAGACTTTGGACAAAGTGAACCAATGACCATGGGATTTTGAGACCTTGACCTTTGGGACATTTTTTTCCAACAATCCCCCCTACAATGTCACAATGGTACAACCTGGACTGGATCTGCAAACTATCAAAAGCTACAAACTATCACAAGCTTCAAGCTTGTACTCCCTCAATTCAGAACTGGCCTTCAAAAAGTCTTCTTCAAAACTGAATTTGATTTTTCTTCAAAAAACCTGAACTTGCTAAATATGAACCATAATACCTGAGAAAATTTGCAAACTAGATATCCAATAGTGTACACATCAAGCAATCACTGCTTGACAACAAATGTAGCATGAACTATCTTCGAACCTGCTATCTCCTATCTTCAAAAACCTGAAAACATACACTAGGATCCATATATTTGCATTTACCTTACAAAAAGATTTCTCAACGTACTTCTGCTGTGTCATGTAAATACACTAAACAAAATCAAGAACTGAATCCTGGAACCTGTGACTGAAAACTCACAACTTAGTGTATTATGAACACTGCTTGTTCATCTCTGACTGTACTCAAGTCAAATCAACTCAACTCAATTGAAATCAACTGAAATATGAGTAAAAATCTATGATGTCATCATGTCTTCATCCTTTAAATCCTTCATACCTCTTTCCTTTAGAACTTGATATAAACATATATGTGTGCACTTCTGAAATATATCTTTTTGAAATATCAAGCTTCTCTTCAATAGAACTCTGGAACCTTCTCCTGAACAAGAACTTTCTCCAAACATTCTTCTCCTTCCTTCTTCTTTCAAAGCTGGAACATAAAGAGAACCTGACAAAGGAAATATAGGAATGCCTGAAATAGGAATACCTGTAGGCATGACTCTGCATTCTTTTAGATATGGCTTGAAAATAAGTCTTCATGTTTCATCACCCCCCTGGATGATTTAACACTAGTATCCAGTATTCTTCAAATTATATCAGACTTTATGAAATCTTGGACGTCCTTCTTCATAAATCTGATCTTCAGTGATCAATACGTGTATCTGAAACAAAATCTCTGAACCCTTTTTATTAGCACTGCAGTTGCTAATAACTTTCATTGTAAGTCTTCAACTTCCCATATTGTAGAATAAGGTTAGCTGATAAAACCTTGCTGAAAGCATTTTAGGATTCATACCCTTCTGCACATAACAAGTATTTCTATCTCTCTGCAACACAAATTTGATAGAACCGGAATCTTTGACTTACTTCTTCCAATGTTAAGAATCTTCATAAACAAAGGATAGACAACTGAATCATAAATACTCAAGATCATACAAGATCATACAAGATCAATGATCTCTCTTGTGTAGAATCTGCTCTTATCAAACCTTCATGACTGAATGTTTGATTTATTACCTGAATGTCTCCAAGTGTCCATGCTTCTTACAAAGTTGTAAAACTTTTCTGCAAACAAATCCTTTCCAAGAATCTGTAACTCCTACTTGAAACATAAGTGGACAAACTTCTCACCTTGAGAACTCCAGAAGCTGTAAGTTGATACTTCATAACTTTCATATTTTACCCAGGTGAAATGTGATAGTACCTGCTTGATTTTCTTTTGGCTAACTCCACTTCTCAATCAAGTGTTAGGATCTGATGGAACACCTTTTTGAATACAAGCATGTATCCAAAAATCTAGACAATCACTAAAAGTAGATTCTTCATTGACTTGTACATCAACAAGACTAAATTTTCTGAAGTTTCTGAAAATACTGAATATGAGGTAACCTTTTCCAAACATAAAACCTCAACCCAAGTCTTCAACATGTGCTATAGAAAACTCTTTTCCCTCAAGAGTTAGATAAAGAAGAAATATACTTCTCTGCAACTTGTCATATACCAAGTAGCTCTGTATTGACACACCAAGAATTCTTTGAGGGAATATATAAGCTGCGTGCTCAAAAGCTTCAACATAACTCATACATATATGAGTCAAAACATATATCTTCTGCTTTTTCTTTCTCTCAATGCAATTATTTGTCAAATCTACTAAATCATGACCAAGTGTAATGCAAAACAAGAAACTGCTTCTTCTTCACACAAGATGTTCTCGTAGACTTGTCTTTGGGTGTAGAGGATAAAATAGGAAAAGTATATGGGAAATATATGAGAAAAGGAAGTCTTACTTTTCTTTTGGAAATGATGGACTTTCTTCTTCTGCATCTTTCGTCCACCTGATGATGTCAACATCTTCAAACTTCT
Source organism: Ceratopteris richardii (assembly GCA_020310875.1). Taxonomy (NCBI): domain Eukaryota; kingdom Viridiplantae; phylum Streptophyta; class Polypodiopsida; order Polypodiales; family Pteridaceae; genus Ceratopteris; species Ceratopteris richardii. The sequence goes on along the minus strand of CM035408.1, from coordinate 20,457,784 downwards.
CTTTCATACCTTTTCTTATCTTCATCTTGAAGTAGCAAGTACTCTTGACCTTTTCAAATGAACTTTTCTCTTCCTCTAGTGCTAAGAGTAAGAGACAAAACAAACATGGTATACAAATGGAAGTGAATATAGAAACATGTTTTATCATCTCCTCACATTTCTGAATCAAAATTTTGCTTCAAATGTCTGAAATGACTAAATTCACCAATCTTTTGTCTGAATGATGAATTACCCTTCTAGAGTTACCTTCTCTAGATACATTTATACCTTGATATTCAACCAACTTACAACAGAAAATTGGTTGAAAACAAAAAACTCATCCCATCTCCAAATTTTTCCTCTTAGATGAGCTTTCTTACCATGAAAAGAGATCTCTCAAAACTCTCTAGAAAAACCTCTAGATACCTGTTTTGATGAAGCCTTTAACTTTCAAAAGATGAAAGTGTATAAAAGCACTCCTTGAATTTCTTCAAATCTCTTCATAACTGCTCTTCTAAGACACGACCTACAAATGATAATCTGATAGTAGAAATTGATACCTGTGATTTGATGTTGATCTGATTCCTTCATCTTCTTTAAACCATTGTTCTTCCTTGAATTTGAAGTAGTCTTCTCTTCATCAAGTCTGGGACTTCAAACAATACTTTTGTAAAGTATTTGCATACTCTTCCAAAAATATTCAGCTGCTAACAGATCATCAACTTCATACTCCACACTGATGAATACACATGTAACTGAATTGTCTAATTCTCAAATCTCTACTCATCTAGATTAAGTGTGTATGTCAAATGTCAAATGTTAGAAGATGCCTTTAAATCATATGTTGTAAACCTGGAATTCTAGAAACCTGGGATTATGAATGAGCCTTAATGCATTGATGCCAAAGATCTAAAGTTCTGAAACCAAAACCTTAGTGCTCTGATACCAAATGTTGAAAGTGAGGTAGGCCCTTGGCTCATGTCACAGGTCCATGGTTCCATAGTTCCAATATATACAACATTAATTCTAGCATTCTTCAATATTGACAAAACATGAACATACCACAACTTAATCATACAAATGATGAGACAAAGATAGAGAAAGAATAGACGACATGTGTAAGGTGTTACGTAATCAATCACTTACTCATAGTATCATATATACCAATGTTCAATGTACAATGTGGGAGCAAAACTCTCAACCACTCTATGTTATGAGAAACAGATGAATGAGTGAATGTACAAATGTAACAAACATATTCAGATGTTTGGGCAGTAATCTGAATATACATGAGATGTGTGACCTTATAGGTTATAGAAGAGTGAATATGAGTGACTGAAAGAGGAAGGATCAGTGTGAAACTAATAATCAACAAACTCTCATCTAACCTTAGGCTATGGAAGACCCTAAGTTAGATACGTGTGTGAAAAGATCACATACTTAAAAAGTAGCAAAGAATGCTAACAAGTTTGTTGCCAGAATCCTCAAACTCATGTGAACACACCTTCTTAAACACCTCATCCAAATATGCATAAAGCATATACGTACCGATTCTCTTGTACCTATGCCGAATAAGACTCCTTCTGATATGAACACCACAGCCTCCATAAACTTCAAGTAGTACATGTGTGCATAAAGAGAATATGTACCTCAATACTTAACATAAGATGTAAATCTTATGTTAAACACCATCCAATGTCTTTGACGTAGCCCGAAATCTTCATGTAGAAGACAATCTTCAACTACAACATGTAGATGGCCGATCCTCACCATCAAGCTGCTAATGACCAAGTCTTCTTGCCATGAACAAGAGATAACCTCCTCTCCATGTGCTAGAGTGTGAGCACACCCTTCATCTTCTCCAAGAAGAATCATTAAGAAGAACTCCATAGCTGCTCCTCAACATGCTTCAAGTTAGCACCATGGCTGCCCCATGTGCTAGACAAAACACCACCTCTATTGAGGTCCTAGCTCAAAGCTTGTGTTGAATACTAGGTGTAGGATGCAAGACAATGAGGCAAAGCTCTTGTTATATAGTCTTTGTGTTCCTTGAAAAGCTCCTCAATAATAAAGCAATTGCTTCAATAAAACTCTATGATCATTGTGTGTTTAAAAAAAAATCAAACGCGCTCGTTAAAGCAAAAGCTTTCGCTTTTTATCGCGATCCGTCATGCTTGGATGATTTTTCACAAACTAAAAACATCATAAAAGCTACACGATTTGCGCTACTGGAGGTGGGATTCGAACCCAAGTGGATGGGTTACAAGGCCAATGTCTTAACCACGGCGCCCTTTTGTTTTGGTTGTAGAAGGTCTAGGACAAAACTATACACATCCTGTAGAATGTGTAATAAGAGCTAATTATCCTATAGACTTTGGACAAAGTGAACCAATGACCATGGGATTTTGAGACCTTGACCTTTGGGACATTGTTTTCCAACAAAAGATTCATTGCAATTCTCATTGGTTCCAAGGTTTAGCAGGCCCATTAGTGGATGCAAACTTCCTTTTTGAAGCCAACTTGACTTTTGATACCCGCACGTGGCACAAGTACCAGTTTTTCTCAAGAGAGTTTGAAGCATTACAGAACACAGAAGAATTGAAGCATGTTTGGGCAAGAGCAGGTTTCACAGAATATTTCAGTGATCCTTTGCCTAAGCCAAATTTCTACAGATGCTTCTACTTGGTAACAACATTGACATCGTCTGAAAATAAGGATTTGCCAGGCACCTTTATTTTGCCATCATTAGTAAATGATCCACTGTTTAAGAAGTTTTATATTTCCAAAGACCTAATTATAGCTGCAATCAAGATCCATGGGACACATATGCCCACAGAGCGCGAAAGGCTGATTCCATAGCCAATGAAACATGGAGACGTCATTAAGTGGGAAGATATTTCAGTGATCACACCTGAGCTCTCTAAACCATTAAGGATATGTATGCAGCACTTCGCTTTCCCCGCTCAAGGTAGATTCACCATGCCCCACAAACGCATCTAGTTTGGTTTGTATTTAGCTTGTACTGGACCACAAATAGTAGACCTCGCCAGTTGGATCATTGATCAGCTATACTTAGCACAACACAGATGGGAAAGAAAGAAAGTGATCCATGGATGTTGCACTCTCACGAGAATTATTTATATGTGTTTGGCCTATGACTTACCAATCGAGCGTGCAATGACAAGCAAGGAGTTGAGAATGTACAGACAGATGAGTAGGAACAGCACACAGACACCCAAGGTGATACCAGTACGCATGAAGATGAAACCTTTGAAGCAGTAGCTTATACGCTGGCCATCAAGAAGTTATATCGTACTATGGAAAAAGTTTGGGTGCATAAGAAGTTAACTGAGGAAGAGAGCCAAGCACTTATAGAACAAGAACTCGTCACAGGCGGTTTCGAAGAAGTATACATCAAAGGCTTCAGGGAACTTGTTAGATTAGTGGGATCTAACGAAGCATTGAGATATTTGTAGAGGAAGCCGTTACCGCAATATGACCCCCGATGAGTATGTTTACTATCAAAACTAGGCGAATACATTCGTGTACCCACAGGTGCCCAATCTTCCGAACAGGCCAGGGAGGCACGCCTAATTCCTGAACGATCTGAGGCCGAAGAAGCTATCCTTATCGACTCCCTGCCCCACACTACTGTACATACCACCACTGTAACCGAAGTACCCGCCACCCCAACCGCTACTCTTTCACCTCTCGTCTCTCCAATCTCCCCTGTACATCAGATCTCTCCCATACCATCCACATCTTTGGATAGCGCTGTAGCAGCAGCCTTCCTTACTTCCATTCATCTGACGATTCCTGCACCCACCCAACCTAGTTTTCCTCCTCGGACATCCTTCTTTCTAACCAGTCCATTTCTCCATCCATCTTTCCCATCCTTCCCCATGCCTCCAAGACATCTTTTCCCATTCCCACCTCCATTAACCTTCTCACCAGTCTCACGCCCCCGACCCACCGTAATTCCTCTTTCCCCTTTCCACCAAGCAGTCCAAGAGAACTACTCTGTAAATTACTCTTCAACCTTTGTAAATCCAGTATTTACACCCACGCACACACCTACAATCACTCCACTATTCACAGTCACCGCACTTGATACCACATCCAATGACATGGATATATCACCGCCTACCGCACCACCACTCACATCTTCATTTGTACCACCATATTTAGGCACATCACAATTTTCCACAATCACCACTGCATCCACATTCCCATCCCCATTCCCCTTTCCCTTTGCATCGACACCCACACACACCGCAACTGCATTCACTCCGTCACTAATATTATCCCCCACCATAGACACTGCATTTCGACAGATGTTCACATGTATGACTCAAGTAAGAGATGAGTTCACATCTCTTGGAACTAATTACTAGACGCTGCAGAAGACCACCAATGATTTACAGTCGCAGCTCAATTCATTGACCATTGAGAATGCCTCACTAAATACCCGCTACCAAGAGCTACGAGAGGCATATCATAAACTGGAACTGGAAAGTGAAGAAAAAACCAAAGAGGCTATCACAGATATCGATAACTTGTTAAGGGCCCAGACGATTCGCAATGCGACGCTCACCAGGAACATGGGATTACTCAGACGACACATGGGCTGACCTAGATCAACCCGACCAACCATTAAGTCCTAGTCGCTTTAAAGTCGTGCCCTCCGAATCTATGAAAATGTTGCTAGAGGATCATGTCAGATTGTTAGATGTATATGAAAACATGAACGAGGAGTTTCAGAAGCTCAGAGATGAACACAAGATATTGCAGTTAAGACACCTGTACCACAAGGACTACCAGCTCCTGCGGGCCCATCTCTTGACATCCTAGAGGAACTCAATGCATTACGGGCCTAGGTATCAACTCTTCAATCATAGATAGCAATATATGAAGCACCCCCCAGGCCAGACTCCCCATCGGAACTACCAGCAGAGGAAGAAACAGTCACTATTCCGGTGGAGGAAACTTTTGAAGAAGCATATGAACCTCAACCCATCCCAGGCGGACGAGTCACGACTGAGGGCCAGACGACTTTCGAACTTCCAACTCCCGCATGGATGAAGACGATTGAAGAACTTGGCAAAACTCACTCAGCACGGGTAGAGGCGTAGTTACATGCAATGGCAATGATTGAAGAATGCATTTTACAGTCGCCCTACTTTGCTCATTTGGCCCCTCGTAGATACATATCTGGGCA
>CM035408.1:20352587-20450087 GCA_020310875.1 Ceratopteris richardii | reverse complement strand
ATGGTGGAAAACAAGAATTTTTTGGTGGGCTAGTAACACTTACCATGCAAGAACATATACAAATGGTTTTGGTTGATCTAGAATGCTCGGAATTATAATTTATATTATTAGTTTTCCACTTTTTTTTTCGGACACTATATAATATGTTTTTTTTTTCCAAGATGTACCATAAACTATAAAACCCACATGCAAATTAGTGTTGGCACCATAATACTTTGTACATCGTTAAATGTTTTCCCAAATCCATTTACTTTGTACATGTTTAAATGCTTGCCAAAATCTATTTGAGTAAGAGATCACTCATCCCAGTATTGTTCCCCCCAGAGCTTGCTCAACCATGGCAATCTCTTGCCACTAAGCTACACTCCTGTGTTGTCTGAAGAACGGGAAAGACTAAGGCTAACATTACCTTGAACATGTTTTGGTCCCTCAAAGCTTCATTCTTTACTTTCAAACCCTCTTTTTTGAAGCATTTTTGGGGTGATTTTGGGAGCCATTTGGAGTACTTTCGTGCATAGGTCTCTTCACATAGGTTCAATAACATCAAGAAGAGTGTTCTTTGTACTTCTTCAAAAATAAGTATTCACCTTTATGGCCATGTTTTCAGCCACAATCATAAAACTACAGGTTTCTTGAAAGGTTTTCAGTTGTGGTAGGAGTAGCCACTGCAAATTTATGCAGGTTTTTTGAACCTAAATAACAGAGTTGACAGACACTTGCAAGTGTTGTTGGCTAGTTTTTGGGTTGTGCATTCAGCCTTTCAGTATCATTTTACTGCATATATTGAGCGCATTTACACTATGTATGCTTCTGTGGATACCGCTTATGTACGTCCATGTGATCATTGATATAGTGGTTACATTTTTGCATAAAGACTTTTATGTTTGATAAAGAGGCTATAACTTGCAAGGCAAAGACCAATTTAAGATCCGAAAATTTGATTGCACAAACTTTGCTCTATGGAAATCAGATTAAAGACATGCTGATTCAAAGGAGGCAATGCAAGCAGGAAATGGAATCTCAAAGAAGCCTACTAACATGGATGAAGATGATTCGGATGAGTTAGATGAATTGGACAAGTCTACCATTCGATTGTACTTGGCAGATAATGTTTACTTTATAGTATTAGACCATGAAAGTGCAGAGGAGATTTGCAAGAAGTTATGCAATACATATGAAAAAGAGACGGCATCAAATAAAGTGTATCTGATGAGAAAGTTATATGACCTTCGCATGAAGGACAGAGATAGTGTTCCTACTCATCTAAATGAGTTTGATGTCATATTCTCCTAGTTACATGCTCACAAAATGGATATGGATAATGAAATGAAATCAGTCTTGTTCTTATGCACCTTGCCATCATCATGCAATACATTTTGCATAGTTGCTGATAAACTGGTCTATGATGAAATATGTCGAGCACTCTTGAGTGAGGAGATTTGTAGAAAATCTATGGTTGGCACTCAGAGTGGAGATGCATATAATGTTCCTTATTCTTACCAAGGAAAGGCAAAAGCAAGAACAAGGAAAAGAATTGTTATGCATTAAAGAATGCTAAAGATAAAAGATAAAGGATAGGATGTTGATGGGCATGTTAAACAATTACCTGCAGCATCTAGTTTGACTGTGAAGATTGAAGAAATTAATGTTATTTTTAATGATATGGATATGTTGACACTTGATAGTATTGTGCCAACTGAGGCTCTTATGGCTGATTCTCTTTACCACACGTGGCTGCTAGAATATGGTGCTTCTTTCCATCTGACACCACATAGAGAATGGTTCTCTAATTATGCAACAAAGTCTCTTGGTACCATGAGACTTGGTGACTCTTACCACTATGATGTTGTGAGAATTGGAGATGTGGTTGTGCAGTTAATTGATGCTTCAAAATTTACTATGCATAATGTGTGAAGAGATGGATAGGTATGTGCTTGAAGATGAAGAAGTGTTGCAAAATCTTTGATCTACACCAGCCAAATGAACTCCAGGAGTATATGGTGGGCCCTTTTAGCTTTCCAATGGATGTATTAGACACCCTATGTACCTTGGAAGATCACTCTCAAAAAGATATATCAAAACAGATAAGTTGGAGTTAGCTCAGAGGTGAAGAACTTGCTATTTTGGTTCATACACATGTCCAATGTTTTGCATATTCTTTGAGCACAGCAGCAATTAGCTTTATTCCTCTTGAGCAACTCTAGATTACTTAAAGAGTTAACTTTCAGGAGTAATCTCATCAAAAATAATGAACCACACACTGCGAATGATGTTGATGACATCATCCCGATTTTCACGGGCTGCTACAGTTTGAGACCAGTGAGCAGCAAAATGCACATAACTCCAGATTTAAGAATCCAATGATTATACAAATTTGTATGATTATACTAGACAGTATGCTGAATCCAACAAGCTTTAAATCATTGAATTTGGGTAAGTACACACTGAGAAACAGCTCTGACAAGATGCGTAAAGAAGTCGGGTACCTGACAAAGAAGTGAAAATGAACAGACAGTGTTGACTTCAACCAAACATAACTGAAGATTGAAACACCCCAATGAAATGAAAATGGATGAGCATATAATAGACTTATAGAGCTAACTTTACCAAGTTAAATCACTGAAAATGATGCTCCAAGCTCAGAGAAACCATCTCTGCAATCTGACTGAGAAAACTGAGAGATATGGCAGTGAGTAGTACACTTCACAAGAACATGGAAATATGAACTCAAATGATCATGAAAATGAAATTATATTGCTTGTACAATACAATGGACTTACTGATACATATGTGTGCCTTGTAATCACGCCTTGATATGGCATAAAGCTCAGCTCTTGGAGGTCTTCACATAGGTCTCTCTAACCACGACTAAAGCTGCCATCTATTTATAGTTGAGTTTGGGAGGCTAACTTCCCTCAATCACTCTCCAATCAATTAGTGATTGATTTGATTCTCTACCTACCACAAATCACGAATTCGTGGCTCCTCTTTCCCTTTTTGATCAAGTGGACTCAACCACTTAAGATTCTTTCACTTTTACATGAAGTAAAGTCTTCAAAAGTTACAAGTGGTAGTTCACAAGTGAACTTTACATAGTCTTCATTTTAAAGCTTCTTCTATGACTTTGTGGGACTCAAGCCAATACTTAGGCTTGTTATAGACTTGCTCCAACATAATGTACGCCATGTAACTCAGTTATCACATAGTTTGATGTCAGTTGGTCAACTTGATGACCTTGGTTACAAGGTGGTTTTATATGCTCAGTCCTTTCGCATATCAAAGGGAAATATGGTTATTGGAAAAGGAAGCAAAGTTGGCTCACTTTATCCTTTATTTGTATCACAGAGAGAACACTTGTTAGCTTTTATTGAACAGCCTATGGCTTGTATTTGGCATGGTCATTTGGGCCAGATATCTCGTAATGGAATGGAAAATATTTCTCGTTCTGGCTACTTATCTATGTTATCTTTCTTTTATTTTTCATTTTGTGAGAATTATCAATATGGAAAGCAAACTAGAAATGTGCATAGAACACACATTGACTCTTCAGTTCAGCCTTTAGATCTCGTTCATACAGATGTGTGTGGTCCTATGCCCACAAGGTCATTAGGTGGTTCTCTTTATTTTGTCACTTTTATAGATGATGCTACTAGAAAACTTTGGGTGCATCCTATCAAATCGAAGGATGAGGTATTCCCTACTTTCAGAAAATGGCTTGCTTCAATTGAGTCTCAAAAAGGAACTAAGCTCAAAGCTTTACGTTCAGATAATGGGACTGGGTATATCTCACATGAATTCGGCCTTTTCTGCCAGTCTAGAGGAATTCGTAGATAGTTTACAGCTCCTTATACCCCAGTACAGAATGGTGTAGCTGAAAGGATGAATAGAACTATTTAAGATAGAGTAGCATCATGAAAACCTTTCACAAGGCTTTTGGGCAGAACCAGTATTGACTGTAGTCCATGTGATTAACCTTTCACCTAGTATTGCCAAAGGTCTAAAAGTGGCACAAGAGTTATGGACAGGGAAGACACCATATTATGATCATCTTCGAGTTTTTAGTTGTGACGCATATGTTCATATACCCAAGAATCTTAGACAAAAGTTGGACCATAAGTCAAATAAATGCATTTTTCTTGGATATGGTCGAGAAGGACAATTTGGATATCGCTTATGGGATCCTAAAACACGGTCAGTGATCAGAAGTAGTGATGTCATTTTCAATGAGTCTAAGATGACGATACTAATCCTCCAATTAGCATGCATAAAAATGTTGCACATAGAGACGTTCAAGAGAATGTCCGATCAGATCAATCTGCAAATGTTCCTGTTTAGCAACTATTGAAATGCTCTGCACGTGTCTCACATCCACTTGATAGGTATGTTCCATGTTTAGATTTTGTTATGCCAATAGATGCCGGTGAGCCTTCTTACTACAAAGAGTCTATGCAGACAAAGGATCATGTCAAGTAGGAGCGTGCTATGAAGAGTGAGTTGGATTCTATTCACAAGAATAGTACTTGGGATTTAGTACCTTTGCCCAAGGGCCCATGTAAATGGGTATATAAGTTGAAATTCACATTAGATAGTGCTTGTCCAAAGTATAAAGCATGACTTGTTGCAAAGGGTTTTAAGGTATAACATGGTGTTGATTTCGAGGAAATCTTCTCTCCAGTGGTCAAGATGACTACGCTACGCATGTTGCTTGGATTTGTTGCAATGGAGGACTTAGAGTTAGTCCATATGGATGTGAAAATTCTTTCTTGCATGGAGATCTTACATATGAGATCTATATGGAACAACCAGAGAGCTTGTGTGGACTTAAACAATCCCCTAGACAATGGATTCCCCTAAAACCCCATGTACTCTATGTACATGGTCATCTTTGTGTTTCCCCATATCCTTGCCCTTTAGAAACCTCATATGAGATCATCTCAAAGGTGGGAACTGTCTGGGTGCTTCCTACTATCTCCCATATACACAACTATAACATCATCAGGATGATGTAAGTCCATATGATGTATCCTTTATGGAGTAATAAATGAAAAACAAGTGTAAAATGCCAAGCTAATAGGCTTGACCATACCATAATGGAGATAGTAAACCATAAAATCTTGTAAAATAAAAAACGAAGTCCCATAAAAAGTGACTCCAAACTCACCTAGGACTAAATGATAGATTTTCCCTCAATCCACTCTAGGTCTTCCTAACCTTGAGTGTACTCACAAATAATAGTTTAATCTAAACTAGCTTGTGCACAATGCAAATCCATCATCCTAGCTCATATATAAGAATTTCTTGGTAGTAAAATGCAATCTCCGCATTCCACCAACCAAGAAGTCTTTGGTTTGGCATCCATTACCTTTGGACTAAGTTCTATTGGTAGAGCATCTATTGGCACTAGTGCAATTCTCTTTTAATTTTCAATATGAATGCAAAAGCATTCGCTTGGAGATTTAGAATAAGTACCCATCCTCCTAATTGATGTTCACATATCATCCTCATGATGAAACCTTAACTAAGAGTTTCGTAACCCAATAGGTTAGATATATCCCAATCTCCTAGAAACTCTAAAGAGAAGAGTTACAACTCTACTCCCAATCTCACCAATGTCAATAACGAGATCATCTCATCTACACAAAGAACATCACTGGAAATAAACATAATTAATTCTCTCTAGAGTCTCCTGTGAGACTCAATCTAACCATCATGATTAATTGATCTCCCTCTTGTCTTTGACAGATGACTGCCACTCCTATCTACACAATCTAAAAGTGAGAAAGTGAATCTCTCTCTCTCTCTCTCTCTCTCTCTCTCTCTCTCTCTCTCTCTCTCTCTCTCTCTCTCTCTCTCTCTCTCTCTCTCTCTCTCTCTCTCTCTCTCTCTCTCTCTCTCTCTCTCTCTCTCTCTCTCTCTCTCTCTCTCTCTCTCTCTCTCTCTCTCATCTCTTCTAAGGAAAAGAGCTCTAGGAGTGGAACCTATTCCACTTTCCCTTTCCCTTTGAAAGAGATTTTGTTGAATCCATTTACTCTACTCATCCATAACTGAGAACATGTACATAAGTTCTCCATGTTTTTTCCTTCAAAGGTAGTGGAGAACCAAACTCCCATGTGAAGGAAATTATGCTCAAAAGTAGAATAAATGAATTCCTTGTAAAATACGGACTAAGATGAAGGATTTTGATGGTGATGCACCATAGTGCACTCTCAGAGTAGAAAACCAAGCTCCAGGTGCCACACACGATACTCTGAACAGAGGCTGCAGAATACGCAAAAAAACACAGTACACAGGGAGCATGAACACAGACTTATTAGGTGTTACAAATGCAGTCCAACTTACAGCTTGTGGATGACCCGACCATTGTATGTTTTATTGAAGAACATATACAACGAAGTGTCCGATGGCCATTTGGCCTTTCACATGGACACTAATGATAACAATCTCCCACTAAAGGTCAATATGGCCAAAGTAACCATGGGAGAAAAATAAAGAATGATAAAGAATACCTGAGTGTAAGTATACAAACTATACGTCCCACTTGATGTCCATTTTACATACCATACAAATAATTGTGTAAGAGCATAAATCAAGTAACCCACATCAAGTGACAACAGTGTCGAAAGCTATCGTGTGGTAATGCTTTAGTCAAAGCATCTGCAACTTTATCTCGAGTATGAACCTTCTCAAGGATAATGCTCTCAGGGGCTAAGCAATCTCTAATGAAGTGATACCTCACCTCAATGTGCTTGGTCTTTGCATGATAGACTGGATTCTTAGCCAAAACAATGGCACTCTGACTATCACTGAGCAAACGAGGTACATGTTGAGGTAAACCCATATCGCAAGCAAGACAGGAAAGACACAATGCTTCCTTACATGCCTCACTTGTTGCAATATACTTTGCTTCTGTGGTCGAAACAGTTGTACATTCTTGAAGACGAGATCTCCAAGAGATAGCACCTCCAACAAAATAAAACTTGCCATGATTAGACATATATCTGCTCACAACTCCCACTACAAATGCAATGTTTGTCTTGTAGATACCATAGCATACATGAGACTACCAACAACCTATTGATAGGGAATTTTGGTCATGAATTCCTTTTCCTCATCTAATTTGGGGCAATCATCCTTGCTTAATTTCACATATGTGGGTAAAGGTGTACTCAATGCCTTTCCACCCTTCATATTGAACATGTGAATTACTTTGGATATGTACTCACTTTGAGACAAGTATATGCATCTTTTACTCCTATCACGAGTAATGCGCATGCCAAGAATATGTTTGGCGTCCCCCAAATCCTTCTATCAAATGTCTGCCTCAACTTCTTTTTGAGAAATGACAAGTCATAAGAGGACTTCCAAGCAATCAACATATCATTGACATAAAGTATCGAGCAAGATGCCATCTCAGCATCTCTTTGTGTAGAGACAATGATCCTCATTGCTTCGAGAATAGCCTTGAGACTTCGCAAGAGCATCAAACTTTAGCACTTACTTCTACCATTACGGACATTTCATCTACATAGAGATTATTATCATACTACTCTCAAGGAGTCTCTCTCATGAGAACATGACACAGCTCAGTGGCTGGGGGATTCGAAGGCGCACGACTTTGTGTGTTCATAGATCGCGTGCAAGGAGCCATGGCTAGCAAAAGTACAACATACGTTCCCTCAACACTACTCTTTTTTTATTTGAAAATTCCAAATAAAAAGAAACTACTCTAACATAGCTCCTCTCTTGCACATTTTTCAAAAAAAGACTCTTCCCTATTAGAAGAATATTATTTTTCCTTTATTAAAACCTCTTCTCTTCACTACAAATAAATGATCTTCAAGGTATATTTATTGTTTCATTCTAGGAAAAACCATTGAATCCTTAACTTCATGACACCATCCAATACTATGAGGAGAAATTTATGCATTGCAAACAAGATTTGAATGATGCAAGATAAACAAGTGGAAATAGACTCACAAGAATGTATCATATGAACCACGTGGTATTGATTAATGGTTCTTTTTTTAACCTGAAAAAGCTATTTTCATGTCAAAAAGCATCCTATCGTGTGAGCTTGCTCTTTTTTAATGATTATAGTTTTTTTCTTATATATATAAAAAATCTTGTATGATATCTTTTTGTACAACCACCCATCTAATTTGAGAAAAATAATTAGACCCTTCAAATTCTAATAGGATTCATTTGAATAGAATTAAAAGGACTCAACTGTATTATTTTATTTACATCGTCCACTATACAATATTGACATCGTAAAAGATTTCTTTCTCACATAATAACAATGTTAAGATTATATAAAGAGAGAGCAAGTCCATTCACAAAAAAGGCCTTTAAAATGAGAATGGATTTTCCGCTAAAAATGGAACGCAATTGTTTAATCAACATTATAATCCCCTGTATTCAGCCTCTGTGGAAGATAGAGCTACAGTAGATTGCTTCTTGGAAGACAATGAAAGAACATACTAGATATTTAATGTGACTAAGAAGCAAAGAACATGCTCTAAGGATAGAATAATGCATGTATGATCAAACCACCCATATCATATCTACTCTTTGAACAAAAACATGATGTGAAAGGTGTGAGATAAGACATCCTTGATTTATATCATTAAACCGCCCATATCATATCATTAAGCTTGCAAATGCCTTTGAAATCCCATGGCATATTGCACCTATACAAACAAAGCGTTGATTCCTTCATCTCACAATTTACAATACCAAATATATTTGAAGCTTTTGTAAAGGCCACTCCATATAGGTCATGTTGATGGATTTCAAAGCGTCCAAAAAGTAACACAAAGATCCAAACGGGTGTGGTGTAGCTGTAAGCCTTGAACACCATGGGGCAAAGTGCCTGTCTTCAAGTCCCACTCAATGGACATGTTCAACCTTCAGGCGTATCCAAATTTATGGGTGTCCCTACCTTACGAGGTCGGGTGTGCCTTTCATTCGTTGTACTCTTCAAAAAAAAAAAAAAAGAGAGAGAGAGAGAGAGAACACACAAAACAATGACAACTTTGTGCTTTGATTCCCCATGCTTCATGTTGAAGAAACTTGTTAAAATCCTCCTATAATAAAGATATGTCTTAAACTCGATCTCTAAAGTCTCCTTACCTTTTGTGAGTGTTATCAATGATGTTAATAATTTCTCCTCTCCTTCCTTATGGATAAGAACAATAGGATGCATATTCTAACATTAAAAAAGAATCCTCAACTAGAGAGGAACACAAAGAGATGTAATGAGCGCAATGCAATATCCATATCGTGGGTAAGATGCTAGTCTCACAAGCATGAATGTTCCTAATAATATCATGATGCAGGCCCACCGAACAACTGATGGAGGGTATAAGCACATTTTATATTAACATCCCCAATAGGCGTAATGATCGAGGACCTTTAAAAACCACAATTCTTTGCATTGTTCCAATAACTAGATCAATAAAGCTCCGGTTCTCAAGGTTCTCATGCAATTTTATGGCTATATTCTTAAGCATTATGTTTAATGAACTTTTTTGGATTGAATCTGAGATGTTTAAAGATCTTTTGGCACTTGGGCGTATATTTAGAGCATAACATGCGTTCAAACTTAGCCTAAAAACAAATGTCAATAGTAACTTACGATGGACTAAAATCTAGGAATGGCAAAGATAGAATGCAAGGGAATGAAAACATAAAATCTTGGGAATGGATGCAATGAATGTGTTTATCATTTTTCCAGCAACCAATCAATTCAACAAATAACTCCATTTTTTTTCCGCGGAGGATGACCGAAGCCCACTCCCTTTGCTTGAATTAATTGAAAGAACAATTGTACAAGTGAATGGGTATAGTATCCATGAGATCCCTCGTATCCCACAAAACGAAGGTTAAGAGGACTCGAAGGTGATACAACAATGACTGCCCGAAGGGAAAAAGGAAACTAGATTTGTTACTAGCCTAAGGCCCAATACTTGTCAATTGCCACTGGTATGGGTTTAACCCCTACCTCCACCTCAAGAGGAAAGGGTCCACCAACTGAACCAACCCACGTCCACATTCACTTTCTACTCTTGCTATGCACAACAGAAAGTGAGTAAAAATATGTGCATATGCACGCATGCATGTGTGTGTGTGTGTTGGGTTTGGGGGGGGGGGGGCACATGTGGGCTCGTGTGTCAAAGCATGTCGGTCTTTTTCCCTTTCTTTCTTTTTCGCCAGCCAAGGGGATGTGCCGGGTTCTGTTGTGGAGGGGTGCGAGAAAATGGGGAAAAGGAAAAAGAGAAAGGGAGGGGGGGGGAGGCACATGTGGGCTCGTGTGTCAAAGCATGTCGGTCTTTTTCCCTTTCTTTCTTTTTTGCCAGCCAAGGGGATGTGCCGGGTTCTGTTGTGGAGGGGTGCGAGAAAATGGGGAAAAGGAAAAAGTGAAGGGGGGGGGGGAGAGAGAGAGAGAGAGAGAGAGTTGGGGGGAGGGGACCATGCAACCAAAATTCACTGTTGTTTCAAGTCGCACAGTGAATAAATCACGGAAAGAGACTCTTGATCACATATAATATAACTTGAGCTGTAATTTTCTACAAGCTGCAACTCCATTGCACAGATGGATAATATGCATTCAACGTTGGAATTCCCATGGGCAAGAATGGCATGACAAATGTAATAGATTGCAAGCGGTTTTAAATAACTGACTGAGATCAGATCAGTTCACCCTTCAATGATCAAGATTCAGTAGCAAAGCTAAGAAAAGAGGGTAGAATAAAATTCTGCAGTAAATGTCCAAAACATAATCAAACATCTATATTACAGAACAAATGACAACATTAGTGTTCATCATAATATTATATGGTAGTGTAAAAACAAAAATTCGCTATTTGTGTTCGAAATAATGCTACATACACGCGTGTCAAAATGAATTGTTTGAAAGTGATCTTAAACTTCATGTCCGACTGAAATGACAACGAAGATATGATTTATACATACAGACTTCCTTTCTCCTATCAAAGGCAAGAATTTTTATCACATAAGACATAACTACGACTGCTTCCTCCAAACTGCACTTCGTCGCCTCTTTTGAGGATGGTGGCAAGCTTCAGCATCTTACCATTTATAAATGTGCCATGAGTTGATTGGTTGTCTACAAGCAGGAACTCTCCATTCTCTTGTTTTGTTAACACCGCATGCTGTTGGTTGGATCTCTCTCTCTCTCTCTCTCTCTCTCTCTCTCTCTCTCTCTCTCTCTCTCTCTCTCTCTCTCTCTCTCTCTCTCTCTCTCTCTCTCTCTCTCTCTCTCTCTCTCTCTCTCTCTCTCTCTCTCTCTCTCTCTCTCTCTCTCTCTCTCTCTCTCTCTCTCTCTCTCTCTCTCTCTCTCTCTCTCTCTCTCTCTCTCTCTCTCTCTCTCTCTCTCTCTCCACATACTATTTATAAAAGAAAATAAAGGAGGCTCATGGCTAGAAATTCATGTGGGTGTGCGTTTAAAATAAGTTCTTTCTGGTAAACTATTATTTTTATTAAAGGCGTGGCTGGAAATTAATGGAGGTGGGAGGCCATCAATAGAAAGTCATGGGAGCAACAAAGGGTGTCCTCTTCTTTCATTTTGGCATGGCACCTTTTGCCAAGCCTTGCACAAAGATAGAGGACCTCTTCTCACACACTTCAGCCTCTATTCTTACACTCCAAGCCACTGCATCTTCTCCTCATCATGGAGAAGATCCCACAGCCCATCATTTTGCAGTCAATAGTGTAAGCCAGTCCAGTCCAGTCAATTGAAGGTATGACGGGTAGAGTAACACCTTGGACGCATATTCACAGGATTCTAAGGAGCATGGTCATTGACCCAAACCTTGAGGATCTATTGGAGCATATAGCTGTTCAGATGGGGTTGGGATGCTAGGAGTACTTCTTGGAGGTGCTCCATAGACCCAATGGGTGTGACTGCAGACATGAGTTTGATCGACCGGGTAGGGCCTTGATAATCCGAGGAAATGTTTGGTGAAAATTTTGCCTAACAAGGTCAGACTAAAGCGAGATGGTTGAGGAAACCTACTGCAAAGGCCATGCCTGCCAAGGCCTTGAGCCTTGGTGGAAGGGATTCCCACTTGATGGCTAGCCATTGATAGAGGACCCAGGACAACCTGGTGCGCCTAGGGATAATGGATACATACTCTCCGCTTCCATGACATTCGGCTTACTATGTGATAGAGGGGGGCAATCATTTACCTCATGGTGTGACTAGGTGTGACACGAGTGGTTTGTATCTCATGGAAAGGAGGGATATTCGTTGGGGATCTTTTTAGAGATCCAAGATAGATGAATAAGCCTAAAGTTGACCTATACCCTATATGGATGAGGGCCGATCACAAGTTGTGTGAGTGGGTCTTTCCAGGCGGATGTAATTTTCGTACCTCTAGAGTCTATGTGGAAGGACATATTTCTCTCTTATAGGTCACTATATGTGATAGGACACAAGTTGAGGGTTAGTAGATGATTATTAAGGTGGTATGGATATATGCCTCTCCATCCATAGGCACTAGGTTTTGAGACGATGACCATAGGTTGGGTCATAAGCCGTATTTGCCATAAGACCACCTCGAGTGAAATCTCTACACATGTTTCTTTTGCCTTGCAAGAGAGGATCTTCTTCCTCCATGGCCACTAATGAATCTATCATGTGATAGAAGACTCATTTCTTAACATCTACCTCGTGACGAGGATTATGATCCTCAAGAGTCACATAGTGGTATTTGTAATGAGGTTGAGGAATTTACTTCCTCGATAGGTTGAATTTATTTCCTAAACAGGTTGCTAGGGAGAGGTGCACTGTGTGATTGGATTTGTTACATCATTCACACGTTTTTGTTTAACTACCAAGGCATTTACAGATTTTATTACATTCTTCTTTTGGCATTCTTTTTCTTCATTTATGAGACCATGGATTGGTCTTCATTTTTCGCATGATATGGATGCACTCTACCAGAAGGGCTAGTGGATGACCAATAGTAGGCGGGCTTTGGAGAGTTATCATTTAGAACATGTGTTGATACACTCCATGTTAGGACATCCTCAAGGATGGAGGATTAGCCATAGCAAAGTAGTGCTATGGGTTGAGTTCATCATTCACGTGATGATGGGCACCTTTGGAGTGAGCCATCTCATGATATGGCCATCGGAGACTTTGTTTGGCTATCGGCACATTCATTTTACTCGTGAAGATACCAAGATAGCAAACATGGTTCTCGCCCACATATGATGGGCATAGGAATTCATCAATGTTTTTTAACACTAAAATGGGATATGACCTATTTTTCATGCTAAGCCATGAGCTTTATGTTGGATTGATGCCTTGGGCCCACACGTGTTCATTGGACATTATAGAGAGTCTAGGTGATTCTAGCCAATGCATGGGTATAGCGATTGGTTGATTGATATAGTACGTTGTGGAATTTTGAGATACATTTATGGAGGGTGTTACTTGATGATACTTGCTCCACTTGGTTCTATGAGGTGTGCTCTCTTTGGTTTCATACAAAGATCTCGACAATGTGCATCTTTCCTTGGAGGAGACTTCTATATGATGGCCATCTTTGGGATTAGGTAGTTAGTCCGAGTGAGTTGCTTGCTAGATAGTGCAAGGTAGGCACAAACTAGGACAAGGATATACCGACAATTTTGTCTCATCACTAGCTAGTGCATCTTGATCCTAATAGGTCAGTACTTCATCAATAGAGGATTGGGGACCTTTTGTATGAAGTGTCCAATTGAAATTTGATACACACATCAAACCGTGCAAGGCTAGGTTAGATGCAAGATATATGTGTATACTCTTGACACTTTGTATGAGGTGTCCATGGTATGCATGTATTGCGATGACAGTTGAGACTCAACAAGGGTACATGCATGGGATGGAAGCCTCTTCCTTGAGGTATCCATCTAGGTGCACATGGTGTTATGCTCCGGTGGCGAAGGACATAGCATGTGCATGTATATTGTCTCTTGCACGTTGTGTAAAATCGCAACAATGAAGAGCAAGCACCACTCTGAACTTTATTATCAAATAGCTTTTGACCCTACATAGGTCATGAAGCCATTGAGGTCATCATTAGGTGAGTCCAATTATAGCAAGGATCTTGGATATTAGTCCCACTATTAGAAGCCGCAGACTTAGTTCACCTTGTGGGACTACTACATGCATTGTATATCGTAGATGCTTGAAAGGAGTCGTTAGTGTTCTTCCAACCTTTAGTGCATAGTTTCCACTATGAGACTCATCAATCATGCCCGAAATGGACGACTTAATGTTCTGGAAACTACTTGCATTTGGTTTGCTTTGGGAGTACCACTCAGACATATACTAAGATCATTTACAAATCGAAGGATCAATTGTATGCACACTCCAAACGATGGAGAATATGTTGGTGGTGTGATGATCATGCATCTTACTATGTTGGCTATCATAGATGGTATAGTCATTGGGGGATACACTGTGTAGACATGACCGTTATGGAGCTAGATATAATCAAAAGAGGATGTTGTCGTTGATGGTAGCCCCCTTAGCACCTTATCTATGATGGTATCCCCTTAAGTATTTACCCAAGAGCTATTGCCCATCAATATATGCTCCATTGTTGTGCCTACAATTGGTATAGAATCACCCAGCATATATCTCTCGTCTATAGTCTACTTGGGTGAGTGGCTTTCCCAACTAGTTGTTTGCCCATGATAGTATTCAATAACGATTGTTGTATAGCCCTTGATGTTGAGACATGGGGCCATGGACTCCCGCTTGGTGGCAAACATTCTTGCAAGACGCAAAAATTATTGCAGAGGAAGGAGGAGAGCACAAAGACAATCTTGCATTATATTTGTCTTCCTAGCACTCCACTATTCTCTGTATTATTCGCGCCGTATGTGCAAACTTAAGCTCTTGGTGAGGTACGTGGGTAAACCTTAGGATACCCCGAGATTTTGAGGTGATTCAAACTAGCATGTGCATGATGTTATCTTCTCGAAGGTGATCCATATCTAATCACAAAGACGATAATTCATGTGTCGTACAAGTTGGACCTACCTTGAGGAATCACTATATATCTTGGTTCCATGATAGTTTACAGCATGGTAACTTGGACACATATCTCGGTTCCACAACAAGTGCTCCTTGGATACTTGGCAAGTATCCTGATTCCATGGTAGTTGCCTTGCCTAACAACTCAGACAGTATGACTTTTTATGATACCTTCAAAAGATATGAACTTAGAAGACATTACATAATAGGTTCCACTCATAGTAGTCACGTCCATACGTGTACAATGTACATGTACAAAAATGTGCATGTACATGTACATGTGCAATGTACATGTATATCTAGATTCTAGAGACTAGAATGTACATGTACATTGTAATTTGTACATATAGCATGTACATCTACATTATTACTAGTACTATGTAGTATATACTTACTACTATGTAGTATGTACTTACTACTATGTAGTATGTACTTACTACTATGTAGTATGTACTTACTACTATGTAGTATGTACTTACTACTATGTAGTATGTAATAATAAGTAAGAAGTATTCAAGGTTAAAGAAAATTCAAATTTCAGATATAAGAAAACATGTCAACTCCTAACTTTTCCCAAAATTACTAAAAATCAATGAATTATGAGACATAATAACTCGTGTTGCATGCATATACCATAATTTAACATGCAATGTTCATATTCCAAAAAAAATCGAATTCCAGAGAAGCTAGAACATCTCATGACAGATAACTCATATTCAAAACAAAAATGAAAATACTAACAACACATGCAAATAAGAAGTGTTCAAAGATCAATCATCAATGTCAAACGTATGAATCACCATAATGCTCATGACTCACAACTCACTAGTCACTAGTCATCACTAGATGTACAAATATCCTCTTCACTAGAGGACATGATAGAAACATTTTCGTAATCTCCATCACTCATAATATGGCCATCATCATCATATGATGGCTCTCTAGGTTCGATGGCCTCATTTTTATCCTCCATGGCCGATAGAGCTGATCTAATATCAGATCCTCTTTGTGAATATGCAATAGTGGAAGTCGAATGTCCACACCTTTCAACTTTGTTGATTTTGTGATGCACGAATTGTGACCTTTGAGTGAGATTGCGTACAATTCACTCTCCAGTCAATCTTCTCAAGCTCTAAATAAAAAATCATGGAAAATTTGTTCTTCTTCTGCATCTCTCTCTTTTTTAACGCTTTTAAGTGTCTCAATTGAGAGCTTAAGACTATCTGTTGGGGGATTCTTGTGCGAAAAGGGATTTGAGTGTTTGTAGGAGAAAAGGGAAAGATAAGAAGAAAGATACACACTGAAAGCCTCTGTCGATTGATTATAAGAAGATAAATACAATGGTGATGCACAATACAATCCAATGCTTCTTTGCAAAATCCCACAGAACCACAAAATACAAAATACCCAATGGTCTTGTTGCTTCCGGCCTTCTCTGCACCAGACCTCCACCTTCTCCAAGCCTGCACTGGTGCACACCTTGCACCAAGCTTCCAATAAGGGGGAGGGATAGACACCTTCTGTCGGCAGACGCACATCTTCAATGGGACCTTGGGATCTTTGGTTGTAAGCTTAGCGCTTCTCTGCACACTTCTTAGTCACTCTTCATGCATACCGTGCACTTCACTTCTCTACGTCGCATAATGTGTGTCTCTTGCACTTCTCTCTCTTGCTTAGCTTAGACTCTGCTTACCTTGCTCTCTGTTGAGAGCAGTATGGGCACCCAAGGACTGACTAGACAAGGAAGCCAGCGGAGAGAGTCAGAGCGAGGTGAAGGATTAAGTAGACAGAGCAGTCGACGCAAATCTGGCAGATAGGCCCTTCAAATTTTTCCAAATCAACATCTTTACAACAGTGATTCTCATCACTAACAATCATTGTAAATACCATTTCATAATTTTGTAGCTCCATTTTGTGCAAGCCAAGGAGTCCTTGAGCTTGAGGAGATTTAGAAGTACCTACCTGTCAGTTTTCACATTTTTTAGACTTCGTTTGAACCTCCAAATAGGGTAGAGAACCTAATTTTTAACTAGGCCGGACACTAGGTCTGGACACGGCCAAAACCTAGTCAAAAACTATAAATAGAGCTAGAGAGCTCATTTTTGAGGTTAGCTTGTAATTGATTTGAACTTGTAAGAGCTTTTTGAAAGTAATCTAAGGACTCCATTGCTTCTCACTCTTTGTCTTACTGTGTGTGCGCGTGTGTGTATGTGTGTGCATGTTAAAGTGCTTCTCACTCACGCACTTGTGCCTTCACTTGCTCGAGGTCTTCATACCATCCTCACATCTTCCCGGATTGACATTAAAGGAGGTGCTACTCATCACTGAGCTACACCAAATTTTGGCGCCGTTGCCGGGGATCGAGCTTTGAGGACGAGCGTGTGATGGTAAGACGTAGAGTTGTGACATTGGCGTTGTAGGTAATTTCTTTACTTTTCCTTATTTTTCTCGTCCTTACTTCATCATCATCATCATCATTATCATCATCTTCCACCTCCATCTCCATCACCGCGAAAAATTTCAGTTTTTGACTATATCTCCTTCCTCCTTTCATTTCCCTCATTTCACTTGTGAGAGAGAGCGAGAGAGCGAACTGTTGTGTGCTATTTTTTGCATGTTTCTTGAGTCTACTTGTAGGTATTGGCTATCCCATCACCTCCAACACGTTGTGCAGGTACGGAAATGCGCAGAACTGTCTCTGTGTCGCAGGCCTCTGTCAATCGCGATTGACAGAAAATTTCATCTTTTGGTAAAACTGAGTGCACCACAGTAGACTAGAGACCTTGCACTTCACAAATCCACAAAAATTTCAAAAAAATTTGCATTTTCTCTGTCCATCGCGATTGATAACATCAATCGCGATTGACATTGTCCATCGCGACGGACAGCCAGTCCATCGCGACTGAGAGACCCCGACGGACACCCCTGTCCATCGCGACCGATAGAAAAATCGCGATTGACACTGTCCATCGCGACGGACAGCCAGTCCATCGCGACGGACAGCGAGTCCATCGCGACCGACAGAAAAATCGCGACTGATACCTGTCCATCGCGACTGATACCTGTCCATCGCGATTGACACCTGTCCATCGCGACTGACACCTGTCCATCGCGATTGACACCTGTCTATCGCGATTGACACCTGTCTATCGCGATTGACACCTGTCTATCGCGATTGACACCTGTCTATCGCGATTGACACCTGTCTATCGCGATTGACACCTGTCTATCGCGATTGACAGCCCAGTCCATCGCGATTGACAGCCAATTTCGGCCAATTTTTTAGGGTTTATTAAATTGAGGAATTTGGCTAATTTTGGGCATAACTATTGGGCTATAGGACATTTAGGGAGGCTATAAACAAGCAATTTGAGGAAACCCTGTTGACCTGCTAGCCTGTTTGAACCCTGTTTTAATCCCTGAAGCCTGAACTGACATAACTTTCTCATACGAAATCCGTTTGCCGTGATTTCTGTTTTGTTGGAAAGCTCGTGGGGAGTACAACCAAAACTTCCACTGGTTATGTGAAAATTAATATCAGGATTATTGGATAGGGTATTTTGAAGTTGACCATACCCCGAGGTAGGAAAACTGAGGGATCCTTGGGATTGTTTTCCGTGAAGGCAAAGGATAATTTGGTCTGTGAGTTACATGCATGAAAGTGGTCTATTGTGTCATTTGAATCTAAGTCTTGAGCTAACCGTGGGACTTTTACAGGTCAAGTAAGAGCACTTGAGGGCATTCTAAGCAAGAGTAAGTGCAAGCTTAGGAACACGCGTCCTGGGCACACCAGGGAAACAACACAAGGAAAGAAACTCAAGGTTGGAAACTCTCAACTCCCTCTGTCAATTCCTAGCTTAGGCTAAGAACGACTAGTGCTAGGAGTAAGCCAGGGCAACGATAAGCATCAATCAAGTTGAAGACCACCTATGCACTCAAGTTCAAGATTAAACATAATCTCTTCGTGATGCGATAACCTTAAAGGAAAGAATCTAACGTGGAACGATCAACTTACAGTGCGGAAATTAACTCAAACGCTCCTTACGACGTGATTTCTGACAAGAGCATAAACACGGTAACCACTAAAAAGAATCAAGTAACTGATACAAAAGAACTCAGCAACGAGGTTGTACTTGGGCAAATTTGGGCTATTCAATTAGGCTTATGAACCTTAGATCTAGGCGACATCTAGGGAGAGATAGACAAAGTCTTAGGTCTTCAGAGGCTAGTGTCAACCACACAGCAGTTGAGCCACCACTCATACTACCCTAGCTCTGAGACTAGTGAATCAGAGATGTCTCAAGGCATGGACCGACCTACGGGAAGTTCAGGAGTGCCATACTTGCACAGGGTAGAAGGCCCGTACAAGACGCAGCTAGAATACCTTAGGACCAACCGATTAGGTGCTGGCATCTATGAGGACGGCCTAGGAAGATCCGTGGTCCAAATCAAAAACCCAGACCAATCTATTGGGCTAGAGCACCCTGCTATCAAGTTTGAAAATGGTGCATACCTTGATAAAGAGGGAACCATATACGTGATCACTAGTCACCCGGAGAGGACAGATGAATTCGGGAATGTGATCCCTGAGACGGACATAGATGACCTAGAACAAGGGAACGTAGGAGGGGAGCCAAGGACCCCTCGAGGGACATCTGTTCTTACTAGAATCCTCAATCCCGAGTGGGTTCCCCAGGACAACAAGAGCATAGATCTGCTTTTGAACCGAGAGACTGACGAAGCCTTTTGGAGGTATAAATCTGATTGGCCAATTGATATAGGAACAATCATGATCTATGAGTTTAAATATCCAGATAGCCCAGGAAGAGTGACCTATCTAGATCACGCCTCAGAAAGGATCTTTGTGGTTACAGAACATGATAGACATGCTTACACTAGGATGGGTGAGTTTATTTTCCCCCAACCAAAATCTAACGTGTCCTCTGGCCACCCGGGAGCTGGAACATCCCATGCTCATGGAGTTCAGAGAGACATAAAGAGAGACAGACCTAAGGTAAGCTTTGCCAACTCCTTGGGAAGAGGAAGAACGAGAATGGAAACAAATAGAGTGGAACTTGAGGGACATAGAGCCCCAGGGAACCGAAGAAATGCGGATGAATTCCCTCTACCAAGACCAAGAGAGCACACGAGGACCCTGAGACCGACCCAACTAGTTAAGTCCATGAAAAACTACTTCGATGGCACTGGAGATCCCTACGATCATGTGGCTGAGTTCAGGCAAGTCTTGAGAGCCGAACAAGTGGAGGATCTATTCACGCAGTACAATGCCTTTGGTCTAACCCTTAGGAACACTGCCCTGACATGGTTTCAGCCACTAAACGAGAGACAGTTCAGGAGCATAGACCAACTTCTAGAGGCATTCATTATCGAATTCTCTAAAAGTGGCATAAGACATAACACTTCCTCGCTGATTCACAGCTTCAAACAAACCCCTCAAGAAACCGTGAGACTTGCGGGAAGAAGATTTAGGCAATACCTAGAAAGATGCCCTATTTCGGAGCTACCCACACCAGCTAAGCAAGTGGCTTTATTCTTGGATGGATTGCTAAGTACCAAATTGAGATCTTATATGTACTTGAAGGACCCTAGGACCATAGAAGAGTGTGTACGCATGTGCATTGACATCGAGGATAACCTAGGGGAGGAGTTAGAGCTTTCCAAGATATACAAAGATTCAGATAAAGCCTCTAGCCTCTCTTCCACGCAATCCACATCAATTGAGGAACTGACAGAGAAAGTAGCTCAGAAATTAGGTGTCACTAGCAAACAAATCCCAAGGTTTTCCCCTGTGAAAAGATGCTATACTTGTGGTGGCGACCACATGGCGAGTATTGCCCATTATGGCTCAACCCCAAGTAAATCCTAATAGCCAGTACTGCACCATAGAACGGAGATACACAAACCATACAGCACAAGACTGCCCATACAATAAGCAAGCGGTTAGGCAAACTTACCCTCAACCCTATCCACCGCAGGGAAGATACCAAAACCAGTACCCTCCACAGCCATATGGCAGGCCACAACAACGTTATCAGCAACCCTACCAAAACCAACAAAGGCCTCAGCCTGTGTTAGCTCAACAGCCCCCTGCTCAAGCTAATGTAATTCCGGTAAAGTATGCAGCTGCAGAAGAAAACCTGAATAGAGCCATAGTGCCAGTAACCCCATTACTATCAGAAAGTGACCCCAGTGACCATAGTTTCGATTCTACACATGTTGATAGCCCCCAGGCCTACTACATGCAGTCTCCTGAACATGGTGAGTCCTATTACAGTGAAGAGCCAAATGAACCTAGTTGGGAGGAAGATTACACAAACGTCATGTATGCATACCCAAACCCTAGACCTCAACCTAGGCAAGTAAGACCCCCATTCCCTAGAGGACCATGCTACAGATGTCAGGGAGATCATCTCATTCGTGATTGTCCCTTGCCTCCACCTACACAACCCCAATCAGTGACGATCCAGGGCTATTGCCAAGAGTGTGGAAAGGAGCATCTCTTACAAGACTGCCCAAAGAATCCCAATAATATGTCGAAAATCACTCCTATCAATGTTATTGGGTTAGTAGTAGACTCTACAGGAAGTGTGACGTCCACTGCCCCCGTACAGGTAGTCACTAGAGCTCAAGCATTGCAGCAAAACCAAGGGGTAGGCCAGGAAAAGAGCCTAGAGGCTAGTGAAACTGAGAGCATAACCAAGAAAAGGACTAGAGCTTGGAGAGATAGTTGTGAAAGAATGAAAAGGCAATGGGCAAAAAAGATGAGTGAACTTGAGGAAAGCCTAAGAGAAACTAAAGCCGGGATAACCGAACTCAGAGCTCAAACTCCCTCTCAGACTACCCCACCTCCATCACCTCCATCATTCCCATCTCCATCTGACCCGCCACCTTCCAACCCACCTCACACAATTCCACCACCCCCAAGAGTAGGATCAGTCCTAGCAGATCCCACTCCCGAGGACCTTAATAGGATGCTTAAAGCCTATCAAGCCAGAATCCAAGAAGGGCCAAACATAACTGATCATGAAAAGTGTTACCCTCGAGCAGAACTAGAGCTTGAACGAACTAAAATTTGTGCTAAGATGGTGGAATTGGCTCAGACCATGTTTGAAGCCAGTCGCCTCTTTAACATCTCTAGTTCAGCAAAGACACGGTTGCACTTTGATGGACTGTTAGAAAGAATAGAGAAGCTAATTGCACAATCAGAAAAGGAACCCGCCTCTCAACACAAGGACAAGGCAAGTGAAAGGGAAGGTCTTCCTGCCCAGGAAGCCTATGTGCCTAACTCTACAGAGCCAGACACATCATCTTCTATGAATCGGTTCACACCAGAATTCCTACGAGAGATTCAAGAAGACAAATGGGCTAAAGAAAGTGAAGTCCCTCCTCCCATTGAACTTGTGGATAATGCACATGACCAATTCCCACAAGACATCCCATCCATTTATGAGGAGCAGGAGAGCACCCAATCTCAGGAAAGATTAGACTTTGAGTCTAACTCTTTGCAAGAATTACCCCACTTCACAGGCCCATGGGAAGCCAAGTCCACGTGCATGAGAGCACCCACAGTCATGGTAAGAAACGAAGACTCGATCATACCTAGGAATACGGAGGTAGTAAAGAATACTAAAGTGCAGTGCAACCTCACCTTAGAAGAGCTACTCAAAGTTAGGCCAGAGCTATGGAAACATGTAGCCAAACAAGTACCAGAAATAGCCAAACCTCGTTCCCAGGTAGGATCCCAGAGAACCGTGCCAGAAATACCATTGGACAAGATAGGAGACATGAGTGAGGGCGAAGAGGGAAACACATATCTTCCTATCACCCATCAAGGATACACCACCAAGGCCATTCTAGACTCAGGCGCAGGAGTTGCAATTGCTACCACTTCCCTATGGAAGCGTTGGGGCAAGCAAGCACTCAGGCCCACGAGGATGAAATTGCAAATGGCCGATGGTCACATAGAGAGACCCCTAGGGCTGTTAGAAGGAATAACTCTCACCACATGCGGTGTTGAGTTCGAGCATACATTTGCTATATGTGATTTTAGCAAAAATCATGCCTATGAAATGATCTTGGGAAGACCTTTTATGCGACAGTTGCAAGTGGTACAAGACTGGGAAACCAATTCCTTGTACCTGCAACACTTAGGTGTTACTACCAAAGTGAATCTCAAAGATTACTCTCATAGAGATGTCCCTCCTATCGAATGGAATCCCCTCCATAGAGCCAAAGATGATACGGAATCGGTGCATTCCATAGGATCAGATCCTCATGGATGCATGAAGACACCCACTTATGGATGTGCAAAGTAGCAGTAGAAGAAGAGAAGAGAGAAGAAGCCAGAGAGATAGGTGCAAAAGAAACACATAGATCAATTCAAGACCAAGCCTATGCACCCGTAGTCTTTCCTGACGAAGAATTTGAACCTCACGGTTGGGCAGAAATTTTAGCAACAATGGATGTAGCCATCAATGAAGAACAATGGACACCTCACTGTGATGAAGATGGCTATGACATTTCAGTCTTCTCCATAGAGCCAATCATGGGAGAGGCAGTGTTAGAAGAGTGTGAACCTAGCCCTGATGCATTTGAGGATGCAAGTGACTCCGATCTAGAGTCAATCATTATGGACCCACCTTTTGCATCAGATGAAGAATACTTCTATGAAGTAGAATTTCAACCCCAGAGGCATGGAGAGTTTACAAATGATGTAAGACTAGCCACACATGTGACCCCGAAGGAAGAAGGAAAGAAAAGAAAGAAGAGAGAAGTCACACCAGAAGAGGAAGAATCTTTGTTTGAGGTCCTGAAAAATTTTAAGTATGAGATAGATGACAGGAGAGTCATGATCAGAATGCCTAAACGAGAGGCGCAATCACGGGAGGCCTATGATAACAAAGAAACCCAAGAAAATAGTGGTAGCCATGGAAGAAGGAGAAGAGAGATGCACGTACATAGGCCATGACCTGGCAGAAGAGGAAGAACAAGAGCTAATAGCCTTGCTAAGAGAATACACAGATGTATTCGCTTGGAGTTACAAGGACTTGAAAGGTGTGGACCCTGACATATGCTCCCACACTATCCCCATGACCTCAGATGCCAAACCCTCTAAGCAAAAGCCATATACATATAATGATAATTATGCGGCCAAGATCAAAGAGGAGATAGATAGACTGGTAGAAGCTGGATTTATTTATGAAATTGAGCATACTGAGTGGGTATTCCCCATTGTAGTGGTGCCCAAGAAAAATGGAAAGCTGCGTGTATGCATTAACTTGAAGAAGGTCAATGCAGCCACAATTCGAGATAACTATCCGCTTCCTATCACAGAACATCTCTTAGAAAGAGTAGCAGGCAAGGAAGTGTACAGCTTCCTTGATGGATTTTCGGGCTACAATCAGGTAGCCATTGCTCCTGAGGACCAGCATAAGACTGCTTTTGCCACTGAATGGGGCATTTTTGCCTTTAGAGTAATGCCATTTGGGCTTACCAATGCACGAGCTACCTTCCAGAGGCTGATGTGCCATGTATTTAAAGAGTTCCTGAGGAAGAACTTACAAGTCTATGTTGATGATCTTTGTGCTCATTCCAACATTAGACAAACCCATATTCCTGAACTCAGACAAATCTTTGACAAATGTAGGGAGTATCAAGTCTGCCTGAACCCAGAAAAGTGCGTTTTTATGGTCAGGCAAGGCAAGATTCTAGGACACATAGTGTCAAAGAATGGCATATCCACTGATGAAGAGAAAGTGAGAGCCATAGCCGAGTTACCTAGGCCAAAGAATGTCAAGGAAGTACAAGCTTTCATGGGGCATTGTGGTTATTATCGACGGTTTATACACATGAATGCCATCATAGCAAAGCCTCTGTACGGACTTTTGACTAACTTTGAGTGGACTGACGAGTGTGAAAATTCCTTCAATGAGCTTAAACGACGATTATGTTCAGCCCCAATCTTGACTACACCAGATTGGAATAAACCCTTTCATGTTCATGTGGATGCATCCAATTACGCTATTGGATGTGTACTCGCACAACCTACTGGTTAAGGTAATATGGATCTCCCAATTGCCTATGCCAGTAGACAGTTGAATGCAGCTGAACGAAATTACACCACTACTGAGAGAGAAGGCTTAGGCATGGTGTATGCGGTTAGAAAGTTTAGACATTACTTGCTTGCAAATAAGTTTAAATTTTTTACTGATAATCAGGCATTGTTGTACTTGGTAAACAAACCTTGCAACACAGGTAGATCAGAGACGACAGACGCGAGAGAGGGGGGGTGTTGAGAGCAGTATGGGCACCCAAGGACTGACTAGACAAGGAAGCCAGCAGAGAGAGTCAGAGCGAGGTGAAGGATTAAGTAGACAGAGCAGTCGACGCAAATCTGGCAGATAGGCCCTTCAAATTTTTCCAAATCAACATCTTTACAACAGTGATTCTCATCACTAACAATCATTGTAAATACCATTTCATAATTTTGTAGCTCCATTTTGTGCAAGCCAAGGAGTCCTTGAGCTTGAGGAGCTTTAGAAGTACCTACCTGTCAGTTTTCACATTTTTTAGACTTCGTTTGAACCTCCAAATAGGGTAGAGAACCTAATTTTTAACTAGGCCGGACACTAAGTCTGGACACGGCCAAAACCTAGTCAGAAACTATAAATAGAGCTAGAGAGCTCATTTTTGAGGTTAGCTTGTAATTGATTTGAACTTGTAAGAGCTTTTTGAAAGTAATCTAAGGACTCCATTGCTTCTCACTCTTTGTCTTACTGTGTGTGCGCGTGTGTGTATGTGTGTGCATGTTAGAGTGCTTCTCACTCATGCACTTGTGCCTTCACTTGCTCGAGGTCTTCATACCATCCTCACATCTTCCCGGATTGACATTAAAGGAGGTGCTACTCATCACTGAGCTACACTCTCTCTCTCTCTTTTAGAATAATGCCTTTCCTTCATTTTTCTAGTGTCGATTCACGTACGCACCTAACTGCTAGAGTATCTTGGGGCCCCCTTGATGTCCTAAGATCGTCCTCAAAAAGTGGCCAGCCAACGAATTCTCATTTTGTCCTGTAGTGATTGGACCATACACTTTTACTTCTGCATACGCCGCTTCACATACCTTTGCACATACCTTTGCCTTTTAATTCTTCAATGTACACTTAAGAACACTTGAGAGGGTCCACATGAACCTTCCCAACACTTTGGATCGGGACCTTAAAAATACATTGCAATTCTTCTTCACACGGTATCTTGGTCACTTATTTGACTTTGACATTTGTATCAAGAATGAGCGGAGACCATAGTAAGAGATGCCCACCACCGACTGGGCTCTGTCTCGGAGAGACCACAACCCAAACCCAAAAGCTATAACCAATGAGCGGTCCGAGATACCAAAAAATTGAATGAGACAACAAAATTGAATGAGACCAGAGGAGACGAGAGAAATTAGCTCTTTATTACTTTATTAGACCAGAGGAGACGAGAGAAATTAGCTCTTTATTATTGTATTACGGTTTTTAGAAAAAACAAAAAAAGAAAGAGAATGAAGAATGCATGATAACTGAATTTTATATGATTGACACTCTATTATTGAATTGGATTAATTAAGGATTTGTTGGAAGGGGAGGGTTTTGGCCATCATCTGATGGTGCGGGAGAGGAAGACGGGGAACGGAGGCTTGTTCAAGCACGATATGGAGGGTACTTATAAACTGCCTAATTTGATCACGCTCTCTCTTAATACGACGGCAGGCAGCGCTATCGTGTAAACCCATGGAGTAGCGATTTTGGAGATCTGATAAGGCTTTGGATGCTGAATCGGCAATATCACGGTATCTATCTCGTTCTTCTTTGAGCAAGCGCACAGAATCTTGGAGAGATTGCCATTGAGATGTGGCGAGCCTATTGATGTTATCTATAGTAGTGATATACTGTTGGTGAATGGATGTCGCGGCTAACACAGAATCTAAGGAGACCCTGGAGGCATTAGCACTACCTATAGCAATGGCACTAGCATCGCAGAGTAAATTGAGAAACGAGGGGGCATGGGTTGTGGGAACATCAACTGTGGGAACAGACGGAGTAGGATGGTCCTGTGCAACAGTGGCTTGAGATGGGGCAGAAATTGGATGGAGGGGAGGGGCAGAAAGTGGAATTTGAGGCGCGGATGCAGGAGTACTGGTTGGATGTTCAGTCGTTTGGATAGGCACCAAAGAGACTGCTTTAGGATGAATGACATGGGTAGGAGATTTCATATTTCCCAAAGGGGTGCAGACGGTGTGTAGGAATGCATGTATGATGTGTTGCAGGGTTCTGATGAAGAGAAAGTGAGGTGGATTGTGAAATGGAGGGAAGAGGATTGGGATTTGGAATGGGACTCGATGTAGAGGTTGAATCAATCGAGATCTGAAGCGAGATAGGAATGGCGGAGGCAGAGGGGTGGCAGGTGTCACCAGTACGGGGGTGAACGCTGCACGGGTGGAGTCCATGGGCGGGGAGCAATGGCGACGGAAGGGAAGGTAGGGTGTCTGAAGGTAGGGTGGTGGAAGGGGTGGCTGACGGAAGGGTGTGCTGGTAAATGATATAGTCAAGCTAAGAACGGAGTTGAGTAAATAGAAAATGACTTTTAGCCGCGATTCATGGCTTCGCGAAGGCGTCTTGATCGTAAGTTTAAGGATCCATAGATGAGGGCAACGTAAGGGTATGGTCGGCTATTGAGGAAGCAATAAAGAGGGTCTACAGTTCTAATGTCTGACCACGGGATGGAAGAAGTTGGGTTACGTAAAAGAAAAAAGAAGATGAAAGAATTGATGATGGACATCATGCAAATGGAAAAGCGTGCATTGTAGGCAAATCTTTCCCGACAAAATTCTATAGTGTCATTGGGAGACAATCCAGAATATAAAAATGGGGGATTACGAAAGCTTGTTAGTGTTGACCATATACCCTGTGCAAGAGCAGGAATGGAGAGAGCACCAGATCGGAAATTGGGGAACAATCTAAGTGCTTCATACACATCGTCATTATTGGTAGGGTCGTTCAAAAGAACATTAGCTAATCCCCACAGACCGGCATGGTGAAGGTTCTCCTCTGAAAAAAGTGCAATAAGCTCGACAGATGGAAGTGATAAGTGAATGTGAATATGGAGCCGCAAATCAACAGGATGATATATCCAAACGTAATCAGCGGAAAGGGAATTAGGTTGAAAGCTTTGAGACTGAGAGCGAAGTGAAGCGCTCGATGAAGAGTTGTCTCGATGGATGGAGGGTAGGCTATACAATCCGGTGGAATCGGATGGCACGGAGTAAGTTGGAACATTGACAAAACCCGGATCGATAGCTGAAGGGCTAATAATGGTATCATGTGTCGTGAGGAACGGCATATCAACTTGCGTTTGAGTTGATGGCGGAGGAAGAGAATAGGTATCAACTGAATGGGAGACATTGGACGCAAGTGGTTGGCTGTCATGAGGGGGATAAGTGGGTTGGGTGGTATGCAATGCCGAAGGGGCAAGTTCAGAGTGTTCTTCTGTGGCTAGAGAGTCTTTCATGAGGCTAGCAAGGACGGCTAGCAAAAACGCGATTGTGGATCGGATCTGAAATATAAGCAGCGCCCGGAGAAGATGGGTTTGGGGTGAGTAGTGGGAGGGAAAAGGAGGGATGTCGAGGTATTGGGTAATTTGGGTAGCGGAGAGGTGGTGGGTGTGGGGGTTGGTGGTGGAGGGAGTTGGAGGGGTGGTGGGAGGGACGTTTAGGGAGGCTGGACTGGGCGGAGGAGGCGGAGTGGGCGTGGATTGTTGGGAGGGGGGGGGGGAGGGGGGGGGGGGGGGGGGTGGTGGTGGTAGGCGAGAGAAGGAGGGATGCGGGACTGGGCGGGTGGGGTTGGGAGGAGGTGTTGAGGGGGCGGAGTGGGCAGAGTGTGGGGGGTGGTGGGCGGGAGGTGGAGGGAGCGGGATTGGGTGGGTGGGGTTAGTTGAGGATGGTCGTGGGTGTGGGGGGGGGTGGTGGGAGGGAGGTGGAGGGAGGCGGGTTGTAGGAGATGCTATGGAGGCGAAGTGGGTGGAGTGTGGGGGGGTGGTGTTGGGCGGGAGGTGGAGGGAGCAGGGGTTAGGCGGGGATGCCTGTGGGTGGGGGGTGTGGTGGGAGGGAGGTGGAGGGAGGCGCGGGGGGGGGGGGGGGGGGGGAGGGGAGGGGGGGGATGGGGTTCGTTGAGGATGGCCGTGGGTGTGGGGGAGGTGGTGGGAGGGAGGTGGAGGGAGGCGGGTTGTGGAAGGGGCTGAGGAGGCGGAGTGGGCGCAGTGTGGGGTGATGGTGGTGGGCGGGAGGTGGAGGAAGCGGGACTGGGCCGGTGGGGTTAGTTGAGGATGGTCGTGGGTGGGGGGGGGGTGTGGTGGGAGGGAGGTGGAGGGAGGCCCGGGGGGGGAGTGGGCGGAGTGTGGGGGGTGGTGGTGGGCGGAGTGTGGGGGGTGGTGGTGGGCGGGAGGTGGATGGAGGTGGGGGCGGAGTGGGTGGGGGTAGGCCGAGGGGATGGAGGTGGTTGTGGGGGAGGTGGTGGGAGGGAGGTGGAGGGGGTGGGACTGGGTGGGGTTAGTTGAGGATGGCCGTGGGTGTGTTGTTTGGGGGGGGGAGGGATGGTGGGAGTGAGGTGGAGGGAACTGGCAGTGGTCATCTAGTGGTCAGCTAGAAATGGCATTGAAGAGAGAAAGATAAGTGGGTGAGGTTAGTTGGTTTGGACACTGAAGAAGGTGCTGGACAGCATGTTTGGCTGAACTTGAAAATAGCACTCTTGTCAGTGGCCGACAGTTAAAAGTCATGGCATTGGGGTCTCCACACATTATCTGATGGGACACCAGTTATGAAAAATGCTCAGTATAGCAGAGGGAATACAGATGACACAACTCCTAAATTTTAGGAAGTTGCTATTTTTGGACCTTGAAATCTGTTCGGGTCATTACCGGCGTAATGTTGAGGGGATCAACTATTCCCAAAGTGGGCATATGAAATTCCTAACCATCTAGGATATTTTTAGACCTGATTCAAAAATGCACAAAACTGCTCTAAATGGCTGCCAAGTGTCAAAAACGCACAAAACTGCTCTAAATGGCTGCCAAGTGTCAAAAATGCACAAAACTACCAGAAAGAGAACAACAACCCACAAGTATTTTTGGAGTGCTGGCTGCATTTTTTTGTGTGGATTTGCAGGTTTGAGCTCTCAGAAGGTGCACTTTCATGCCCCGCTCTATGTAGTGTGATACTCCGCACTCACACACACCTCTACCTTTTCCATTCTCTTTTGGTATTGCCGTGCACGAGGGTTGCACATATGAATGTACACTTTTGTGGGAACCTATGCTCGATTTTGTTGAGGCAAGAGCCTCTTGAGCAGGTACAGAGGTAGCTAATTGCTGCTCTGCACTCAGGCATCGGTGAGAGTAAGAGCCTCACCAAGTCAGCCCGGGGCACAGGGAACATCTGAAAACTGTTGTGCAGAATTTTCAGAGCTGAAAACAGGAATTTACTGGTTAGGAGTAAGACTGAGCTGTGTACATTTAGTACCAAGAAATTGTAAACCCTTCTCAGTTCTTGAATATAAAAGAAATACCGCAAGGGGCGCCAAACTTTGGGGCCAATCAGTTGTCGAGAGAGAGAAAGTGTTGAGGGCTGGTCTCGTCCCGTGCTATGTGATTTTTCCCCAAAACTGAAAGCGTGCTGTCGGTGACCTCCTGTGAGTTTAAAGAATTAGGAACTTGTTTACCTGGGACCGTACCCTGGTTTCATGGTTCCATTGCCGGGATCTCACCACCTTCCTCAAGGAGTGAGACACGGGCACTGTGGGTGAAAGCAGAGTATTGACACATGTGAAGAATTGAGCTTGGATACAAGTGAGAAAGATTAGGAGATCTTTCTTTGGATCCAGGTACAGGTACTTGTTGGACTGAGGATTGTGAAAGGAAGTCACCGAATTATGGCTGACAAAGGGAAGGCCAAACTTCTTCCAGAAGAAAGTTCTTCTTCAACTCGCAGACCCCGTAAAACGGTAGTAAATGTCCAAGAGACAACGTCTCTCAAGACACAACCTGTGCAAGCCCACTTATCAGTTGAAGAACAAGAACAGGAAGATTTGTTTCAAGCACAGCTTATAAGTATGCTTGGCACATTCCAAGAGCTGATTAAGAATCCTCGAATGAAGAAGTTTATGAAGTTTCAAGAGGAGGATTCCCCAGCTCACACTCCAGCCCATGCCCGGGAGGAACAGAGTGAGTCAGTTCCAAAGTCACAACGGCATGCGGAAAAGATACAGGCTGCTATACGGCCAGCGCCAGAATCAGTATGTGCTCAAGACCCAAATCCTAATGGCCTTAAACAGCCAATGTTACAAAATGTGCCACCTCAGATGGCTGTGAATCCTGGATATTTTGGGGGAGGATCGGTCTTTCAAGCTATGGCAATGCCCGCAGGGTTACCAGGAATGTTACCCAATGGCCATTTGAATCCCCTCTATGCAAATATTGGTGTTCAGTCGGGTTTTCGAGTTGCTTATGGCAATCCAATGATGCAAGGAGCACATGGAGTTATGGCTGGATTTTCTGCGCCAAGTACACAACCCCATCAAAACTATATGGTGCCAAGCGGGGAGAGAATGAAAGCTAGTTTACCATTCTTACAGGCCCCCGTTTACGACAATTTGACACCAAAGAGTCCAAAGCAAAAGGACTATAAAGAAGGTGGTCAGGCAATGAAATTCCAGATTTTCAGTGGGATGCAAGATAGGCTCAAGGCGCTAACTTTCATCCAACAATTTGATGCAGCCTACACTGGAGGAAACTTTACAGAGTCTTCCAAGGTGCGGAAGGCAGCCACATTCTTAAAAGGCAACGCCTTGCAGTGGTGGACGACACTGCTGATGCAAGGATTAGCACCAACCACTTGGATTCAATTCAAGCAAGTCTTCTCATCTGCCTGGCTGACTAACACTTTTGAAGTGGGTGTCATGACAGCATGGCATAAACTGGATGCAGCGACATGTGAAAGCCTAGAAGAGTACAATAAGAAGTTTTGGGATGCACTACTGCCAGTGAGCTCATACAAGACAGTGCCATTGTCAGAACAGATTGAAAAGTATTGTTGTGGCTTATCCAAGGAGATCAGAGATTATTGTATCAAGACTCATGTTAGCAACATGACCCAGTTGATTGAGAATGCGACCATGGCCAATGCATTATTGCAAGGAGGGTCAGCTAGGTTCAAGGGAGCCACGAAGAAGGAAACTCATGATAAAGGAGAGCTCAAGAAGAAAGAGTTTCCTAAAAAGTTTTCAAGGGCAGACACTCCTCCTTCCAAACCTTTCCATGCGAAGAAGCAGTCTACAAAGAAGAACACAGGTTTTAACCAGAAATTTGATAAGCAAACACAGGGACAAAAAAGGGATTCTCTGGGAAAAACTTTTGCAGAGAAACAAGCTTTAAGGGAAGCTGGCAAATGCTTTATTTGTGCCGGTTACTCCAATCCTAGGCAAACTCCGACTGCAGATACAAAGCTATGTGGATACAGAGGAGTTCTTTATTATGCCTTTGGAAGGATGCACGTCCTATTAGGCATGCCTTGGTGCCACAGGAAGCATATTGTATTAGATGCCTTCAACAAGACCATTACTCTTGTACATAGGAATAGGACTCTCACTCTAGACGTAAAGCTTAAAGGAGAGTCTGTCCCCATAGTTTCAGCTTCTTCCATCACTTCTGTAATGAAAAGTCATCTTTCCATGTACTTGATTTTTGCAAAGTCAGTTAATGAAGTGGGAAGTAATGTTGCTGCACTAGATCAAAGTAGAAGAATTTTCTTGAATAAATTCCGTGATTGTTTCTCTGATGCCTTGCCGATAGAATTAACTCCTGAGAGACCTGAAGATCATGTCATAGATCTTATCCCAAGATCAAGTCCGCCTAATAGGCCACCTTACCGGGTTAGTGCAGCACAGCAACAAGAAATAATGGCCCAGGTTAATGAGCTTCTAGAGAAAAGATTGATTCAGCCCAGTAGTTCACCTTTTTGCTCACCTGTGTTACTTGTGCAAAAGAAGGATGCCTCATGGCGAATGTGCATAGACTATCGCTCTTTAAATAAGAACACGATCAAGAATAGATTCCCTATTCCGCGCATAGATGATATCCTTGATCGTTTACAGGGACCAACATTCTTTAGCAGGATAGATTTGAAGAGTGGCTACTATGAAATCAGAATTAGACCCAAGGATGTGCATAAGACTCCCTTTAGAACCACTTTTGGCCTTTATGAGTTTCTAGTGATGCCATTGGGATTAACTAATGCTCCTGCCACCTTCAACAGGATGATGGACAGAATTTTTCGTCCTCATAGAAATTTTGTTGGTGCATTCTTTGACGACATGATAGTCTTCTCAAAGAATGAAGAGGAGCATAGGGATCATCTTACAACGGTCTTTAAAGAGCTTCAAAATAACAGGCTACTTATTAATGGCAAGAAAAGTGAATTCTTTCTAGAGGAGATTCACTTCCTTGGGCATATGGTTTCAGGCAAAGGAGTCACTATGGATCCTGCAAAGATTGAAGCAATCGTATCTTGGCCAGATCTTAAAACTGTACATGATGTCCGGAGCTTTCTGGGGCTATGCTCTTACTACAGAAGATTCATTAGACACTTTGCAGAGATTGCTTCTCCATTACATGCAATAGAAAAGAAGAATGTTAAATGGCAATGGACACACAAAGAAAAATCAGCATTTAGATGTCTTAAAGAAAAGATGACTTCAGATCCGGTTCTTATTTTGCCCGACCTAATTAAGTCATTCATAGTGCAATGCGGCGCATGCGGCAATAGTATTGGTTCTGTACTTATGCAAGATGGCCGAGTAGTGGCATACGAAAGTAGAATACTTTCTGACACCGAGAAGGCATATCAAATCTATGAGAAAGAATTGTTGGCTGTGATTCATGCACTTTCTACCTCGAAGCACTACTTGCTTGGTGCTGATTTTGTAGTACAAACAGATCATCAAACTTTGAGATACTTTCTTACACAAGCCAAGTTGTCAGAAAAGCACATACGATGGGCGAACTTCCTATCGATGTTCCACTTTCAGATTATGCATGTGGAAGGAAAGAAAAATGTGGTGGCAGATGCTTTATCTCGCAAACCACAAGTGTCAGCTGTTTCAATTCCTTATCATCATGAACTAGATGATATGAAGGAACAGTACGCCGATGATGAAGATTTCTCAGCAATTTTTGAACATTTGATAAATGGTCAACATCATGACCATTATGTTCTCAAAGAAAACTTCATCATGATGCATGGCAAGTTATGCGTTACAAAGCAATTAAGGCAGAAGGTTTTATTAGAAATTCATGCACCACCATATGCTGGGCATCGAGGGATTGATGCCACTACCAAAGCGATAGAGACTTTCTTTTATTGGCCAGCTCTGAGACGAGATGTTGATGCATATGTCAGATCTTGCATAGTATGCCAAAAGGTCAAGTTTGACAGACAAAAGGCACCAGGGTTATTACAACCATTGCCAGTACCAGATAGGCCATGGGAAAGTATTGCTATGGACTTCATTTTTTATCTTCCAAGGACACCAACGGGGAATGATGGAATCTGGACAATTATTTGCAGATTCAGTAAACAGGCACACTTCAGTCCTGTCAGGAAGAAGATAAATGCAGAAAATATGGTGAAGATATTTATGCATAATATTTTCAAATACCATGGGATGCCACAATCAATCATTAGTGACAAAGACCCAAGGATGACTAGCCTTTTCTGGAAAGCATTGTTTGAGAATATGAGCACTACCCTAAAGTTCTCATCTTCTTTTCATCCCCAAACAGATGGCCAGTCTGAAGAAGCCAATTCCACTGTTTTGGATCTGCTAAAATGCTATGTTTCAGAGCATAAAGCATCATGGGAGAAGTATCTTCCACTTGTTGGGTATGCTTACAACAATACGGTACACTCATCAACTGGCAAAGCACCTTTCGAGATAGTGGAAGGTGGCAAGAAGATTCCTCCTATCCTGCATACAAAGGACAAGATTTTTGAGGCAAATCGTTATGTTCAAGATTGGCAAGAGGCTTATACAAAGGTAAAGCATGCTTTAGAAAAGTCCCAAACTAAATAGAAACGAGCCGCTGACTTGCATCGTCGAGAGCTCCTGTTTGAAAAAGGATGATTGGGTCTTACTACGCTTTGAAAAGGCACGACTGAGAAAGAGGAAAGGCAAGGAATGTTTATTTCCAAAGTTGAGTATGCGTTATTATGGTCCTTTCCAGGTCTCAGAGAAGATCAATGATGTGGCATATAGATTAAAATTACCTGATAGCTAGAAGATTCATAATGCATTCCCTGTGAGCCTTTTGAGGCCTTTTGTTGGTAATGTGCTAGAGGATATGCCTCCTGATGATCAGCCTGAAGTCGAGGAATTATATGAAATTCTAATTCCCGAACAGATTGTGGCGCACAAAGAAAGGAAAGTCAGAGATAAATTT
The DNA here is from genome assembly GCA_020310875.1 of Ceratopteris richardii. Classification (NCBI taxonomy): domain Eukaryota; kingdom Viridiplantae; phylum Streptophyta; class Polypodiopsida; order Polypodiales; family Pteridaceae; genus Ceratopteris; species Ceratopteris richardii. The sequence continues at coordinate 20,414,485 of CM035408.1, read as the reverse complement.
GTCAGAAGATACTTGGTGAAGTTTAGAAACTATTCACCAATGGATGCGAAATGGATGGAAGAGGAAGAATTGGCTGATTTTCCTCAGATTTTGCAGCTTTACAAAGAAGTTTTCCTCTACGACAATGCCATGAATGCTTTCGGAAAGCAAGATACATTATAATGCTTTCCAGTATTGCATTGCACAAGCCTTGAATAATGTATAGAGAATTGACAAAAGAATTTCAGTGCCTTGAAGTTGTACTTGTGACACTTCAGAGAATGGATTATACATGCTGTGATATCGTTGCTCTTGCCCTGTATTGCGTCCAGAAGCATGTATTAGAAAGGCTCCAAGTAAGCATATTTAACTACATTTATGCTAGGCTTGACTTGGGATGGCTTATAGTAGTGGATTTCCTATTTATGTCATCTGATCCCAAGTAGAACATGCGATGGCACTAACAACTTGGGGAATCCTGTTGTCGCCCTGTGTCATATGACATGCATGTCGCATGCAATCGAGGTCGCTTGCAATTTTCCAAGAGGGGGGTGTGTCACCAAGAGGTGATATTTTTACAGTTGCTTTTTCTTTTTGTATTTACGTATCTAATATACATATTTTCTCTTTTCTTTTTCTGGTTGAATTGCTTCTGTTTCTACCCTCTTAGGACTCTTGGATTAGGCTTGGACCATTGCATTGTTAAAGAAGGTGGCCATTGGGACAATGGGACTGATGGTTTACTTGAGCCTTGAAGCTTGCAGTGGTCAGCTAGTGGTCAGCTAGAAATGGCATTGAAGAGAGAAAGATAAGTGGGTCAGGTTAGTTGGTTTGGACACTGAAGAAGGTGCTGGACAGCATGTTTGGCTGAACTTGAAAATAGCACTCTTGTCAGTGGCCGACAGTTAAAAGTCATGGCATTGGGGTCTCCACACATTATCTGATGGGACACCAGTTATGAAAAATGCTCATAATAGCAGAGGGAATATAGATGACACAACTCCTAAATTTTAGGAAGTTGCTATTTTTGGACCTTGAAATCTGTTCGGGTCATTACCGGCGTAATGTTGAGGGGATCAACTATTCCCAAAGTGGGCATATCAAATTCCTAACCATCTAGGATATTTTTAGACTTGATTCAAAAATGTACAAAACTGCTCTAAATGGCTGCCAAGTGTCAAAAATGCACAAAACTGCCAGAAAGAGAACACCCCACGAGTATTTTTGGAGTGCTGGCTGCATTTTTTTGTGTGGATTTGCAGGTTTGAGCTCTCAGCAGGTGCACTTTCATGCCCCGCTCTATGTAGTGTGATACTCCGCACTCACACACCTCTCTACCTTTTCCATTCTCTTTTGGTATTGCCCTACACGAGGGCTGCACATATGAATGTACACTTTTGTGGGAACCTATGCTCGATTTTGCTGAGGCAAGAGCCTCTTGAGCAGGTACAGAGATAGCTAATTGCTGCTCCGCACTCACGTATCGGTGAGAGTAAGAGCCTCACCAAGCCAGCCCGGGGCACAAGGAACATCTGAAAACTGTTGTGCAGAATTTTCAGAGCTGAAAAACAGGAATTTGCTGGTTAGGAGTAAGACTGAGCTGTGTACACTTAGTACCAAGAAATTGTAAACCCTTCTCAGTTCTTGAATATAAAAGAAATACTGCAAGGGGCGCCAAACTTTGGGGCCAATGAGGTGTCGAGAGAGAGGAAGTGTTGAGGGCTGTCTATACAACCTGGACAATTATTGCATTCCAGGTGATCTAGTTTGTTGCAGAACTCTATTGATGGTAGGCCTTGAGCCGTGATATGTTGACCAGTGGAAGGGCCTCTCCTTTTAGCGTCTCTAACTCCACTGCACCCCAATTCAGCATTGTTTTAACTCGATAAGGTCCTTCCCAGTGTGGAAGCCATTTTCCCCTTACTTGTGTGTGGATTTGAGGTCTATGGAGAAGAACTAACATGCTTGCTTTTAGGTTATTGTTCCACAGATTCCGATCATGTGCTTCCTTCCTCTTCATTTGAGTCTCTATCAATTGTTTTGCAGCATGTAGACGTATCTCTTCCACTTTATGTAGTGCTCCAAGCCTCTGAGAGACACCACAATCTTTCTTTCCCTGCATGAATGCTACTTTTGGTGATCCATGTAGAAATTCAAAGGGTTCAATAGGCAATATCCCATAAACCAATTGGAATAGCGAATATCCAGTAGCTTCTTTGTAAGCTAATCTGTATGCCCATAGGGTACCTTGATAAGCAATGCCCCAAGAAGTGGGCTACAACATACATTCCTTCCTTAACATGGCAATCAATACCTTATTAGTGGATTCTGCCTGTCCATTAGCTCTTGGATAATAGGCACGAGAGATCCTATGTAGAATTCTGTATCTGTTAAAAATTTCTTGTAGGACCTTGTTCACAAAATGAGTAGCTTGGTCTGTACAAATTTCAAGGGGGCATCCAAACCTACAAATGATGTTACTATAAATGAAATCAGCAACAGTTTGAGCGGTGCAATCAGGGGTGGCAATAGCTTCAGCCCACTTTGTTGCATAGTCAGTGGCAATCAATAGATACTTTTCTCTTTTTGGAACCGACGGAGGGTAGATGGCCCTACGAAATCTAGCCCCCACTTCTCAAATGGTTGCCAAGAAGTGGAAATAATCAAGGGATTGTGCCTCTGCTTTGTTGGCTTGGGTCCACACCTCTGGCAAACATCACATGCCTTTCCCCGTTCATCTGCATCTTTGAATAATTTAGGCCACCATAAGCCAGCATCAAGTATCCTCTAACTCTTAATGTGTCCTCGAAGATGCCCACCACATGTTCCTTCATGTGTAGATTTAAGGACTTCCCTCACTTCTTCTTCTTCCATGCACTTTGTAAACCTGTTGTCTTTTCCCTGTCTATATAATTTTCCTTCAATGAAGGTAAAAGGTCTTCTCTTGATTAGCAATCTCTTTCTTTGCACAACACTTTGCCTTCTCTAGATACAATCCAGTTTTAATAAAATTCTTGATATCATCATACCAACCTTGAGCTTGTGCAGCGAACAAATTAGCATCTAGAAAATCATCATTGACTCCAATTGCTTGATCCATCATGTTGATCCTGGATAGGTGGTCTGCCATGACATTTTCTTTACCTTGTCTATGGACTACAGAAACATCAAATTATTGGAACAAAAGTAGCCACCTCCATATCCTCCAAGTTGCTTGTGGCTTGTTCAATAAATACCTGAGTGGTTGATGATCGGTGATGATAACAAATTTCACACCTAGCAAATAATGACGAAACTTTTGAATAGCGAAAACCATTGCTAGGGCCTCCCTTTCTGTGGTGCTATAATTTTTTTCAGCCTTAGTCAAAGTTCGACTAGCATACTGAATAGGTCTGTCAAGTTTGTATTCTTCACTGTGTTCAGCCAAAACTGCACCCACTGCATATGCACTGGCATCTACATGTGCATGAAAAGTATTTGACCAATCTGGTGTGATAAGAATTGGTGCAGCCACCAATTTGGACCTTAATGTCTGATAAGCATTCTCTTCTTCTTCTTCCCATTTAAAGGGCACTTCTTTACCTGTAAGTCTAGCCAATGACCTGGCTATCTCTGCATACATTTTGATAAATCTTATGTGATATCCAGTATGCCCCAAGAAACTTTGAATCTCTTTAGGAGATTTGAGTTTAGGCAACTTTAGTATAGAAATAATTTTATCGGGATCTGGAGCCATACCTTTAGCAGACACCACATGACCCAAGAGGGTTTCTTCTGTCACGAGGAAATGACATTTGTTTGGGTTTAGCTTTAGTTTAGTCTCCCTGCATCTCTTAAAAACATTCTGCAGTTGTCTCAAGTGATGGTCCAAGCAATCCAAAGGGGTCTCTTTGTGAGATCCTGAAAATGAAGAAAAGTCATCCATGAAAATTCTTAGTGTTTTCAGTAATAAGGGTCCAAAAATGAGGTTGACAGTCCTGTTAAAGGTGGCTGGAGCATTTCAGAGTCCAAAAGGCATTTTTACATACACATATGTTCCCCAAGGTGTGATAAAAGCAGTCTTTTCACGATCCTCTAGGTGTATGGATATTTGATTATAGCCACTAAAGCCATCCATAAAGCTATATAATGCATGTCCAGCCACTTCTTCAATGACCTGCTCTGCAAATGGCATGGGGAATCCATCTGGAATGGTCACCTTGTTGAGTGCTCCAAAGTCAACACAAATCATGATTTTGTTGGTATTCTCCTCCACATAAACAGCTTCAACATATTTTGGGTTAAGTCTATAACTCTTTCCTCTTATTGGTTTGGCTCCATCGACAAGAGGGATTCTGTGCTCTCCATAATTGGAAGGCACTCCTTCTAAGTCTTTATAATGCCATGCAAAAACATCTACATAGTGGGCCAAGAAAGATTTTACCTTTTCAAGGAGCTCTGGGTGGCTCCACAACCAAGTGGCCACCAAAACTGGACGATTATTTTCCTGAGTGCCTAATTGTATTTCTTTGACAGGGTTTCTCTCTACCATGGTGTCTTCATGCTAATCTCCAACCCTGTTTTCTTCCAATAGCTTTTCATGCATTGTTGCATAAGCAGGAGTGTTCTGGGTCTCAATATATTCCTCTTTGTCCTGCATCCATCCTGCAGGGATTTCTTGAATTGGTAAAGAACATTCTTCACTAGTATGTTTTACCTTGTCTTTAACTTTAGTAACTTCCTTCTCTCTTGTTGTTGCATCCTCCTCCAAGTTGTATTTGAGGGGTGTCTTCCTCCCCCTTCGGTGGTCTGTGATGGGTTCTCCCAATCCATCAACCTGAACTTTATCCTCATTTTCATCATAATATTTATCTGTGCAAGAATTATTGAGAAAAATTCCAAAACAAGAGGAAGAGTTGCTTGCTTGGAGCCAATTCAGAATATCTTCTTCTTCCTCGAACTCTACTTGTGGTTGGTCCTCCATTTCTGGTTCCATGCAAATACCAACTGATTGCATCATGCTGGTGTTCCCTTGATGATCTGGGCCCTCCTCTAAATGTATCTGTGTCAGTTCTTGCCCTTTCTCTTTGTACCCACATAGTGTCTTTACCCCAATCATGAACGACACTTGCATGCCTCAGCCATGGTCTTCCAATTAAGAGGGGAAATCCCCCTTCTACATGGGGCAGTCTTAATACCACAAAATCCAAAATGAAGAGATTACCTTGTACTTCCAACAGAACTTTGGGGATCACTCCCATTGGCCTTACTTTGCTTTGATCTACCAAAGTAACAGTGAAATTTGCAGGTCTTGAAGGGTGTAGTCCAATCTTTTTCATTGTATGTTCAGGCATCAAATTAATGACAGAACCACCATCCACAATAACTCCTTGAAACTCATGACCTTTGATAGAGACTCTCGGCTTAGGGCTCTTATAATCTGTAAGGGGTGCTTCCCCTACGATTTTACCTTTATGCATAACAGCAGCCTTTGCCGCTAAACTTGTGGTGGAAGCCTCATCAATTATCTGCAAGAGTTCTGACTTGAATTTCCCATCCATCTTTATTAAATCAAAAATACTCACCTCCTTTTTCATGGACTTGAGTAGTCTTGAAGCTTCTGATTCCTTAAGAGCATGGGCTCCAATTGACTTATCAAACTCCTCATGAGCCCTCTTGAATGCATGCCCAATGGCATCACTGGTACATATGAGATCTCCTTTTTGCCTTGTATCTACACATGTGGTGACTTTGTCTTCAGATGTCTCTTTGTCTTTATTCAATCCATTAATCCTTGATTCTTGACCTATTTCTACTTGAGCCTTCCCCTTGCTTCTTCTCTTCACTGTAAAAGATTCAATTTCTTCTAACTGCACCACCCTGGTAGATGGTGATGGCCCATTGACTTGATCTAACATTTCTTCTTTGCGCATAGAAATCATTTGAATGTGGGCCCAGATAAAGATGCTTGATTCTTAGGACAACAATTAGTATAGTGGTCTCTGGCCTCTAGGCAGTTCCTGCAAGGAGGGGCATTTTCTGGGAGAGTGCATCTACTTTGGTAATGCCCACATTCTCCACATCTAAAACAAATAATTGGCCTCCTTGGCCCATTTCTAAAGTTATCCCTATGTCTAGGGTTGTAATTGTTACCTTGTGTAGGTGCCACCGCCATCACATTTGCTGGTGGTAGGGCTCCTCCTTGTGTCCAATATGTTGTTGCAAGCATTCCTCTTGATTGACATTCATGGGCCTCATAACCAGCTTTACTGCATAGCAGGCAAGTTACACTTAACTGAGGACATTCATTTACTACATGACCTTGCTTGCTGCACATGGTACACTATAGTCCACTTTTGATGCCACCCCCTTTGAGTTCCTGAAGCTCCTTTCGAAGTTGAGCTAGTTCTTCTGCTTGGGCTTCCTCTTCCTTTTGTAGCTTCAATGCCTCAATCTCCCTCCTCAACTAAGTAACAGCATTCTCCTCCTCTTTATGGAGGCTTATTCCTTTTTAAGCCCTCCGGCTCTTTCCTTAGCTGGATTACTGGATCCTCCATTTCTGTAGAATAGGGTAGTTGAGAAGAACTTTCTCCATATTGTTGCTTTATTTGTTCCAGTCGTGTAGCTGTATTGATTAACTCCTCTATGGAGGCTGTTGAAAACATTAATTCCTTGATTTTACATTGTGTGGTCACTGGAGGTGGCTTAGCTAACCATTTCTTAATAAAGAAATCATGTGGAGGATCTGGCAGCTTAACCATTAGTGTCTTGGCCCTAGTTACAAACTCTGGAAACTTTTCACTGGGACCTAGTCTCAAGTTTTCTAATTCCTCTATGATTATCTCTGTAGTATTTCCATGCCGGAATTGAGTTTTGAATGCATCTTTCATTAAGTCCCAAGTGGTGAAATGGTTTTCAGCAAACTTGCTGAACCATTTATCTGCTTACCTTTCTAATGTGGCAGGGAAGAGTATCAAAAAGGCATCCTCTCTTTCCATCAAGCCTCTTGTTTTGCATAATGCTAAAAACCTCCTAATATGCTCGTCCGGATCTTCTTGAGCTAAGCCTTTGAAAGAAGGAAATTTTATATTTAATCTCGAAAGTAAAGTTTCCAAATCTACCTGGGCTGCCATATTCTTTACTGATGATGTCGACGACAGTGGACTTAATGATCTTCTAACCACCTTCCTTCTCGTGGCTTTGCAAGTGACCCTCAATGTTTGGGACCCAGTTGCGGTCATGAGCTGTTCATAATCCTCTTAGTATGAGATAATTGATAAGAATATTTACCTCTTAACCCAATGAAGTAGTACTGCCGGCACTTGAATAATGCTTCTCCACACTGCGATATTTCTTCTCCTATGCTCAAATCTCCTTGGAGTCCCACCGAGCGTGCCAAATTTTGTTAGGGGATTCTTGTGCGAAAAGGGATTTGAGTGTTTGTAGGAGAAAAAGGAAAGATAAGAAGAAAGATACACACTGAAAGCCCCTGTCGATTAATTATAAGAAGATAAATACAATGGTGATGCACAATACAATCCAATGCTTCTTTGCAAAATCCCATAGAGTGCACAACCACAAAATACAAAATACCCAATGGTCTTGTTTCTGCCGGCCTTCTCTACACCAGACCTCCACCTTCTCCAAGCCTGCACTGGTGCACACCTTGCACCAAGCTTCCAATAAGGGGGAGGGATGGACACCTTCTGTCGGCATGCGCACAGCTTCAATGGGACATTGGGATCTTTGGTTGTAAGCTTGGCGCTTCTCTACACACTTCTTAGTCGCTCTTCATGCACACCTTGCACTTCACTTCTCTGCGTCGCACACTGTGTGTCTCTTGCACTTCTCTCTCTTGCTTAGCTTAGACTCTGCTTACCTTGCTCTCCCTCTCTTTTAGAATAATGCCTTTCCTTCATTTTTCTAGTGTCAATTCATGTACTCTCCTAACTGCTAGGGCCCCCTTGATGTCCCAAGATCGTCCTCAAAAAGTGACCAGCCAACGAATTCTTATTTTGTCCTGTAGTGATTGGACCATACACTTTTACTTCTGCGTACGCCACTTCACATACCTTTGCCTTTTAATTCTTCAATGTACACTTAAGAACACTTAAGAGAGGGTTCACATGAACCTTCCCAACACTTTGGATCGGGACCTTAGAAATACATTGCAATTCTTCTTCACACGGTATCTTGGTCACTTATTTGACTTTGACATTTGTATCAAGAATGAGCGGAGACCGGAGTAACACTATCCACATTCACCTATTCAAAAACAAACAAAAAACACAAAAAATATGATCAATAACATGTGATATGTCCATTGTCATATCAAGATTCAAACCATAAACATAAACTAAGAAACACTAAAATTGAAAATTAGTATGTAGTATGTACTAATGGATTATGATCCTTAGTACTTACTTGACGTGCCATAGGCATTTGATGCATGGTCCGTAACATGTGTAAATTGAAGAGATAGTATACAAGTCCCTAATTGTTTTGTGCTAAGTTTGTTATGTATTTTGGTATGGATGAGGGAATAGGCATACCAATTCCTCTCAGATGCTCCAAAGAGCAATCCTACAACAAAAAATACAACAAAAGAAAACAAATTAGTACAAAAAACCATCAAAATGATTTATCATTTAACATGTTAGAATTTTGAAATTTGAACATACTACATACTTGTGCAAGAACCCGCATAGCTATCCTTTGGGGTAGAGGCATTTGATAGCCAAAACTCTCTCACCAAAAAAGAGAACACCATGAATAGACCTCTTCATCTACTTCCATCTCTTCTCCACCAAATAGAGTATATCATCTCTCTTGGGTGTGCTATCAAGAATATCACTACATAGTACATGGAGATCCATAAAAACATAAAGATTGATTAGAATACAGTATGAATTTTCAAATGGGAATTTAAAGGCTAACTCAACTCATAGATACTTAGAATATAATAAAGAATATGAATTTATAAAATTACCATGGAAGATCACATGGTTCATCAAGAGTGGTGCACTTCTTTATTTCCTCAATCGCCTCTTTCATAAATGATAGAGAACACCTATTGTGGCACCCTCCATGTCCGTCATAAATAATACCTTATACAAAGGTAAAATTGCAGCAATAATACCATAAACATTTTTCCAAAATGACTCCCTCAAGCATAACCTTTGGTTAGACTTAGCCTCTTGTTGTTGTGCAATGGGCTCTCTATCCATCCATTCTTTAAACCCATCTGAGACTACCGTCTTTTGAAGCTTATTTTGAACCTCATAAAGACGGACCAAAAGTATCCACATAGCCACAAATCGTGTTTTTGATGGCTTTCTCAACTCCTTATCCGAATATGACCAAAAAATAGCAAGAGCCCTCACCTTGGAGTTGATAAAGTCAACTATGGATGTAGCTTCTGAAATAATGCTCTTGATCCATTCCAACTTGCCAATGTCTTCCACAAGGAGATCAAGGCAATGAGAAGCACATGGGCTCCATACTATGGATGGAAACTCCTCCTCTAACTTTCTTCCCATAGATGCACAATTTGAAGCATTATCGATCACCACTTGAATGACATTTTGAGGTTCAATCTATGGGAAAGAAAAAAAAAAATCATGTTAACAACAAGTTAATCAAGACTCAAGTCACATATTACACACACACACATACACATAAAAAATATGAATCATTTTTTTTTATTTTTATGAATAAAATAAAAAATCAAATTACCTCAAGTATGGCACTACGAATACATGAATAAATGAAGCTATTGGTCACCTTCTTTCCTTTTACTCCCGCATCCACCGCTCGTACTAAATAAGTATCAAGAGGACAAGATACAAGAATGTTAATAATCCCCCTTTTTTTATGATCACTCCATCCATTGGAGAGAATAGAGCATCCATATTTAACCCAATCGGCATGCACGGGTTCTAAGGATTTATCAATCCTCTCTTTCTCCTCATCTAATTTCTTTGTCCTTATATCATTGTATGAAACTCCGTACCAACCTTCACACTGGCTTACATTAGCTATTGCTTTCACCATGCATTTCCATCGATCCAACCCAAGCACATTAAATGAAAGATTGCATTCAATGCCGGTTCGTGCAATCTCAATTTCAGTAAGCCTTTGTCTTTCTCTAAGAAAAGTTATAGTGCCAGATACACCACCCAATGTTTGTGCAAGAGTAAGTTGTCGTGAGCTTGTACTAATGCCCATTCCCTTAGCTTTCTTGGACACATCCACTTCATCATGCTCACATGAACTCATTGTGGGTGCCACCGAAGCTAAACCAATAGAAATCGATGGACAATTACCTCTTTCAGAGTCGACACAATATGATGAAACCACTTCATTTTCAGCAAAAGATCCCTTTCTCCTCTTTAATGGAAGGTACTTGCAACGACATTCTTCATAGATATTATCGGGGATTTTGGTGCATGGGGCAGACTCTCCTCCCAATTTGCAAAGGTGGATAAGAAGATGTGTGACACTAGATGTTTGAATCCTCCCACAATATTTGCAATGCCAACGACATACATTTGATTTGTCTTTCACTCTCTCATAGGCAACACAATGCTTAGAGAAAGCTTCATGAAGAGAAGGAACCATTGATGAGGTGGAAAAACAAAAGGGGGCGCTGAAATTGCTTATGGATGTTAGTGGGCCACGGAAAACAAGAGGGCAAAGCTCTCTTGTGTTGTGAGTGTCCACAACTTAGAGGATGGCTAGCTAATAGAGCTTGGAGAGGTGGCTGCTGAAGTTGAACATGCGCCGGAATTGCAAGAGAATGCTAACCATTCAAATGGAAAAGTGATTCTAAAATCACTAAAAACCCCATTTTTTTTCGAGCACGATCGGAAGTTTTCTGACTGTACGGATCGTACGGGACGAGACGGGATGGGTCGTACGATATTTCTCGTACGATGTACGAGTCCAACTGTGGTTCCATTAGACCCTCATTTGGTTCAGAACCAGAGGGAAAGGAAGTCCAGTCCTTTTATCTTCGGTATCTGATCAGTAGTGGAGGCACTGGCCTACGTTCCAGTGGAGGCACTGGCCTACGTTCCTTTGACTTGGGAGGGAGTAAAGTCGTTGAAGGATTGGATTCTTGGTATTCTTCTGCAATTTGTCAACATCCACTACCCTAAGGGCCTTCAGTGGAACAATGGCAACAAAATCAAAGACATACTTAAATTTGATTTTTTTTTTTATAAGTAGATTTTCACCTTAAGTTCAATCACAAATGGGGCATTGTATCGTCCTCGATTAGATGGGTGATTAAGTTCAAAAAGCATCTAGCAATCAAGAATCATAAAAACAAGAACCCCCCTCACCAGTTTAGACACAATATGATTTTTGTCCTACAAGGAAAACAAATCCAAAGTAAATATATCCCCCATGAAGGGGATGACACGCTCCTAGGCTTGTTTTCTAACTCTCCTTAATCCTCTTATAATTTCCTTCATTTTTTAAGATTTAAGTCTTTTTCTTTCTTTTATTGATAGTAGGATCATATATTTAACAAAGTCCCTATAGTTGTGCACCATTCAACACATGAATTAGAGTGCAATAGAATTCAAATTGGAGGGAGAAGAGGTTTATTGTTTTGTGTCCTAAGATAAAGACACTTGTAAGTGCCCCAAAACTTACCAAAAAGAAGGAAAAAAAGAAAAAGGGAAAAGGAGGAGAAGTGGGGAAAGATGTCTGGGGATGTGTGTGCGCTTTTCTTTCTTTGTTGGGGTGTGTGGAGGTGTTTTCTTTCTTCTTTTTTTGTGGGGGTTTTTTTCCCCTTTTTTTCCCGGGGGGGGGGGGGGGGGGGGGGGGGGGGGGTTTTGTTGGGTTTTGGGGTGTGTGTTAGTCAGTCCCATGAGCATACAGTACTTTTCAGATCGTGAAAAGGCCTAGTTCACATGAAGGTAGTAGCCTCCATAGTTTTTGCCCCAGCCACAAAACAACACTGATTACCTTCTAGATACCAGCTCTATAAGGAAATGCAAAAATTCTGACACACATGTAAAGCAGTTGAACGAGAGGAGAAAAGATTATTGGCAAGAGCACAAAAGCCAGCATTGAGTAGACTTGTAGAAGAATGAACTCACATATACCAGATCTTTAGTGAAAACTCTATTTGTACTAAGGCTTCCACAATAGAACCATTTCACAGCATTAAGCAATTTTATGAGGACTGAACAGAATACCTTTCGGGATATTGACATGTGATCCAAAATCACAGTGCAGTCTGCACTCCGACCAAATGAAATGCTCTCTTTATCCAGCAACAAGCTTCCAATGAGGTCTGCTTTCTGCAAAAGACATTAAAAAGTCACCTTCATTTTGCAGACTACAGTGTGATCATCGAAATAAGACACTACACCTTTAGCACATCCAAATGCCAAAGTGAGCTTGATGGCCCTGTTTGGATGTGAACATTGACCCTCTCTGTCCGCAATAAATCAGAGTATTCGTGTAAAGCAGAAACAAATCCTGGATTGGGGTTCACCTTGCTCCTTTGGTCCCTTAAGAAGCTTCAAAAAATCAAGATATTATTAGATCGAAACTTTAATAACTCAAGCTCTATTCATAGAATGTCATATTCTTCTATTCATATACATCCCATGATTGATCTAAATCATACAAGCAAAATAGCTGCAATTATTCCACTCCATGCATATATAGGTCATACAGCTATCATTTGAACATTTTTCCAGTACGTCATAGATAACTACTATCTATTTCTTACATGTTTCATCAACAGGTGTGAGATATGAAAGAGAACATGAGTTTTGGTATATGTCATAATTTACCAATAGTCATCTTCAGCATGATCTGTGAATATATTGTCTTTTCCTTATTGATCTCCAAAATAATTACTAACACCCTTTTATCATACACACAGCAGCCGAGAACGTAAGTAATGGGTGGAAGGGTATGTATAATATGCATACAAGATGTCTTTGATCTTAAGTCCAAAAACATAAAAACCATGAGCTACGCATGAAAAATACAAACTACGCAATATACAGATGGATAAAAATATAGGCAGACAGAAAGATAGACAGTCCTCTTTTTCTTTCTCTTAAGCATCTTTTCCTTTGGTTTCTTTTTTTCACTGGGTGGGTGGGTGTGGGGGGTGTGTGTGTGTGTGTGTGTGTGTGTGTGTGTGTGTGTGTGTGTGTGTGTGTGTGTGTGTGTGTGTGTGTGTGTGTGTGTGTGTGTGAGAGAGGGAGAGTATGTACGGTGTTTCAATTCAACATATGAGAAGGTAAAAGACAAAAGGAATCTCCCTTTGCTTGCACAACATAGTGTCGAGCATACAGAATGTAAGTTCCTACAAATTCTCGCAGTAATAATGGGTTGCTGAGTGATAATAGACATATGTTATAGATATCTTTTTTAAAGCTAAAATTTGCTTCGGAAGAATATGCATAGGATATCTTGGCAACTCGTGCCATATAAATATCATTTCTAAAGACATATTTTTGCTTCTCAAGAATAATGCAATTCTATGTGGCTTTCTTCCTGCATCTTTTGATGGAAGTATGCATAGCTTACTTCCATCAAAAGGCTAAAATTTGCTTCGGAAGAATATGCATAGGATATCTTGGCAACTCGTGCCATATAAATATCATTTCTAAAGACATATTTTTGCTTCTCAAGAATAATGCAATTCTATGTGGCTTTCTTCCTGCATCTTTTGATGGAAGTATGGGTCGTAAAGATATGCATAGCTTAGCTTGTAGAGATTGCAATTCTAACCTGGATAATATACTTGTAAAAAGAAAACCGTAAATCAAAAAGCAGGTATCGCCATGATGAGTGTATCATGGTAACCTGAATGGGTAGAAGAGTTCGGTTCGGACCGCCGGGAAACGGAGCTTCCGAGTTTCCAAGAATATGTATATGTATATGTATATATCTACATCTCCATCTAGCACAACAAGAGCGAATGAGGCATGACAGCATGGCTATGAACAAAAACCAAGCTTGTGCGGATTGCAACTCAATAATTTGCCTTTGCGTCTCTACAAAGAGTGAGTGAGAGTGTGTGTGTGTGTGTGTGTGTGTGTGTCTGTGTGTGTGTGCGCGCGCGCACACATGTGCACTTTGTATGTATGTATGCATGCATGATAAATGACGAAAAACGGACCAATCTGAAATCCATTCCAAACTTGTACTTCCAAAAAGTCCGGTATAAAGTCTAGAAATATGTTTTAAAGGCTTCAAATTACCCATTAAGATCCTCGCCAAGAAGTCTTGAATGGCAAAGACACTTAATGCAAAGAAAGTTTCAGCAAATCATGATAAACAAAAAGTTTTCTAAAGAATTCAAATGCTCCAGGGCAACGAGCAGCCTAAAGGAGGAGGGGAGTATAAGAACAATAAGGATTTGAGGAATGCAAATGCTGGTTCCTGATATGGTGGGGCCTGGGCTATACCATTCTATATCTGATCTGTTACCTTCTTTCAATTCAATCTGAACTATCTTGCTCTCATGAAGACCGAATATCTTCTCCACCATCAAAGGTAACAGCTCTCGTAATTCATGTGTGGAATCTGGATTGAGGGAGGTTGTTGCTAGTTTACTTCCAATCATTAAAAGATTGCACTAAAATTGTGAGAAGCTTTTATTGTTACAAACCCCATTACTTACTTCAATGCATCATTCAGGCCCCAGTGTTTGGTACGCATCAAATAGGCTGCACAAACTGTTGCAGATCTGCTAGCTCCAGCCCCACAATGAATCAGTACCCTTTTTTGTGCACATTTGGCTGCTTCTATAAACTCATATGTTTGCTGAAAATGCTGGGCAATGTCTGCAGATGGAGCATCTGATATGCATGGGGGTCAGCTACAAGTAATAACACACAAATGCAGTAACTAACTGTACAGCTACTGAAAAAAAGGAAAACTTTATCAAGATCAACTGGCTTGATATTTGGACGAGCGGATGCAGATACATGCCATTTTAATCAAAATGACAATGATGAATTCAACAGATTATAACAACGTGAAATGCAAAATATAATTAGTCAAATGATAGATCTCCCACAATGTATGGAAAGGAGACATGCCAGTATAGAACTTCATAAACTTTTAACAGTTTTTCATAGCATCAAAGAACACAGCTCTGTCTTTGCTATGGAGGTCCACTATGCTGCCAACTGTGCAATTCAATCAGATAAAGACAAGAAATATGGAATATATATACCTTCTAATTCGATATACATATGGACAAAGGACTTTGGAAGTTTCAGTGGTTCTGTATGAATTGACAGGACATGGGAAATTTGTAGTTCTCTTAGACGATCATAAGATGTTGCATGAGACATATCACCAAGAAACAGTAGTCCAGGAATTATCTGCATCCCGATTACTCTGTGAGAAAACATGAGAGGTAAAAAAACCAACGACAAACACAAAAGCCTTGGGAATGAAAATGTTTCACCTCTGTCGGATAACTCTCAATTCGTGTGGCTTTCATTGATTTGGTGACTAAAAATGGATAAGCATTTGCAAAAGAAGTGAAGCCATCATCCTCATCTGCAAACACAGAATGCACCTACATTAAAGTTTGGCATTGCTACTATTTGTTGCTAGGTCCATTGATCCCCCTATTGGGTGTTCTTCTATTAGGGTTCCAGTTTGGCCCTAAAAAATCCCAAAAAATTTAAAATTGGAAAAGAAATATGAAAAGTGATCTCTAATTTTGCCTTAGCATTTTTTTTTTTAGCGATTAGAAAACATAATTTTTTTTTTTTAAAAAGCTATAAAACATGATTTTTTTTTTGCCTCATGTTTTTTGCACTCTGCCTTTCTCGATTTCAATGCTTTAGTTTTTTTCCCTCTTCTCTCACATCTTTTACTAGTCACATAGCCCAAGGGAATAGATTTATGTTTTTCCTTTCTCTCTATAAATATCTACCCACATATCAAGCCCTTAGTTGTGTGCTGACTTTTTATCTCAGATGATTTCTAGTTTTTAGTTATATGGTTCCACTTGAAGTGGCCATGTATTCACCTTCAAGTGTGTTGATCTTCTTCAACTACTATTCATTCTCACATGTATCTGCTCCAACTTTACTCATATGATTGTATGTCATAAAAATTCATCGACCTCAAGGTTACCTTCTCAATTCTTGGAGTCCAACCTCGTGTGTTCTTGTTATCAAATACTTTTTGTTCATCCTCGCAATCAATTCACAGTCAAAAAATTATAAATTCATAATCATAAGCACAATCTCATTCTGTGTTCAATTTGTGTTTTGTATTTCTCCTCTATGCGTATAATTATTTATATATCTCAAAATTGGCATCATTGTAGAAGCAACAGTTGATGCATCATGCAACCCATCATCGCATTTAATCAAGGGGATTGAATATGATCTTCATGGCTTCATTGGAGGGACGGCATGCTCATATTCTGTCTTTATCCATTTTTCCATCAACAAGTTCAGGAGGAATCATGCATATGATTCATCTTTATCCATTCTAATTTCAGACTATGAGGTTTCTTCATCAATCTCAACTCATGTACTTTTGTGGCATAAACTCAATCAATTTCTCAACTGCAGCTCAATCATCTCAATGTATTCAACTCACTTAGGGGTTCATCTCCAAAACTAAATTCAGTTGTCCCCACTCATATCTTAATTTCAAATGATTTGGATCAATTTCTTAATTTCAGCTCAAATCTCAATTATTCATCTCAGTCATAAGAGTTCACCTCAATAAATCGATCTAGTTGTCTCTGCTCAAATCTCAATTTCAGCTTTTCAACACTTGGACTTGGTTCAAATGTCTCAAGCTTCGCAATCCTTGGTTTTTACTTTAACTTCAATTGAAGTACCCATTCATATGCAAAGGTGGATTTTTATAAAGACTCTAGTAAGCTTTCTATTCATCCCATGTGAAGATTATATCTATTTACATGTGGTACTATCATCATCAGAAGCAATGGATAAAACCTCATGGTTATCTCACTCAAGGTAAAACATCTCATCATCAATCCTCTTTTGTCTGTTGTTCGATTATAGCATCTAATTGCTCAATTATCCTATTATCTCATAACCAATCAGGAGGAACTCTTTGATAATTGTCCATTGATATTCTACATTCTCCATCAATAATCCTAAAATCCGAAAAACCCTATAAATTCAATATAAAGGAAATGGAACCTGATTTTTGCCCTAGTTCATTGTTCAAGGACCTCAAAAAAACATATAAAACATAATCATGTTTTTTTTATTCTCTTTCTCAATTTTGGCATAGCAATTTTTTCCTTGTTTCGTACCCCTTTTAAGCCACATAGCCGCACTTTTAGCCACATAGCCAAAAGATCCGATTGAGCAATTCTCTCTCTCCATAGAATTTCTTTTTCCTCTCTCCACACATATCAAGCACAATGCAAAACATTGGTGATCTTTTTAATAAAAATCGTTTTCAAAATGTCTAAGCATCCTAAACGATTTAAATCTCCCCCCTCCCCCCCACACACACACACACTTGAAAGGGGTTCATTCTGGAGCATGGCCTTAAATGCTCTCCGAAGTGATTGATGTTGGTGAGTCTCTCAAGGTTTCTCAGAAGCTCGTTGCGTTCAGCCACCTTAACATTCATCCTCCAAGCTCCAACCTCCGGCTCAGTGGGCAGCAATGGCAGTATAGGACTTAGTCTCTAGAGTCCCATCTCCAGTGACTCCTTCCAGCTTGCATGAGAGAACCTCTTCTTCATGGGCTACAGTTGTCCATTTTGGCATGACTAAACTTATATACTTTCATGATGATCATTGATGTTTTATGTATCTTGTTATGATTAAACTTTATTCATGTATCTTGTTATGTTATTAATTCATTTATTTATCTTGTTCTTGTGCAATGTGATTTATGACTTCAAGTTTATTTGTTGTCAGTTGATAATAGATATTCAATGTAATTTGTCTTAATACTTTCTCTTGATCATGAAATCAAAAACATGAATCATGAGTTAGTCAGTCATGAATGATGATAGGTCATATGCGCCATTGACCATAATACATACATTGTCCTACGTATCGATATGTCATAGAACACCTCTCCATTGACTATTATGATTTTATGAGTTTTAAGTTATTAGTATGCAATGTATAGTAGAGTATACACTTAGGTTCCCCAAAAAAAAAAAAAAATCATTCCTATTTTTATGTGAAATGATATAAGCCCACTTTTAAACTATAATTTAAGACCTCAACTTTGTACTATGATATCAAGGCATCAGTTGATGTGATTTTTATGAAAGCTTTGCTGAATAGTTTCATTGAGAGCTGCTATGTATTCATCTTCAAGTGCTGCTACGCATAACTACTATGTATTCTCTTTAAATGTTGCTACACACCATTGTCGAATGGTCTGTTCCTTGATCTCCCTGTGAACTCGGAGAAGATCATGTGGACCAAGCACAAACCTATCTACTCGACAACCAGGACAGCTACCTGCATATACTCGAAATATCTTTGAATAATCAAAATATGCAGCCCCTGGCAAAAAGGCCATTGGCACTAAATAGATCTATAACTTGAAATGCAAACCTCATGGTAGTATTGATCGCTACAAGGTTAGGCTTGTAGCCAAAGGTTATGCTCGAGAGAAGGGCATTGATTTTGATAAGACCTTTGCCCCTACATGTCACACCTTACAAGACAATTGTTCATAGCATTTATACACTTGCAGTTCATAATGATTGGAATGTAAATCATGGATATTAAAACTGCATTTTTGAATGGTGATTTTCATGAAGAGGTTTATGTATTTCAAGCTGGTGGATTTTTGCAAAAGCGGCATAAAAACAAAGTGGCATTGTATGGATTAAAGCAAGCACTACGTGTTTAGTATGAGATGATACATGCCTACTTATTAGCACATGGATTTCAAAATAGTCCAACTAGAAGCACCTTGTATGTAGCACATGCAGATGATGTACTTCTTATCGTTGTGATGCTCACTAGTCCTATTTGAGATGCATATTTCAAATTTTTAAGGATGATTTGCATGCATCACTATTTGGGCATTCAATTTATGCAAGTTGATTGCAGTATCATATTGTGTGTCAAACTAAATACATTGATATTTATTGCAACATTTTAGCCTTGAAGATTGTAAAGCTATTGCCACTCCTATGGAAACAAGTTTATGAGTGAGAGTTCAAGATTCCCAAGATGCATTTGAATGGTTGGATAGATGTGCATAGACATAATGTCTACAATATTTTGGTCTCTTCATGCAAAGGCATCATGTTCTTGAGAGCCATTGATGCTTCTTCACCTAGCACAATCCCGACAAATGAATTTATTTGGAAGCATATACGAGAAGCCATTATGCATCATCAAACCGATTTATTCAGTTTTGCGACTCACTCATATGGAGGTAAGCACCATGGATTATTAAATGTGTTCATAGATAGGATTAGACAATCCTTTCAAAAAATATGATTCTCTCTTTAGATACATAAATATTTACTCTTGAATTTTTTGTTTGTTTTATTATTATTATTATTATTATTATTATTATTTTTATTTTTATTATTATGATTATTATTATTATTATTATTATTATTATTATATATATATATATACATACATACACACACATATACATATACATATAAATATATGCACGTGCACACGCACGCGCTCATAGATACATACATACATACATACATAAATACATACATACATACATACATACATACATACATAAATACATACATACATGCATGCATGCATGCATGCATGCATGCATATATATATATATATATATATATATATATATATATATATATATATATATATATATATATATATATATATATATATATATATAAGTTAACAATTATCCAGATTTACGAATCCAAGGTAGAGAATGCATAATGCAATGTCATGACTCAAATGTATGATGTACCATGTGACATGTGCAATGTGCATAATACATATTACACAATGCATTGTAAAACGTAATGTACATATTACATAATGCACTAAAAGTCAACACTTATGGAATATGGATGCAATGATAAATCATCAATCATCAATTCATCAAGATTCAAGATAATTATCAATTGATTAATGATTCATTTTGTATTATATGTAAAGATCAATTCATTTATGACCATATCTACCAAGCTATCATGGATATTGGTGTAAAAAAAGTAATCCAAGTGATCACAAATAATGGAAGTAATTGTGTGGCTACGAGCAAACTTTTGGAAGAAGAATTCCCATCTATTGTGTGGACACCGTGTGTTTCCCATTACATTGATTTGCTAATAGAGGATGTGGGGAAGATACCATGGATTTATACCATTTTTACCACTTGCTTAAAAGTGGTCTCTTTGTTCACAAAGAGAACAAAGTTGCTTACTTTATTTAGGTTTTTTAGTAATATTTACTTGGTGAAGCCTGCCAAGATGAGATTTGCATACATGTGCATAGTCATGGAGAGATTAACAAGAGTAAGGCAAGCATTGACGCAGACAATTGTATCACCTGATTGGACAGCTTGGGATGGACATACTACTCAAAGGGAAGAACTTGTACGAAGGACATGTTTGGATGATAGTCTATAGAGGGATGTGGAGGGATTAGTGCGGGCTTTACGATCCTTATATTCACTCATACACATAATAGATAGAGAAGACTGCATACTTGCACTAGGATATGAGTTCATGGACTGTGCCAAAGAGTCTATTCAGACATGTCCTTATTTGACATTGGAGACGTAAATATATTTTATTTTTTAATGTGTATGTGAATGTCATATTTATGTATGTGACATATGTATGTCCATTGTGTATGTCACATGTGACATGTGTCATGTGTGTATGTACTATATGTATGTCACATATGTGTGTAATATGTATGTCACATGTGTGTATGTGTATATCACATTTGTGTATGTGTATATCACATTTGTGTATGTGTATATGCATGTGTCATGTGACATGCGTATATGGCATGTGTGTGTGACATGTGTATATAACATGTGTAATTATTATATGTATGTATGTAATTATGAATACATATATGTATGTGACATGTATGATAAGTCATGACATATGTGATTGTTTATGTGGTATGTGGCATGTCACATGTGCATTCAACATTGTTATTTTTTTGGCTTCTAGCTTAAATTGTTTTCTATCCATAGGATAGAGGAAATAAACGGAATACGGAGGAAGAGGTGGGATTGATTCCATCACCCTATACGTGGGATGGCCAATCTACTACACCCTTTATGGAGATCCTCAGAGGAGTCATTGGGACTTTTTGGTAGAGACACTACATGCTTGAGAAGCATGCAATTGATGTTTGTGACATGGTCAGAGAAATATGATGTTGGTACGCCTGAGTTAATAAGTAATGGCTCACTAGTAACTCATTACTCTTGAGTCTTTATTTTTTTAATGAGCTCTTTAATTGATTAAAGATTTCTCTTTTTTCTTTTTAATTATGCAAAGACACTTGGCCATTCCCATATTTTCATAGGACTCTAGTGTGAGTCGTTGTGAAAGGAATTGAAGTACATGGGCCCTCTTCCACACAAAGAAGAGGAAAAGGCTATCTATATTGCAGTTGGAACGGCTTGCCTATTGCCATAGCAACTTGCATTTATTGAAGCGTGGTGGTCACTCAACGGAGGTGCGACATGTCAACATCGATGACCTTGACATTGAGAGGGTCCATGACATGCCTACCATTCACGCAGAGAACCTTGATCTATATGACATGCTTTATCAGGAGTCAAGCGTGTTGCAGCATGATACAAGGGAGTCTCGGACTTGTCCTAGTCGAAGTGCATGTACTCTCTCATGACCTAACTTTTTAAATTTTAATTGATTAAATGTTCCATGAATTATCACGACTGATTCTTGAATTATGATGAGTGATGGTGCAATGCGAATTTAGAATGACAAATTTGGCTGTTGATTAAGTTTGGGAGTTGATTATTTGTGCAATGTGAATTTAGAATGACAAGTTTGAACTTTGAAGTGACGAGTTTGACATATATACAGTGTACACTCAGCACTAGTGATAGTATGTGACTTTAGGTACTATGTAGTAGCTAGCATCATGCATGTAGTGACCAATGACCACTAACTAGTCATATATGTAATTACTACTATCTATAATCATTAATGTATAATAAGCATGTGTACTATGTAGTATGTACTTACTAGTAACTAGTAACTACTATGTACTCAAGACTCGAGAGTCAAAGCTCACATCATACATGTCACTGTTCATGTGCTTATAACTGATTATATATATATATATATATATATATATATATATATATATATATATATATATATATATATATATATATATATATATATATATATATATATATATATATATATGTGTGTGTGTGTGTGTGTGTGTGCACGCGTATATTTTGATATATGTATCTAAATCATCATATATTGGCTATAAGTAGCCTAATGTGCCAATTTTTTTAAAAGCAAAAGAAAAGAACACATTAGCAATGTCTTTGCAATGTCTAGGGCAAAACTTTGCTATGCATTAGAAACATGTTGCCTTGGACGTTGCAAAAACATTGCGAACAACCTTGTTCAGGAGACACAATTAGAGTTTGTATCTTGCTCGCAAAAATATGGTACCTCTTCTCCCACATTGGTATGTCTTATGTACTATACACTTACAAGTCACTACTTAGTACCCACTCATATTTATTTATACACTACACATATGAAAGAGGCCGCGGAGAGCTACGTCGTGGTCTTCTCGGTTGCTCTAAATGCCAAGGGAGTGGACTACTGCACAGTTGAAAAAAGTGCATTTTTTATCAAAAATAAAAAACGTTTAGTACTTGAAAACATACTAATCGTTTTTTTACGTTTTTTTATCACAATTTGCATCATAAAAACGTTTTTTATAACTTTGGGCGCATAAAAATACTTTTTATTGACTTTGGACCATCAACATCAATGTTTCTTGGTTCATCAACACTGATGTTTCATGATCCATGGAAATAAGTTATGTTTGAACTTCAATGTTACAGTTTTTGAATGAGCAAAAACTTACAAGTCATGACAATCGTTTATATATTTTTCCCCTTTAATGTAATGAAATGTATGTGATCACTATCCCATACGAATCATGGTACATATTAAAATTCAAATTCATCATTCAATCTCAAGTTTTTAGCTTTTAAATCTCATGTCTTCTAAGTCCATTGAGGATAACCATGATATTGCATACCTACGAGTCTACACCCATAGGCCGCAGCGTGTATTATCTTCTATAAGCTAGTAGTCTGTAAATCAAAAATTTAAGTGTTTTTAACATTACATAGGTAAAGGAATGTTAGATATGCATTAATCATGGACTATTATAAACAAAAATTAAAAAATGTTGCGAAGAAATATAATACTCGTTTTTTATTTCCATTTTGTTAGTACTCTACGTACTAAACGTTTTAAAACTTGTTTTTAAAACTCGTTTTTAAAACTCTCGTTATACTATGCTACTGCATGAGGAGAGAAAAAGTAGAGAGAGAAACCTGCGCAGAAATTTGGAGAAGAAGATGTGCCTTCCGAAGATGTTAATATCTCTCTCTCTCTCTCTCTCTCTCTCTCTCTCTCTCTCTCTCTCTCTCTCTCTCTCTCTCTAGGTTTTTAGCATTGTAACTTGATTCAAATTCTAATTTGTACACATTTTAGGACTTTTTACATCAATCATTGTACACATTCATGAACAATTTTGTTAGGTTATGATCAAAAAATCAGATGAAGTCAAATCAGATCCAAGACTTGGTCAAAAGTTGGTATAAAAGTGGTCAAAATTGACATGAAGAGCTATTCACATACTCTTTAAGTACTCAAAGAGAGCTTTCCAGCCATATATAACATTTGGTCATCCAACTACATCAAGCCCCTCAAATGCAAACCCTAATTTCTACATATCACCTCAAAAGCACATGCTTTTCACTTGTAACATGTCACAATCCTATTAAAAATTCTTAACATTTATCCAATGGCTGAGGTTAAAGACACATGTCACCCAAAAGTTGAGCACAAGTCTAATTAAAGCATACGCATGAAAAGTCAACACCCAAAATAACTCGTGCACAAAAAATCTCACTTGTGATCATCACATTAGCTACCATTGCTACTCATGCTTGTTCTTGGAGACTCTCTTGAAGCTTGGCGGTGATGGAGGAGGTGCTTTTACTCTTGGAGGAGGTGATGGAGTAGTGTATGCTCATACACTCGGAGGTCTCTCTTACTCTTGTTGGAGGTTTCCTTTAGAGATCTTGCCCTAGCTTCATGCCTTGTTCCTTACCCTCACATGCTCTCTTTGGTATTGATGAGGTGTGAGTATTCCTTGTCATCATCATCTTGTACACATATTCTTAACAGAGCATATAACTTTTTCCCTTTACTTTGTGTATTCTCTTGATTCTATCTGTGTATGTTCTCTCATGTGTGCTATTATTTCTTTATTAGGGCTAGCATCTCTCTCTCTCTCTCTCTCTCTCTCTCTCTCTCTCTCTCTCTCTCTCTCTCTCTCTCTCTCTCTCTCTCTCCTCTCCTCCTCCCTCCCTCCCTCCCTCCCTCCCTCCCTCCCTCCCTCCCTCCCTCCCTCCCTCCCTCCCTCCCTCCCTCCCTCCCTCCCTCCCTCCCTCCCTCCCTCCCTCCCTCCCTCCCTCCCTCCCTCCCTCCCTCCCTCCCTCCCTCCCTCCCTCCCTCCCTCCCTCCCTCCCTCCCTCCCTCCCTCCCTCCCTCCCTCCCTCCCTCCCTCCCTCCCTCCCTCCCTCCCTCCCTCCCTCCCTCCCCCTCCCTCCCTCCCTCCCTCCCTCCCTCCCTCTCTCTCTCTCTCTATGAGACTGTTGATCAAATGTGCAAAGTTGTCATTCAAAGCGCATCACAAACTAATTCCATGAATGCATAGTGTGATTGAGAGATTTAAATCGTAAGATTTAAATCAAGATTTAACGGTTTATGTCATTCATACCTGAAATAAAAATCAAGGTTCTTATCCACTCAGAGAGATTTTTTATTTTTTCCATAAAAACTATAGTTATATATACATATTTGCATGAATAAAGATGATATATGATATATACGAGTATAATGATATATTTGCATGTGTATAATGGATAATGGAATTCTCTCTCTCTCTCTCTCTCTCTCTCTCTCTCTCTCTCTCTCTCTCTCTCTCTCTCTCTCTCTCTCTCTCTCTCTCTCTCTCTCTCTCTCTCTCTCTCTCTCTCTCTCTCTCTCTCTCTCTCTCTCTCTCTCTCTCTCTCTCTCTCTATAATGGAATTTGAAAACCAAAAATCAAAAACCTAGAACTTAGAACCTCACATCTTAAAATCAAAACACCTCTCTCTCTCTCTCTCTCTCTCTCTCTCTCTCTCTCTCTCTCTCTCTCTCTCTCTCTCTCTCTCTCTCTCTCTCTCTCTCTACCCGAGCCCTAATCCTAAACCTTGAAATGGCTCCCATGGACCGGAAGGAAGTGGACGACCTTATTGCTAAAGCTCTCAAAGAGGCCAAAAAGGAAGCAGACCGCAACCTCAATATGGAGATACGAAAGATGATGGAAAAGTTCAAAGGACTCGAAGAACAAGTAATGAATAAAGTCAAAGGACTGGAAGAACAAGTGAAGACTCTCACAGAAGAAAGAGACCATTGGAGGACAGCTTATGAGCACATGAAAGAAGAGGGGGAGATCTCCAACGTGGAGATACTCAAGGAAGAAATAAAGAAGGAAATCAAAACGGAGGTAGAATCTACTCGAGAGTCATGGGTGGAAGTAGTACACAAAAGGGTTAAGAAGGAAGTTAAGGAAGACGTGTAGAAAGAAGAGCTCACACGTCCAGGACACACTTGAGGAGGAGAGGCTTCGACACACTCGAAGACTTCACATTCGGATTACAGGCCTGCCCGAAGGGGTATCACCGGAGGCAGACGCCACTGACATTTGTCGTCGACTTGGATACGAGAGCATGCCCTACACAGACGCATGGAGGGTTGGGAGGGATACATTGCGTTCGCGAGCACTCATCCTCAAGATGAGTTCCGAGGAGGCACGGACCGCCTTTTTTAGATGTCGATCAGTACTACGTGGATTACCCGGCAGCACCCTCTACATGGACGAGGACCTCACGCGTATGCAGGTGGCACACCGACGCGCTTGCATGCCACAGATACTCCTGGCACGTCGAGAGGGGAGGAAGGCCTTTTACCGCGATGGTAAGGTCTTCATAGATGGACGCCCTATCAAATAGGGCCATGCGGCCTATGAGACATCACTACACCAGGAGATACCACTCAGAGGAGTGGTGTGGAACTGCAACGGGTCACTCTGGACGCGACCAGACAGAGTCGAGGAGATCCTCGCATCACATGACTTTGCGTGCATCACAGAGACGCACGAGAGCCCTGAGAGAGGTCTACCACGCATTGCAGGTTTTCATTGGGAATATGCATTCAAGACCACGACGAGACAGAGTACAGCACGAGGATCGGGAGGAGTGGCCATCGTATTTCGACAAAAAATACATAGCCGGATCCATATTATAGGTAGAGATGAGGAGGCACGATACATGTGGGTTCGCATGGAGATAGCACAGGGCAGCTCGATTTACATTGCTATATGCTACTTCCCACCAGGCGGCTCTAGATACGCAGGACACGATCTAGGGGGACCGATCCGAGATAGAGACTCACCATACACAGCGCTTTTAGATGAGATACTACATTACAGCACACTAGGTGAAGTCTTCCTTATGGGGGACTTCAATGGCCGCACTCAGTCGCATCAGTGCGAGGCATACGACATGGATCACCCACATCTCATGAGGGCCAGAGACCCGGTTGAGATTAGCACCAGCAGAGTATCGGCAGATACGGGTCAGGACACCACCGGCTATGGCAGACATCTACTCGAGCTAGGCAGCCGACATCATCTCGTTATATATAACGGGATGAATCGTTGGCCAGGTTCAGGCGGACTTACTTGCTTCCCTCACGGGGGAGGTGAGAGCACAGTCGACTACATTTTGGGTACTACCTCTGGAGCTTCACTCATCCCTTCACTTAGTATTGGACGACGCCCACCTGACCACACATTTATCACATTCACACTCTCATCTCCGATTCCATTAGACCCTCCCTCACCCACTGAGATACATACCATGATACACTTCACACACGAGCTCTCACATGTTTATGCACACCATTTACACACCCGCCTACTCTCCCTCGATCCATTCTCACCTTTGGACACACTTACATCACATATCACCTCCATCCTACAGGACTCAGCTCTCCGAAGCTTCCCACACCGCACACATATGCACCCTCCACGCACAGGATCCATGCCCCAGAACCGTTCGTTTGATGCAGATTGTCGTGAGCTGCGTAAACACCTACGGATTTTAGAGCATAGAGGAGATATTACACACACACAGGCACAGCGTCGCATGCAGAGCCTTACTCGCCGCAAACGACGAGATTGGGAGGAGAGACAGTATTGGGATGTTTACCATTTGCTCATGAGTCGAGACAGTGTAGTGGCATGGTGACATTTGAGAGAGAGGAGACAGCAAACACCTATCCGAGACCAGAGCACTTCGCATAGCTATGCACGGAGCCTATACGAGATCCCATACCAGCCTCCCATTCCCAGACCGCAGAGCTCACGTCCTACTACCTCTGACTTCTTCACACCCACTATGGTGGGATGCGCTATTGCCCGGCTGCAGCATGGCAGGGCCCATGATCATTTCGGTTTACAGGCAGAGCACCTCATCTATGGAGGCACGACTCTCGCACCGCTCATTGCCCATCTCTTCAACCGTGCATTGGTTGAAGGGTTCCCAGACTCATGGACTGAGCACAACATAGTGCCCATTCATAAGTCAGGTGATACTATGGATCCACCTACATACCGGACGATCATGATTGGCCCTATATTGGCCAAGTTATATGGGGCGGTACTAGAGACAGAGTTGAGTACTCTCGCTGAGAGGAAGGGCATCAGGGCTCCAGGACAGGCAGGTTTCAGACGAGATTACTCTACCATTGACCACATCTTCACTCTGAGATCCCTGATCGACCAGGCAAGGGTGAGGAAGAGGAGATTATATTGTTGCTTTGTGGACTTCCGCAAAGCATTTGACACTATTCCCAGGGATCGACTCTTCAGACGACTAGTTGACATCGGAGCTCCGGAGGAGATGATATGGGGGATCTACGCCTTATACGAGAGAGTATCTGGTAGAGTCAGATGTCTAGGGGGCTTATCTGATCCACTTGCTAGCACTATCGGGGTGAAGCAAGGATGCCCTCTCTCACCCACCCTCTTTGGTCTTTACATTGATGACATAGTGGACTTCATACAGCAGCAGGGGGGAGATGGCATTGAGGTACACGAGTCCACTGTCCATATTCTTTTATACGCTGATGATATTGTATTGGTTTCAGAGTCTGCAGAAGGTCTACAGCATCTACACGGCCTAGATGACTTTTGCAGACACAGAGGGTTATCTGTGAACCTTTGTAAAACCAAGGTCTTGATCTTTCATACATCAACACAGGTACGCAGACATAGTTTGTTCACAGCAGCAGGTGGACCGATCGAGGTGGTCGGATCATATGTTTACTTGGGGGTGACATTTACAGCAGCATCAGGGGTCTTCTCTATGGCTCAGGCAGCCCGTGACCGCATCACACGTGGGTACGCAGCACTAGCTTTGATGGAGAGACAGTGCCACCAGGCATATTTTCAGGAGCCCCGCACAAAGGGGTGGCTCTTTGACACTTTGGTTACGCCAGCGCTCATGTATGGGGCAGCCATATGGGGACCAGGATTAGCTACATCAGTATGGACAGCATTAGAGAGGCCACAGATCCTCATGATTGCCAGACTTATCCGCAGCAAACCTTCAGTACCACATGATATCATTAGAGCAGAGCTCGCTGCACCACCGATGCTAGTTGAGGCACTATTCCAGACAGTATGCCTATTACATAGACTTCGGAGCATGGATACAGAGCGCATTGCTTATCGTGCTTTCGAGGCATCACGTGATATGGCATTAGCAGGCGACACCTCCTCATGGTATGCACAGACACGAGACTGACTTGCCCACCATGGCTTTGACATAGACAGGCTACCACCACTACAGTACGACTCTCATGCACCCACCTACTCGCTCTCTCATCAAGAGAGGAATAGGATCATTCGTCAGGAGATATGGCATACATACATACAGAGGACATGGGTGAGCCCTAGGGGTACATTGCCACCGAAAATGCTCTACTACCGCGAGCATTTTCTACATATATCGGGCACCGGCTTCATCGAGATTTCGAGATACATGCAGATCTACCTTCCCCACCACCTACGAGTCGTCATTGGGCAGCTCCGGGTTTCATCACATCAGCTCGAGATTGAGAGGGGTCGGTCCAAGGGAGTCCCTCGTGAGGAGAGGTGGTGCCCAGTATGCCAGACAGAGGTAGAGAGTGAGGAGCATTTTGTTATCAGATGTCCAGCATACTTAGACCTACGAGCACAGTTCCAGATCGAGGAGTCCTTCCAGCTGTGCATGACTATGGGAGACCAGAGACGCTTGGGACGCTTTCTCACAGCAGCATACGAGAGGCGAGAGCGGTCACTACAGCCCATACATCAGCCACGGGTGAGTACCCAACAGACCATTACCCAGTTCTTTCAGCGAGTTGAGCTACATCAGAGAGGTCCATCTATAGGGCTCACGCTCCACCAGGCAGCAGCACAGAGAGCACGGCGCCGACCACGCATGGGCGGATATCGTCGACCACGACTATATCAGGAGGATATCTCACGCATCAGGATTGCCTACGACCACATGATGGAGCATAGGCGTACTACCACCCCCTGGGTTGTCTTCCTTCAGGAGGCACTCAGACCACCACCGATGTACCACATACTACACCCACCTCCACCCATCACCAGTAGCTAGGGCATTTTACTCACATTTTGGGATCCCCCATGTATTAGGTGGCCACTATCTGCAGAGTCAGAGCCACGTCTCCCCATCCTTTTCCAGCCCTATATAGCTTTGTGTAGCGATATGCTTTTTTATTTCACTTTATCTTCTACACAGGGTTACTACACTTGTACATGGTTTTTGTCTCATAGGCCAAGTTTGGCCTCCAGAAGACGTTAATATGACTTTCTTTCTTCTTTCTCTCTCTCTCTCTCTCTCTCTCTCTCTCTCTCTCTCTCTCTCTCTCTCTCTCTCTCTCTCTCTCTCTCTCTCTCTCTCTCTCTCTCTCTCTCTCTCTCTCTCTCTCTCTCTCTCTCTCTCTCTCTCTCTCTCTCTCTCTCTCTACACATGGTTACTACACATGTACATGGTTACTACACATGGTTACTACACTTGTACATGGCTTTTGTCTCATAGGCCAAGTTTGGCCTCCAGAAGACGTTAATATGACTTTCTTTCTTTCTCTCTCTCTCTCTCTCTCTCTCTCTCTCTCTCTCTCTCTCTCTCTCTCTCTCTCTCTCTCTCTCTCTCTCTCTCTCTCTCTCTCTCTCTCTCTCTCTCTCTCTCTCTCTCTCTCTCTCTCTCTCTAAGCAGGAGGTGCACCTTGCAGTATGGAATTGCAATGGATCTTTGTGGACACATCGAGGAGGCTTGGAGGAGGTGATGGAGGGTAGAGACATGATCTTCTTGACAGAGACACACGAGAGCCCGGGGAGGAGCCTACCGAGGATTGAGGGCTATATGTGGGAGTCAGTTCACCGCCGACAGATGAGACAGCACACCACACGAGGATCAGGAGTAGCCGTGCTCTATAGACAGTCGCTACAACACAGGGTACAGATGGTAGCCACAGACCCAGAGGCACGATTCATTAGGATACGCCTCCAACTATCAAAGGAGAGAGCAGTGTATTTCGCCGTTTGCTATATTGCACCCATCGGCTCGCGCTTCACACATTCCCCTGAGCAGCCCTCGGAGAGGGAGGGACCAGACACCGCATCGCCATATCACCATATGACTTCCTCAGTGACACCATTATGGAGTATATTGGGATGGGCGAAGTCTTCCTAGTAGGAGACTTCAATGCCCACACTCAAAGCCACCAGTGTGATATCTATGACTTTGATGATCCTGAGATGCTTCGCACCATCGAGGACAGGTCTACACTCAAAGCCTCAGTCGACACCGCCACACCCACCTCATACGGCCGACACCTACTCGAGATAGGAGCAGCACACCGTCTCATTATATATAATGGGATGGAGACCTTGCCCACCTCGGGTGGTCTTACTTGCATTCCACCCACGACACCGCATGGAGGTAGTGTGGTAGACTATGTTATCGGACCCCCGGAGGCGACACATCTCATCACCTCATTCACCATCCCACCCACACCGATTGGAGCTGATCATGCATATCTCGCCCTATCCATACACGGCACACCATGCATATCCCACCCCGCCACCATACCGCCACATGCCCATACCACCATTCACTTTAGACATGAGCTAGCACATATCTATAGTTCCCATGTTCGAGAGCGCATCTACTCCCTTGATCCCTCCGCCCCACTGGATACCCTCACCGCCCACTTCTCCTCGATCCTCCACACATCCGCTACTCTGAACTTCCCATACACCACCCACAGCACCGCACATCCGACACGGCTGGGACATACACCCCAGAATAGATGGTACGATGAGGAGTGTAGACGACTATACCGACATCTCAGAGCACAGAGTATTTTGGGATCCATTACAGAGAGGGAGGCACGACGACAGATGCAAGCCCTCACACGCCGGAAGCGGCGAGCTTTCGAGGAGCGACAGGAGGCATAGTTGTTTGACCTTCTCATGAGTAGGGATTGCGCCACTGCGTGGAGGGCCCTACGCGAGCCACTCCCACCTACGCCCATAGCAGATCCTCAGACCTGGCACACCTATGCCCGCATGGTACGACAGGCATCCATAGGCTACAGCATGGCCGTTCAGCGAACCACAAAGGACTACAAGGCAAGCACTTTATATACGCAGTCGATGTAGTTTCCCACCTGATTGCCCATCTCTTCAACCGTGCTTTGGTTGAGGGATTACCTGACTCGTGGACTATGCATACCATTGCGCCTATCCATAAGTCCGGCGATATGATGGCCCCAGGGAACTACATGATTATTATGATAGGCCACCTCCCAAGATCTACGGGGAAGTACTAGAGGCAGAGTACGCATGCTGAGGCAGCTGGGATCAGAGCACCCGGTCAGGCAGACTTCCTTCGCACTTTTCCACTATCGACCATATCTTCATACTTCGTTGCTTGATTGAGAGCGCGAAGGCGAGGACGCGGAGACTAATACTGTTGCTTTGTGGATTTCCACAAAGCCTTCGACATGGTCCCTCGAGAGAGACTACTAAGGAGACTCCAGGAGTTACAGATACCATCAGACATGATATGGGCCATCCATGCTTTGTATGCACGAGTCACAGGCAGGGTGCGCTGCCTCGGCGGCCTATCAGACAGCCTTGTTAGCACCATTGGTGTGAAACAAGGTTTCCCTCTCTCACCCACTCTCTTTGGTCTCTACATCGACGAGATCACGGACGACTATATACAGCGACTATATACAACGAGCAGGAGGGCTAGGAGGAGACCTCGGAGGTACGACAGTACACATACTATTATATGTTAATGACATTGTCCTGCGTTCAGAGTCACAGGAGGGGCTACAGTCACATTTACAGGCACTCGATACCTTCTGCATGGAGAGAGGACTCACAGTGAACCTTGGCAAGACCAAGGTCATGATCTTCCATACCTCCAAGACAGTATACCATCGCGCCTCTTTCACGGCAGCTCGAGGACAGATAGAGGTAGTGGACTCCTATGTCTACTTAGGTGTCACCTTCTCAGGCAGCACAGGGGTTTTCTCCATGGCACAGGCAGCGAGAGATAGATTGACGCGAGGCTATGCGGCACTTGCAGGATTGGAGAGACGTTGCTTTCAGGCACATTTTCAGGAACCCCGGACTAAGGGGTGGCTCTTTGATACCCTAGTGACACCCGCATTGATGTACGCAGCAGCAGTATGGGCACCAGGGATCACGGAGGCGATGTGGATGCGGATTGAGAGGCCCCAGGTCACCATGATCTCACGCTTGCTCCGCAGCAAGCCCTCCGTTCCACACGACATTATACGAGCTGAGCTTGGCATGCCACCGATGCTAGTGGAGGCCCTCTTTCAGCTGGTGACCTTTATTATGAGAGTCAGAGATCTCCCCACCGGCCGACTCACCAAGCTTGCATTTGAGAGCTCTAGACATTTGGCAAAGACAGGGCATGAGAGAGTATGGTATGCACAGACCTACCGATGGTTAGCAGACCATGGCATGAGCATTGCCGATCTCCCCCCTTTTCAGTATGACCTCTCTTCCCCCTACATTACCCTCTCTCGTTCAGAGAGGAACAGGATCATCCGTCAAGACCTACTACAGATACACGTCAGGGAGACATGGATAGCACCACGGGAGCCTCTTCCCACAAAGAGGCAACACTACAGAGACCACTTCTTGACTATGACAGCGGATGGTTTCATCGAGAGACCACGATACATGGATACATACATGGCTCCAGCACAGAGAGTGGCCATTGGGAAGCTCAGAGTATCATCACACCAGCTCGAGATTGAGGTTGGGCGAGCGACACATACCCCCAGGGATGAGAGATTATGCAGGATATGCCGAGAGGAGGTGGAAGACGAGGAGCACTACACATGTAGATGCCAGGCATACGAGGACATCAGAGACCGCTACCCACAGCTCTTCAGGGGCCCAGAGAGATGAGGGCTTTATTGGAGACGGAGGACCAGCGCCCTCTAAGTTGCTTCCTAGTAGAGCTCCAACGCCGCCATGCATCACTTCTCCAGCAGTGGATGGACATACACTTGGCCCCCAAGACTTCTATTACAGATTGGCCCCCAGACTTCTATTACAGATTTTTTCAGACTCACAGCCACCCGAGGACCCGGCTCGACGCAGGGTGTCACATTACAGTGAGCAGAGGAGCTTAGACGACAACGTCGACGACCGAGACCCCCACTCCGGAGAGCCCGTCCCCACTAGAGAGAGATTCAGGCAATTCACGCACACCATGACATGGAGATACGAAGACGTCAGCAGCGCACCCGTGTGGATCTCGATGTGCAGAGCATTTTGAGGATCGCCACGATGCCTTACCCACCGATGCACTATATCCTACACCCACTCCAGGCACTTAGAGCGTTATGACACCACCGAGCCTCTCCTCCATATACATATCATATTTGTACATCACCTATAGGCTATTGAGCATATAGAGTGCATACCCATAGCACCCCATACCCTTGATGCCAGCTATTATCCACTCCTTTTATATTCTGTTTTGTACCCACACTTTATTTTCCTTCTGGGATCAAGGTGGATTGGATCATACTGATGTATATGTTTTGTCTCATAGGCCGATTTTGGCCCTAATAGATGTTAAAATGTCTCTCTCTCTCTCTCTCTCTCTCTCTCTCTCTCTCTCTCTCTCTCTCTCTCTCTCTCTCTCTCTCTCTCTCTCTCTCTCTCTCTCTCTCTCTCTCTCTCTCTCTCTCTCTCTCTCTCTAGTTGGTTGAGTCTCGAGGAAAGGTTCAAGGCAGGAAGCTGCCTTCAAAGTTTACCCCCTATATGAAGAAAATGTCCAAGACTCATTCCTATATGAACCGTTAGAACCAATAAAAAAATTGTTAAAACTTGATAGAAATCATTAGGAGCGATTTAAATGGTGAATGATTTGATGGCTTTTATTTAGGACCAAAAAAATGCGGTTTATTCGCACTATGCATGTGTGTAAGGATTTCGAAAATCTTGACTCAAAGACTTTCAAACACACTTTTGACAAGTAATTAGTTGTTTCTTGTAATGTGCATGTTTGTATAATAGCCTTCAATTGTAAATAAATTTTAAGAATTATGGATACGAATGTATATCGATACTCGTGTAGAAATCCTTTTCAAGTAGCTTTTGATTATCAATAATGTTTAAGAATTGAGAAATTTATACGAGGATATTCGAATAGTAGTCTAGGACAAAATAAAGACAAGCGAACAAGATAGTGTTTATTCTTCTTTAGAGTAAGGCTATGTTGAATCAAATGCAGCAAACTTAATTCTGCTTGTGCCGATGTCTCATAGAGTGTACAAATCTATATTCAAATTTTTAAGTCCTTTGCACCATCGGAAGAGTTGTGGATATCATAAAAAGTTCGATGTATCAATTGTTCTTTCAAATTTCAGTTTCATGGAAATACCTTCTCAAAGGTGGAAACAGGAATTATGTATAAACACCCGTAGGTGAAGAAGAACTCATCTAGAATCTACATTCACAAGAGTACCTTCGTTAGGCTCGAGCAAATGCAGCGATCGCACTAGCCCTTCTTCCTTTAAAAAAGAGAAAATCGGATGGGAGGCCATGGTATCAGGAGCTTTACGCTTACGCGAAGGGGGCCCTACGACGAGGAGAACGTTGCGATCCCACCAGCAGTTGGAGGACCAGGTCGGGGGGCCCGGCCCGGCCAATCTAGTGAGCATGCGTCCCTGCAGTTCCACGCAGACGGAGCTGCGAATGTGCGAGGCGGCAAAGACGTGTGGCGGCCTGGCATCCAGCACCAGCACGCGCTGCTTGTCCATCAGCATGTTGAAGCCTTTCCACGCCATCACACGACAGCTTCGCAAACTGGTCTGATTCCGGAAGCATGGAATTACACAATGAGAGAATCAAAAGCGAAAATATGATCCTTGAGAAGGATGCTGGTCGGATTATTAAGCAATAGGATAACAAGAATCGAGCCTTTTAATCCAACTCCACATACTCTAGTGGTTCATGCTTTGAATTTCTCGAAAAAAGTCTTGAGAATTTGTTCATGAGTTCTCCAAGATGGATGTCTATGAGTTCCCCAAGATGGGTGCCTCTACCTTATGAGGTTTAGTATATGTGTCTTTCCAATTCATTGTACTCTTTAACAAAAGAAAAGAAAGAAAGAAAAAAATCGAGCCTTTT
This sequence comes from Ceratopteris richardii, assembly GCA_020310875.1. Taxonomy (NCBI): domain Eukaryota; kingdom Viridiplantae; phylum Streptophyta; class Polypodiopsida; order Polypodiales; family Pteridaceae; genus Ceratopteris; species Ceratopteris richardii. The sequence continues at coordinate 20,378,415 of CM035408.1, read as the reverse complement.
CTTTCTTTTTAGAGGACACACAAATTTTTACATTCCACGGGTAAGATATTAAGGACCTTTTTCTTAGATTTCAACAAAACATATAGGACACACACACACACAAATTCTTAGATCTCATAGGTAGGGTGGACATCTCCATCATATAATACAATTTCTTGAGACACTTTCAGATATGTCAAGTATCAGGAAAGATTTTGAACTTGGAATATTAATCCAACCAGTTCAAGTGTTAACCACTAGGCCATGCCCATTTGACACCTAATGATGATACTGCTACAAAGGAGTGTTGTAATGTTTGAAATTATCTCGTAGAAACCTCTTTAGGAATCACCTTATGCAAGAGAATCAAGAGTTTCAAGAGCAAGAGTCTCAAGAGAAATATTGATAAGTTTGTGAAATTTAGGATAATAACATCAATTTTCAATGATTTCCTTGTCATTGAGATGAGAATTCCATTGATCATGGGATTTTGACTTTTTCCTTTAAAGCATATCCATTGTAATAGGATTGTACTTCAATGCATGTGTATAGAGGTGAAGAGAGAGAAAGAGAGAGAGAGAGAGAGAGATGTTTTCATGTGTGCATGTGCAAAGAATGCAAAAATTGTGCCAAAGAGGGTGCATGTGTATAGATGTGAAGAGAGAGAGAGATGTGTTCATGTGTGCACGTGAAAAAAATGCCAAAATTGTGCCAAAAAAAAAACTGATAGTACTCAAGATAAAGATTGGGACTTACATAGTATTGGGCACAATCTTCCCCCACATGTTTCATCGGATCTATATCAAAACATGTATATTTATAGGCGAATTATATCACTCCAAAACTATCTTATTCTTTTTTTTTTACAAATCAAGTGGAAAAGTGAGAAAGCCATTCATTTGTTTTTAATAAAAGTGCCATAAAAGACTATTTGTATATCTATTTATAGAAAAGAAGCACATGCCTATATTTTATAGAGGTCCTCCCAAATTTTAGACTCATTTTTTCTCACAATTCTTAATATGTGGCAATGTTTTGGGCCAAGTAGAATGATTCCTATTGTATATGATATAATTTGAACTAATCCCTATCAACAACATGTGAACTATATTGATACTGCATTTCTAATTCAAAGTTCATGTTCCTTCTGTTAGAAATTATCCATGAATGATTTTAAACATCTATCCTTGTCACTTGTGCCATAATATTTTACAAATGCATTGAGAACTTGATCATCCACATGTTCATGAATAGATAATCCATTGAGAACTCAATCTTCCACATTTTTATAAGATCTTCCATTTCTCATATACCAAATAATGTATTCTATAAATGCATATTCTACAAATTCCTCTTACCCTTATCAAAGGAAAACATGCATCATGTTCTCCTACGAAATGCCTTTCTTTTCCTTATCCCTTCCTCGTATATAGTTTTTGCATAATATTTCAAGTTTTTCAAAAGGAAAGCATTTTAACAAGGAAAACTAATCATCTGTGAAATAATAATCACGTATATGTCCATTACCATACACATTTCATTGTGTTTAACTAGCATCATTATCATATATTTAGGTTCCCCTCCATCCCATTCAAAGTAATTCAAACCTTATGAGAAATCCAAGAAGCTTGAGATTGAGCCATCCTCTTTCTTGTTTCATCTTTAAGTTTTTCCTTTTTTTCAATCCTCAACTTTATTTAAACTCTTTTTTTTTTCTCATTATTAACCTTAGACCAAGGAGCTTGATGGAATTCCTTGATGATCTTCAAAAATCTATTATAGATTTCTCCTTATTTCAAAAAATGTGTGTCATCATCCTTAGCTAAGGTAAAGATTGACTGTGTCATCTATCATGAAAACTATTTATTTTTCATATTTAATCTTGCTTTTCACTTGTTTTTATAAAAAATGATATAGAAAAACAAAAGTTTTTAGGTTGAAATTCTCCATTTTTAAAAGCACATCCTTGATATTTAATTATACTCTTCTAATTTGTTCCTCTAGTGATTTTCTTTTACACAGTTTTCTTCCTCCCATAGGTTGGTAATATATTTCAAGATGATTATTCATTTTATAAATCCTTTTCTTCCTTATTATTTATTCATTTAACTAAAAAATGAAATCAATCCTCTAGTTATGTAAGTTTTGTGATATGTTACATCATTTGAATATCATAATCCCAATAGAGACTAACCCATCAAGATATGAGAACCATTGTTTAGATCAACACTACTATGAAGAACTAGTCTCATATTAATATCACATATGAGCAAACATACTATGGATATAATATATATACTAGGATGCTCAAGAATTTGAATATGATAGTGTCATGTGCAATGATCCCAAATGTATTGCTAGACTAGATTCAAGACCACTATTGGAGGAAGCTTTAGAAAGAGGCCAAAAAGCCAAAGTCAAAGAAGTTAGAGATTAGTCAAAGGGAAAAGATTACGGTCAAAGAGGAGTATAAGCATGGAAGTGAAGGAAAAAAGGGTTCAACAAACTTTTCTATCTCAAATCCCTCCTTAAAATAGGTCTCTTCCCAAATTATGCCCAAATTACTTGTAAAAAGGCCTATTTTTGGCATACCAGTTCAAGGCACTGAGTACTATCTCCATACTAATTTTTGTTTTTTTCTTTCTACTTTGTTTTAGCCTCCAAATAGACTTTTGATACTTATTTATAACCTAGGTTGGACACTACAATGTGGATAAAGTTATTCCAAAATCTATAATTTTTAAAAATCAAGAAGCATTTACTTCAGCAAGTAGTGGAGGTCAAAAGAAAATCAATCTAAAACGAACAAGAAGAGTGGTTGCTCAAAGAAGTGGAGGAGTTATGACGAAGAGCTCACAAAGTCATCATGAGAGCTCGTGGTCACTTGGCCACAAAAGAGGCAAGGGAGGAAACTGAACCATAGAGGAAAATGGTGCTTAAGTCCCCTTGTAGGTAGTTCAATTGGTTTCAATCATTTTGTTTTCCACAGTCTCATAGACTATGTCCAACCACTCACCATTTCTAGGTAGCTTGATTGTGAGATTCATATCTCTCAATGTATGTACCCATTTTTAGAGTTTAAATATTATTTAGAAAGCTTATCTTGTGTACTTCCTCTAAAAGAGTTTTGTCAAATTCATCATGTTCTATGAGTTATTAAGTTCTTAGTGAAAAACAATTTTCAACCTAATTGAGTGGATAGGTGTTGATATATTTAGGTAGTGATGTGTGTGAACACTCTAGGACTGTTAGGGAACTTTTTTTCCTCTTGAGGAGGTTTTTTACCTCGGGCTTCTATATACACCTATTGCCCTAATGGGATACTTATATTTGTACATTCTAGTGGTAATACATTCAGCATTGTGTGTTGTGCTCCAAGCTTCTTCTTCTTCCTTGTGTAGTTTGCATGCTTCCATAGACGTCTAACTCCAACAATCGGTATCAGAGCAAGTCCTTGCTTCATCTAGGGCATTTTCTACACCTCTCCAGTTGTAGTCTCAGAATCGCACAAAATTTGGTAAGCATACTCAGGTTGTTTTAGAGATAAAAAAGGCTTCGCTTTGTGTGCCGAAATCGCAATCTGACCTCGTTTCGACCTCCGAACGCACTATCGCAATGCTTGTCCAAGATATTTCATCTTTTTGTGCCAAAGATATATACTAGTTTCATTCGCCAGTATAAGCATCTCAAAGTCTGCTACATGTCTAGCAGAATTCATTTGGGTAGTTCTGTTCAACTTTTTCAGACACAGTTATTTTTCTGCATCAAGGTATTTTAGTCAGTGGCCATGGCTAAAAGCACTGATGTATTTCATATGTTGGCTGTTGAGGATAAGTTGGATGGTACGAATTACCCAGTTGTTGATATATTTAGGTAGTGATGTGTGTGAACACTCTAGGACTGTCGGGGCACTTTTTTCCCTCTTTAGGAGGTTTTTTCCCCCCCAGCTTGTATATATGCCTATTGCCCTAATGTGCTACTTATCTTTGTACATTCTCTAGTAATACATTTAGTATTTTGTGTTGTGCTCCAAGCTTCTTCTTCTTCCTTGTGTTGTTCACATGCTTCCCTAGACGTCTAACCCCAACAATTGGTATCAGAGCATGTCGCCGCTTCATCTAGGGCATTGTCGACACCTCTCCGGTTGCAGTCTCAGAATCGCATGAAATTTGGTGAGCATACTCAGGGTGTTTCAGAGATCAAAACAACTTCGCTCTGTGTGCCGAAATTGCGATCTGAGCTGGTTTCGGTCTCCGAACGCACTATCACAGTGCTTCTACAGGCTATTTCATCTTTTTGTGCCAAAGGTGTATACAAGTTTCGATTCGCCAGTATAAGTGTCTCAAAGTCTTCTACAGGTCTAGCTGAATTTGTCTGGGTAGTTCTGTTCAACTTTTTAAGATACAATCAATTTTCTGCATCAAGGTATTTTAGTCACCGGCCATGAATGAAAGCAGTGATGTATTTTGTATGTTGGTTGTTGAGGATAAGTTGGATGGTACCAACTACATGTTGTGGGCTTATATGATGCAACATGTATTGGTTGCAAAAGGACTATGGAACATTGTGCAGGGTGTTGAAAAATGTCCTATCACAATTGCAGTTGTTACAACTGTAGGTAAAGAAGCTGATGCAGAAGGTGTCGAAGATGATAATATTCTGCATATTCCTGTTCGTGCTGCGGTTTCTACTGCACCTATTGCAAAGCAAATTTGTTGGGATGGCAAAGATGCCCACGCACATGCATTGATAACTTTGTCTCTCAAACGTGCCATTATTCCTCACATGCGCTCTTGCAGAACAGCTAAGGATGCTTGGGATACACTTACCACATTGTACCAAGCTAGGAATGAGGCTCGTGTTGCTTACCGTCGAAAACAGTTGGAGAGTGAGCACATGAATGAAGGTGATTCTATGGACAATTTTCTAACAAAGATCAAAGACTTGAAGGAACAGTTGATTTCTGCTCATGAGGTTATACTAGATAGCTCACTTGTGCAGACCGTTCTGAATGGTCTTCCTAATTCATATCAGAGTTTTGTTTCTACTCTTCGGTTGATGATGGAAGGCAATCCAAATGCCTTGTCATTTGAGGAGTTAGTCTATGTTCTATTGCAGGAGGATCAGTCCAGGTAGAATAGGTCCATTATGCATGTTGCAGATCAAGCTTTCCTAGCTAGTCAAAAGGGCAAAGGAAAATGGAGCTCTTCAATTAGTAAGCAGAAATCTGCGAATTCTGCACAATCGAAGAGGGAAGACAAAGATGAAAAGAAATCAGAAAAGCAGAAATTGGTTTGCAAGTACTGTAAAGGAAATGATCATATCATAAAGAACTGTCCAAAACTGGCTACTAAAGAGGCAAAGAAGAAAGAGGCTGGAATGGTTGTTACGGAGGCCTCTACACCAAAAACAGAGTCTGGTACTCTTGTGCAGGAAGAAGAATGGGCGTTTACTACCGTTTGCAGTTTAGACCCATCTTCTCATGAGCAATGCATATTTGCAGTAGACTCAGATGTTTGGTACTTTGACAGTGGGGCGACCAAACATATTACCTCACAGCGTAGTTTCTTCTCTTCACTCAAGCCTACCCCTACAGGGAATATTGTTACATGCGCCAACAACTCCTCTTATCATATTATGGGAGTTGGTAAGATCATTTTGACTACTGCTGATGGTAGTTCTTTCACTTTGTCACATGCTTTGTTTATGCTAGGGATCAAGAAAAATATGTTATCAATTTCTACATTAGCCAAGATTGGCTTGGTTGTGAAATTTGTTGATGACAGATGTACAGTTCATGATCTGTCAAATGGTGATGTTATTATTGCTTCTCGCATTTTATGTCGTGGGTTGTATAAGCTCATAGACTACGACTGTAAATGATTTGGCATGTGCAGTACATGATTCTCAGGCTATGTCAGATGCAAAGATTTGGCATGCAAGAAAACTCAAAAACACAAAAGTACGCACAAGCACAAAAGCTCTCTCTCACTCTCTCGCATGCACAAATGAGGGGAAATGAGGAGAATGGGTGGATATAGTGATTTTTTGAATTTTTCGGGATGGAAGATGAGGATGCGATGGTGAAGATGGAGTGTGGGGGAGGTGAAAAACACCAAAAACTAAGTAAAAACAACAACAAAAACTGAAAATTTTACCTTCCAACGCCACTTCTTGCTATACTCTTACCATCACACATTTGTCCTAGACTCGATCCCCGGCAACGGCGTCAAATTTGGTGTTGCTCTAGCAGAATGGTGAGAACCACGTTAAGAAGATCCACCTCCTTAATTTCAATCCGCGGAAGAGATAGGAGTGATATGAAGATCGTGAATGTGAGATGAAGTGAGAGTGAAGGTGAGAAGCATAGAGATGCACACACATATACACACACACAACGAAGAGACAAGCAAGACACGATGGAAGGTAGGAAATTAACTCTATTGCTCAAGAACACTCTTACAAGCTCAAGGTAGCTCTAAGCTCTTCTCTACTCAAACAAGCTAACCTAAAAAATGAGCTCTCTAGCTCTTTTTATAGATTCTAGACTAGTTTTGACCGGTTTCACATCTAGTGACCGGCATAGTTAAAAAATAGGTTCTAGGTGCTATTTGAAAGGGTAAACGGTGTCTAAAAAGAGCCAAAATTGGTACGCTCATTCTACCTAAGCTCCTCAAGCTCGAGGATTCCTCGGCTTGCACAAAATGGAGCTAGGAATTACAAAAGTGATTGTTCTATGTTACATATGGTACAAAAGTGATGAGAATCATTGTTGAGTGTTTGAAGAAGTAATATAAAACATATTTGTTTGAAAAAATGATCCGACTGACTCCCTGCTCCTTCGTTATGCTCTATCTTCACATGCTTCTGCGTCTTCTATGCCTCTGGCTACTGCCAACACCACCCTTTGTTTTTTCTATCTTCAATGATGCCCAAAATTGAGATGCAACCATATGCTTAATATACCATTTTCGAAGAAAATATGTGTCATTTTTTGAAGAAAATATGTGTCATTTTTTGAAGAAAATATGTGTCATTTCTCAACGCGGCTATTGAGAAGTAGCCTGAATGGAAAAAGACAAGCCTGTAAAAATTGTTGGAGTTACACGTCTGCAAAAGCACACGAACAGCACAAGGAAGAAGAAGAAGCTTGGAGCACAACACACAATACTGAATGTATTACTAGAGAATGTACAAAGATAAGTAGCCCATTAGGGCAAAAGGAGTATATACAAGCCGAGGGAAAAAAACCTCCTAAAGAGGGAAAAAAGTGCCCCGGTGGTCCTAGAGTGTTCACACACATCACTACCTAAATATATCAACAAATCCCCCTTGGGAGTGATGAGGTGAACAAGTAGCTGGCACTCATGTATAAGGAAGTGCCAAGCTATGTGGAAATCACTCCACAAAAGGAAGTAAGCCCAAAGCTTTGCAGAAATCTTCAAACTTCTCCCTCGGCAGAGCCTTCGTGAAAAGGTCTGCAATGTTCTCCTGCGTGGGCACATATGCCAAGCTGATCTCCCTAGTAGAGAACTTCTCCCTGACATAATGATAATGCACCTCAATGTGCTTAGTGCGAGCATGGAACACAGGGTTCCTCGCAACTGCCAATGCACTCTGACTGTCAGTGAAGATGGTGGTGGCAGAAGACTGACCAACACCCAAATCAGCCATAAGGCGTCAGCCACACACACTCAATAGTAGCTCTGAAAGCTTCCCTATACTCAACCTCACAACTGGAAGTGGCCACAATAGGGTGCTTCTTGCTCAACCAAGATATACATAGCAAAAGCCACTAGTGGATACACGAGTGTCATAGCAACCAGCCCAATCAGAGTCAGAAAAAGCATGCAAATCTGGCGGTAGTGATCCCCCCTTGGGATAAAACAACCCAAGTAGCCGAGTACCAGTCAAGTAGCGAAAGATACGCTTAGCCACCTTCCAATGCGTGACTCCTGGGCAATGCATAAACCTTCTCATCTGTGAGAACAAATTGAATATCTGGCCGAGTAATGCATAAGTAAATCAAGCATCCAACAGCCTGCTGATAGAGAACAACATCAAATGCATCTCCAACATCATGAAGACTCAAGCGTAAACCTGTCTCCATAGGAGTGGCAATAGGCTTACAGTCTTCAAGGCCAAAACGCTACAATAATGTGTCAATATATTTCGTTTGACACAAAGCCATTCCACCATCAACTTGCATAAACTGAATGCCCAAATAGTGATGCAAATGCCCCAAATCAGACATCTCAAATGAGGCATGAAAATCAGCCTTAAAATCAGCAATATGCTTCTCAATAGGACCAGTGAGCAGCATGTCGTCAACATAGACAACAATGATCATAAGCACATCATTAGCACGCTTAACATATAAGGTGCTTTCAGTTGGATTGTTCTCAAAACCATGTGCAATCAAATAGGCATGCATCTTCTCATACCAAGCACGTGGTGCTTGCTTTAAACCATATAATGCCTTCTTTAACCTGCACACCTAGTTTTCATGCCCTTTCTGCACAAAGCCACGGGGCTAAAAAACATACACTTCTTCATGCCAGTCACCATTCAAAAATTGTGTTTTAATGTCTAAATGATGTACATTCCAACCATGATGAGCTGCAAGTGCACAGATGCTACGGACAGTAGTCATTCGGCAAATAGGAGCAAAGGTCTCATCAAAATCAATGCATCTTTCCTGCGCATAACCCTTTGTAACAAGTCTAGCCTTATACCTGTCAACTGTACCATCAGGTTTACGCTTCAGCTTGTATACCCACTTATTGCCAATGGCCTTCTTGCCAGGAGGCAAGTCACATAAAGACCAAGTACCATTCTTCATTATTGCATCATATTCAGACTGCATAGCAGCCATCCAATTTTCTGAATTTTGTGCTTCATCAAACGAAACAGGCTCAGTCTCATCACAGAGACTAGATGCAGCCATGCATAGCAATCTGATGCAAAAGAGGCACTATGAGAGCCTAATCGAGTATGATATGACAGAGTGCATCTAATTTGCTGTCATGCAAGGTCTGCACCAGCCATTTTGGCATAGTTCTTGCCTGCTCAATATCAACTCTCTCATCAATAAGTGCATCCTATAAATCTGCATCAGAAATGGAATGATCTGCATCATCACATGAAACCTACAAAGGTTGAGAATTCGCCTCATTAGGACCAACACTAGACTGTCCATCTGTAAAAAGAGGCAACAAAGTATCATACATGTCTTTGGAGCTAACAGATGTCTCCTTAGTACATGAGAGCAATGGCTGAATAGCATCTTCCACAAAAACAACATCATGGCTAACCAGAATGTGTTTGGTCTGTGGATGGTACAGACAATAGCCTTTACTTTCAGAACTGTACCCAACAAAAATACATTTTACTACTTTATCATCCAATTTTCTACGATGTTGTTCAGGCACTAATGCATATGCCAAACAACCAAAAACACGCAGATGAGCAACAGATGGCTTGCGGTCATGCCAAGCCTCATATGGAGTGATAGACTGCAGCGCTTTAGTGGGTCACCTATTCAGTACATATGCTGCACACATGACAGCCTCAAGCCAGAAACTATGTGGTAAAGCCTGACTCTTGACCATACACCTCACCATCTCCATGAGTGACTGTTCTTTTGTTGAGCAACTCCATTCTATTGAGGTGTATATGGCACTGTACACTGGTGTTTTATCCCACGTTAAGCCAGAAATGCATTAAAATCAGAAGACAGATATTCCCCCCCTCGATCAGAACGGAGGGTGCCCATTTTACATTTAGATAGATTTTCAGCCAAAACCAAAAACTGTTTGAGGCACATGAACACTTCAGACTTTGCCTTCAATGGATATACCCATGCATGCCTAGAAAAATCATTGATGAAAGTCACGAAGTAAAGATAATTCCCAAAAGAAGGTGTCTGCATAGGACCACAGACATCACTATGTACAAGCTGCAATTTCTGAGTAGCCCGAACTGAACCATCTTTTGGAAAGCACTGTTGGAGATAGACGTTTGCGGAAGCACGCAAACAACACAAGGAAGAAGAAGAAGCTTGGAGCACAAACACACTATAGTGAATGTATTACTAGAGAATGTACAAAGATAAGTAGCCCATTAGGGAAATAGGCGTATATACAAGCAAGGGGAAAAAAACCTACTAAAGAGGGAAAAAAGTGCCCCGGTGGTCCTAGTGTGTTCACACACATCACTACCTAAATATATCAACAAATCCCCCCTGGGAGTGATGTGGTGAACAAGGAGCTGGCACTCATGTATAAGGAAGTGCCAAGCTATGTGGAAATCACTCCACAAAAGGAAGTAAGCCCAAAGCTTTGGGGAAAGCTTCAAACTTCTCCCTAGGCAGAGCCTTCGTGAAAAGGTCTGCAATGTTCTCCTGCGTGGGCACATATGCCAAGCTGATCTCCCGAGCAGAGAAGCTCTCCCTGACATAGTGATAATGCACCTCAATGTGCTTAGTGCGAGCATGGAACACAGGGTTCCTCGCAACTGCTAATGCGCTCTGACTGTCAGTGAAGATGGTGGTGGCAGAAGACTGGCCAACAACCAAATCTCCCATAAAGCATCTGAGCCACACACACTCAACAATAGCTGTGAAAGCTTCCCTATACTCAGCCTCACAACTGGAAGTGGCCATAGTAGGCTGCTTCTTGCTCAACCAAGATATACATGAGCTACCAAGCATGAAGCAAAAACCACTGGTGGACACACGAGTGTCATAGCAACCAGCCCAATTTGAGTCAAAAAAAGCATGCAAATCTGGCGGTAGTGATCCCCCCTTGGGATAAAACAACCCAAGTAGCCGAGTACCACTCAAGTAGCGAAAGATGCGCTTAACCGCCTTCCATGCGTGACTCCTGGGCAATGCATAAACTTGCTCATCTGTGAGACAACAAACTGAATATCTAGCCGATTAATGCATAAGTAAATCAAGCATCCAACAGCCTGCTGATAGAGAACAACATCAAATGCATCTCCAACATCATGAAGACTCAATCGTAAACCTGTCTCCATAGGACTGGCAATAGGCTTACAGTCTTCAAGGCCAAAACGCTGCAATAATGTGTGAATATATTTCGTTTGATACAAAGCCATTCCACCATCAACTTGCATAAACTGAATGCCCAAATAGTGATGCAAATGCCCCAAATCAGACATCTCAAATGAGGCATGCAAATCAGCCTTGAAAGCAGCAATATGCTTCTCAATAGGACTAGTGAGTAGCATGTCGTCAACATAGACAACAATGATCAGAAGCACATCATTAGCACACTTAACATATAATGTGCTTTCACTTGGACTGTTCTCAAAACCATGTGCAACCAGATAGGCATGTTTCTTCTCATACCAAGCACATGGTGCTTGCTTCAAACCATATAATGCCTTCTTTAACCTTCACACCTGGTTTTCATGCCCTTTCTGCACAAAGCCATGGGGCTGAAAAACATACACTTCTTCATGCAAGTCACCATTCAGAAATGTTGTTTTAATGTCCAACTGATGTACATTCCAACCATGATGGGCTACAAGTGCACAAATGCTCCGAACAGTAGTCATACGGCATGTAGGTGCAAAGGTCTCATCAAAATCAATGCCTCTTTCCTGCGCATAACCCTTTGCAACAAGCCTAGCCTTATACCTATCAACTGTACCATCAGGTTTACGCTTCAGCTTGTATACCCACTTAGTGCCAATGGCCTTCTTGCCAGGAGGCAAGTCACATAAAGACCATGTACCATTCTTCATTATAGCATCACACTCAGATTGCATAACAACCATCCAATTTTCTGAATTCTGTGCTTCATCAAAAGAAACAGGCTCATTCTCATCACAGAGACTAGATGCAGCCATAACATAGCAATCTGATGCAAAGGAGGCACTATGAGAGCCTGAACGAGTACGATATGACAAAGGTGCATCTAGTTTGCTGTCACGCAAAGTTTTCACCAGCCATTTTGGCATAGTTTTTGCCTGCTCAATATTAGCTCTCTAATCAACAAGTGCATCATGTAAATGTGCATCAAAAATGGAATGATCTGCATCATCATATGAAACCTGCAAAGGCTGAGAAGTTGCCTCATAAGGACCAGCACTAGACTGTCCACCTCTAAAAAGAGGCATCAAAGTATCATACACGTCTTTCGAGCTAACAAATGTCTCCTTAGTACATGAAAGCAATGGCTGAATAACATCTTCCACAAAGACAACATCACGGCTAACCAGAATGCGTTTAGTCTGTGGATGATACAGACGATAGCCTTTACTTTCAGAATTGTACCCAACAAAAATACATTTTACTGCCTTATCATCCAATTTTCTGCGATGTTGTTCAAGCACTAGTGCATATGCCAAACAACAAAAAACACGCAGATGAGCAACAGATGGCTTGCGGTCATGCCAAGCCTCATATGGAGTGATAGACTGCAGCGCTTTAGTGGGACACCTGTTCAGTACATATGCTGCACACATGATAGCCTCAAGCCAGAAACTATGTGGTAAAGCCTGACTCTTGACCATGCACCTCGCCATCTCCATGAGTGACCTGTTCTTTCGTTCCGCAACTCCATTTTGTTGAGGTGTATACGACACTGTACACTAGTGTTTTATCCCACGTTCAGCTAGAAATGCATTAAAATCAGAAGACATATATTTCCCCCCTCGATCAGAACGGAGGGTGCCCATTTTACATGCTGATAGATTTTCAGCCAAAACCAAAAACTGTTTAAAGCACATGAACACTTCGGACTTTGCTTTGAGTGGATGTACCCATGCATGCCTGGAAAAATCATCAATGAAAGTCACGAAGTAAAGGTAATTCCCAAAAGAGGGTGTCTGCATAGGACCACAGACATCACTATGTACAAGTTGCAATTTCTGTGTAGCCCGAACTGAACCATCTTTTGGAAAGGAGGAACGCTGCATTTTGCCCAAAATACAGCTTTCACAAACATGTTTTCCAGGTGCCTCAAGTTTGGGCAACGAGGACACCATTTTAGATTTCTGCAGGCGTAGCAAACTAGCAAAATTCAGATGACCAAAGCGTGCATGCCAAAGCTTTGCATCTGACATAGCCTGAGAATCATTCACTGCACATGCCAAATCATTTACAGATCTTTCATAGTCTATGAGCTTATACAGCCCACGACATAAAATGCCAGAAGCAATAATCACATCGCCATTTGACAGATCATGAACTCTACACCTGTCATCAACAAATTTCACAACCAAGCCATTCTTGGCTAATGCAGAAACTGATAACAGGTTCTTTTTTATCCCTGGCACAAATAAAGCATCTGACAAAGTGAAAGAACTACCATCAGCAGTAGTCAAAATGATCTTACCAACTCCCATAACAGGATAAGAGGAGTTGTTGGCGCATGTAACAGTATTCCCTGTAGGGGCAGGCTCGAGTGAAGAGAAGAAACTGTGCTGCAAGGTAATATGTTTGGTTGCCCCACTGTCAAAATACCAAACATTTGAGTCTATTGCGGACATGCACTGCTCATGAGAAGATGGGTCAAAACTGCAAACATTAGTAAACACCTGTTCTTCTTCCTGCACAAGTTTAGCAGACTCCGTTTTTGGTGTAGAAGCTTCTGAAACAACCATTCCAGCCTCTTTCTTCTTTGCCTCTTTTGCAACCAGTTTTGGACAGTTCTTTATGATGTGATCATTCCCTTTAGAGTACTTACAAAACAATTTCTGCTTTTCTGATTTTTTCTCATCTTTGTCTTGGTTCTTTGAATGTGCAGCATTTGCAGATTTCTGCTTACTAGTAGAAGAGCTCCATTTTCCTTTGCCCTTCTGACTAGCCAGGAAAGCTTGATCTGCAACACGCATAATGGACCTGTTCTGCCTGGACTGATCTTCCTGCAACAGAACAGAGACTAACTCCTCAAATGAAAAGGCATTTGGATTGCCTTTCATCATCAACCGAAGAGTAGAAGCAAAACTCTGATATGAATCAGGAAGACCATTCAGAACGGTCTGCACAAGTGAGCTATCTAGTATAACCTCATCCGCAGAAAATCAACTGTTCCTTCAAATCTTTGATCTTTGTTAGGAAACTATCCATAAAATCACCTTCATTCATGTGCTTACTCTCCAACTGTTTTCGGAGGTAAGCAACACGAGCCTCATTCCTAGCTTGGTACAATGTGGTAAGTGTATCCCAAGTATCCTTAGCTATTCTACAAGAGCGAATGTGAGGAATAATGGCACGTTTGATAGACAAAGCTATCAATGCATGTTCCTGGGCATCTTTTCCATCTCAGCGAATCTGCTCTGCAGGAGGTGCAGCAGAAACAGCAGCACGAACAAGAATCTGCGGAATATCATCTTTGACATCATCTTCATCAGCTCCAGCACCTGTATTTGCATTACCTGTAGTCAGAGGTGTAACAGGACGTCTTTCAACACCCTACACAATGTTCCACAATCCTTTTGCAACCAACACATGTCACATCATATAAGCCCATAACGGGTAGTTGGTACCATCCAACTTATCCTCAACAGCCAACATACGGAATACATCACTGCTTTCAACCATGGCCGGTGACTAAAATACCTTGATGCAGAAAATTGACTGTATCTCAAAAAGTTGAACGGAACTGCCTAGACAAATTCTGCTAGACCTGTAGCAGACTTCGAGACGCTTATACTGGCGAACAAAAACTGGTATATACCTTTGGCACAAAAAGACAAAATAGCCTGCACAAGCACTATGATAGTGCATTCGGAGGCTGAAACGAGCTCAGATCACGATTTCGGTACCACAAAGCGAAGCAATTTTGATCTCGGAAACATGCTGAGTATGCTCACCAAACTTTGTGTGAATCTGAGACTGCAAACGGAGGAGTGTTGACGGCGCCCTAGATGAAGCGACGACCTGCTCTGATACCAATTGTTGGAGATAGACGTCTGCGGAAGCACGCGAACAACACAAGGAAGAAGAAGAAGCTTGGAGCACAAACACACTATAGTGAATGTATTACTAGAGAATGTACAAAGATAAGTAGCCCATTAGGGAAATAGGCGTATATACAAGCTGGGGGAAAAAAACCTCCTAAAGAGGGAAAAAAGTGCCTCGGTGGTCCTAGTGTGTTCACACACATCACTACCTAAATATATCAACAAGCACGAACGTTGCATTTTGCCCAAAATACAACCTTCACAAACATGTTTTCCAGGTGCCTCTAGTTTGGGCAAAGAGGATGCCATTTTAGATTTTTGCAGGTGTAGCAAACTAGCAAAATTCAGATGACCAAAGTGTGCATGCCAAAGCTTTGCATCTGACATAGCCTGAGAATCATTTACTGCACATGCCAAATCATTTACTGATCTTTCATAGTCTTTGAGCTTATACAGCCCACGACATAAAATGCCAGAAGCAATAATCACCGCCATTTGACAGATCATGAACTGTACACCTATCATCAAAAAATTTCACGACCAAGCCAATCTTGGCTAATGCATAAACTGATAACAGGTTCTTCTTGATCCTTGGCACAAATAAAGCATCTGACAAAGTGAAAGAACTACCATCAGTAGTAGTCAAAATGATCTTACCAACTCCCATAACAGGATAAGAGGAGTTGTTGGCGCATGTAACAGTATTCCCTGTAGGGGTAGACTTGAGTGAAGAGAAGAAACTGCACTGTGAGGTATTATGTTTGGTCGCCCCAATGTCAAAATACCAAACATCTGAGTCTACTGCAGACATGCACTGCTCATGAGAAGATGGGTCAAAACTACAGACAGTAGTAAACGCCCATTCTTCTTCCTACACAAGATTAGCAAACTCCGTTTTTGGTGTAGAGGCCTCTGCAACAACCATTCCAGCCTCTTTCTTCTTTGTCTCTTTAGCAGCCAGTTTTGGACAGTTCTTTATGATATGATCATTCCCTTTACAGTACTTACAAAACAATTTTTGCTTTTCTGATTTCTTCTCATCTTTATCTTCCTTCTTTGAATATGCAGAATTAGCAGATTTCTGCTTACTAGTTGAAGAACTCCATTTTCCTTTGCCCTTCTGACTAGCCATGAAAGCTTGATCTTCAACTCGCATAATGGACCTGTTCTGCCTGGACTGATCTTCCTGCAATAGAATAGAGACTAAATCCTCAAATGATAAGGCATTCGGATTTCCTTTCATCATCAACCGAAGAGTAGAAGCAAAACTCTGATATGAATCAGGAAGACCATTCAGAACGGTCTGCACAAGTGAGCTATCTGGTATAACCTCATCAACAGAAATCAACTGTTCCTTCAAATCTTTGATCTTCGTTAGGAAACTGTCCATAGAATCACCTTCATTCATGTGCTCACTCTCCAACTGTTTTTGGAGGTAAGCAACACGAGCCTCATTCCTAGCTTGCTACAATGTGGTAAGTGTATCCCAAGCATCCTTAGCTGTTCTGCAAGAGCGAATGTGAGGAATAATGGCACGTTTGACAGACAAAGCTATCAATGCATGTGCCTGGGCATCTCTGCCCTCCCAGCAAATTTGCTCTACAGTAGGTGCAGCAGAAATGGTAGCACGAACAGGAATATGCAGAATATCATCATCTTCGACACCTTTTGCATCAGCTTCAGTACCTGCAGTTGTAACAGATAGGACGTTTTTTGACACCCTGTACAATGTTCCAGAGTCCTTTTGCAACCAACACATGTCGCATCATATAAGCCCATAACGGGTAGTTGTTACCATCCAACTTATCCTCAACAACCAACATACAGAATACATCACTGCTTTCAGCCATGGCTAGTGACTAAAATACCTTGATGCAAAAAATTGATTGTATCTCAAAAAGTTGAACACAATTGTCTAGACGAATTCTGCTAGACCTGTAGCAGACTTCGAGACGCTTATACTGGCGAACAAAAATTGCTATATACCTTTGGCACAAAAAGACAAAATAGCCTGTACAAGCGCTGCCATAGTGCGTTCGGAGGCCGAAACGAGCTCAGATCGCGATTTCGGCACCATAGAGTATGCTCACCAAAATTCGTGCGATTATGGGACTACAACCGGAGGAGTGTCGACGGTGCCCTAGATGAAGCGACGACCTGCTCTGATACCAATTGTGTGAGTTAGACGTCTGCGGAAGCACATGAACAGCACAAGGAAGAAGAAGAAGCTTGGAGCACAACACACAATACTGAATGTATTACTAGAGAATGTACAAAGATAAGTAGCCCATTAGGGCAATAGGCGTATATACAAGCCGAGGGAAAAAAACCTCCTTAAGAGGGAAAAAAGTGCCCCGGAGGTCCTAGAGTGTTCACACACATCACTACCTAAATATATCAACAAAAAATTAGAGATTGTATGTGGGTGATCTACTTGGAGAAATTGTGAGATTGTAGATGTTCTCTTTGTTTCATGCAAGCATCAAGAAGGAAATAGAGGAAGACCTTGATGGAGCTTGGAAGTCATGAAGTGAAAGGAAAAGATATCTTTATTGTAGTGAAGGAGGTCTAAGAGCCTCGTTTCAGGCTATATTAGTAATGTGATATAACTGTGGCAATCAAAAGCAGATTTTGTATAGACTATGGCTGTGTATGTTACACTTATGTGTTTCTCGAGTAGCTTTGATGTGAACATTTTCCCTATACATGGGCACTTTTTACTCTAGTGCTGGCTAGAGGTTTTTTCCCCATGTTACCACATACTTGATACTCTCATATGCGGTGGTACTTTGTACTTAGGGATATTATTCAGCTCTTGCTTCAATTTAGTTCATCGTCAATAGAGAGAGCTATTCCAGCCATCGTCTTCTTCGTGTGTCTTCTACATTTGTGCTCCTTGTGTGTGCTTCTCGTGTGTCTCTCGCACTTCTACACACACCCAACAGTAGTATCAGAGAAGGTTCAACTTCTTCTCAAGTTTCGGTTTTTCGCATCGTGGCATGCACATACTTTTAACACTGCATATCAACTTCGAAGCATAGAATTGTGAATTTCAGCAGCCAAGAAACATTTCCATCAAGTGCGTTGGGGTTTACCCCCATTTCAAAGCCATTCGTGCAGTCAGAATTGCCATCAGAGTGACGGTTTGTGAGCTGAAATTTCAACATTGATTTGAGCTTTCGTCAAAGTGAAGATTTTATCACATTCTTGTTCTTTTGTGAAATGGCAGGCAACAATGACTTGTTTGGCATGCTTCAAGCTGAAGATAAGCTTGATGGGACCAACTATCCGATGTGGTCTTACATGATGAAGCATGTTCTTGTTGCTAAACAACTCTGGAACATAGTGGCAGATGTAGATCAAAGACCGACAAGTGCTTCTACTTCACAGTCTACTGTCACAAATGGAGCTTCTTCTTCGAGTACAGTGGTTTCTCCTTCTCTAGCTACATAGGAGTAGCTTAGATGGGATGGAAAAGATGCTCAAGCTCATGCTTTGATTGTGCTTTCTGTGAAGCGTCATATAGTTCCACACATTCGGTCCCATCAAGATTCCATCTTTTGGGAAGCATGCATATTTTGTTATCTTCATTGATGATGCTACTCGTCATACATGGGTGTATCCTATGAGAGCAAAGAATGACGTATTATCTTGCTTCAAAGCATTTTTAGCTATGGTTGAAAGTTTTTCTTCAAACAAACTTTTGACTCTACGGACGGATCGTGGTGGTAAATACATGTCACATGTGTTTAATACTTTTCTTCATGAAAGAAGTATTTCACACCAACGTATGTTGCCATATATACCTCGACAAAATGGTGTTGCTGAGCATAAAAATAGAACTCTCCTTGAAATGGCACGATGTATGATTAAAGGAAAGTACCTTCCTGATAAGTTTTGGATGGAAGTGGTCATGTGTGCAAACTATGTGTTGAATCCCTACCCTACAAAAGCATTGAGAGTCATTACTCCTTATGAGGCTTGGAATGGACATAAGCCACTGCTATGCATATTCTCACTAATAGTTAGAGTGCATTGGTTGTTGCACAAAACCCAGTGTTTCATGCACATACCAAACATATTGAGGTGCATTATCACTATGTGAGAGAGCACCTTCATGCAAGAGATATTCATTTGATATATGTGCCTACACAAGATAATGTGGCATACATATTCAACAAAGCTCTTCCATAGGAAAATTTTGAAACTTTTCGCAAATCTTTAGGATTATTACCTTGTGGTGGATGATCTGTCACTCCCTATATGTGTTCACACCATTTGCTCTAGGGGGGTTTGCTACACTTATGTGTTCCTCGAGTAGCTTTGATGTGAACCTTTTCCCTATACATGGGCACTTTTTACTCTAGTGCTAGCTGGATATTTTTTCCCCATGTTACCACATACATGATTCACTCATATGTGGTGGTACTTTGTACTTAATAATATTATTCAGCTCTTACTTCAGTTCTGATCATCATCAATAGAGAGAGCTATTCCAGTCATCCATCTTCTCCATGGGTCTTGCTACATTTGTACTCCTTGTGTGTGCTTCTTATGTGTCTCTTGCATTTCTACACAGACCGAACATATCTAACCAAGCCACCAAAGCAATGTAGATACCCATCCATTCCAAGCATGAAGCAGATCTGGGTGCAAAAGGATGAACAATCAACTACTCCACCACAATAAATGCCACTAGCAAAGAAGCAGAACGTGAAGCTAAAGCGACGATCAACGAAGCAAGAGAGAAATCAACCACAAAGGAATATGAAAATTTGGATGCCAAAGTAGTCGATGTAGGGCAGAACCTAACGACTCAAAAATTTGGGTTCTTGAGACCTACCTAAGATCCCAAATTTCCCCTCATATGCTCATTTTCTAGGAAACCTCAATTGAAACCTATTCATCATGCACCTAGAAAGATAGTTTTTCTACCTAACAAACCATGTAAATCTATTCCTTAAACAACTTGGAAATGGGTACTAAATGGTCCCAAGACCAAATAAGATCACAATCTCATAATAAAGTGTATCAACCAATAAGCCCCTTTTGAAATCCCATAAGGGAACCACTCAATATCAACCGACCTTTTAATAACCCTTGACTTTAAAAACCTTTTAATATACCAAAGAATCATCATAATCATGTTGAGATCATGCACTATCCCAAGTATGCATATAGGTAGTCTAGTGACTCACTTTAGGCACAAGGACTTCAATGAGCACTATCACACAACATAGGGATATAAGGGAAGCATACCAATATTGGAAAGGGAGTGAGGTCTCATCCAATTACTTTGGTAATAATAATGTGTCTTTCCTTACCATAGTAGATCTACAAAGTGCTTACAAGCACCAATCAACAATGGTAGACGCAGGCTCTAGCTCTTGATAGACTGGCACCCGTACTCTACTTGTTGATAAGTACCCCGCAAAAATACTACCACAGTTCCAAAATCTTCAAGATTCCATTCTAATTCTAGACCCTATATCAGGATGGATCGAGAGAGTTCATGTGCACTCATTGTTCAAAGAGTTAGTAGGATCCCTCGTTGATGCACCTTACATCTCAAAATCAAAATATGAGGTCAACACCTAGATCCACTTCCAATTCTTCTCCAAGGAGTTTGAGGAGTTACAAGACTCCCTTGATTTACATACCATCTGGTAAAGGGAAGAATTCTTGATTATTTCAGTGCATGATTTCCAAAGCTTGATTTTATGAGGTGCTATTACCTAGTTCAAACTCTACAATCGTGGGCCGACAAAGGCATTCCTGTAACATTTGTCATACCGTCGCTATTGTGAGACCAAGAACCAAAACTATTTAAGCTATCTCACAAGTTGGTCCCCAAAGCTTTAAACATGGGCGAAAAGCATGTTCCTATGGACAAGAAGACACAAATACAAGATTTGATGAAGAAAAGAGACATACTTAAGATTATTCAGATGAATAACATAGCACTAAGCTTCACAATGCAACATAACTCTACAAGATCAATCCTCTCAACTTCAAGATAGAATATGAGACTTGATTAATACCAAGAAGACAATTCAAAGATAGTATACTATTGTGCAATAGGCATATGTTCAAGTGCAAGAATAGAGTAAGCAGGCTATTGAAGAAATGGACGAGCAATTGCAAGTGAAAATGGAACACAATGCCAAACTCACATGCAATATGGAATTGTTGAGATGAAACTTAGTGGAGGAAAAAGATGAGAATCAAAGATTGTAAAAGAAAAATGTAGACAACCTTGAAGCTTCTATAGAGAATACTCCAAGAGCACCCATCAACTCTAGTAAGTTTCAAGCAACTGCCCCAAAAAGCATTTAGATTATACTAAAGGATTACACTAATCGTCTAGGGGCACATGATAAATTGATTGAGGAGTTTGGTGCACTATAGGCACCATCAATGGTTGCACCAGCCTTCCTAATATAGTGTCCATAGAAATTGCCCACCTACGAAGCCAAATTATTGAGTTATAAACCAGGCTATAGGAATATGAAAGACCAACATCCCCTCCAACCTTAAGTAGTTTCATTAGCCCAGGTAAGTGAGCCTTTGGAATTGGTATAGGGCAAAAATTCCATAGAATATGTGGAATAGTAAAGATAATCATGGGTGCAACTAGCTTAGGATCTATGCAACCAATCTCATGAGGATACATAGTAAAGGCTTTTCCATGGCTATGTATAACTCGCTCAAATTTATATCTCTCTGCTGGCAAATGAAATTCATCATCTCTACCAATTTTCACCTGTTTGATTGTCTCATCCATGAATGTATGTCCTATGTTTTTGTTATCCCAAAGAATTGGATCATTTTTCATGTCAATAATTTTTTCATTACTTCATTGGGATAATGGTTGAGCTATGGGTTTGATTTTTTGTCTATAGTTTTGTACTTTTTTTCAACGAAGGCATCATGTGTTTGGTTAAATTTTGAGCTCTTGGGCAACATTGATATCATACTCTTGGATTAGAGCATACTCATTAAGAAAAGAAAGAAGAATAATGTGGGAATTAGAATTTTGCTGAAGATACAACTTTAACTCCTCGAGAGTAGAGAAACAATGAGATGTCTTAATCACATGCTCAATGTTCTCATCATTTTCCATGATGTTGTTGGTTTTATAATTTTTTTGGGTTTTTTGGATAAAAGACTTGGAAAATTGACTCTTATGAATGAAATATAATCTAGAATGTGGAAAACAAAGTGACAAACTATTGTAAAGGTTGGTCGATTCCAAGACGTCAAACCAATGTGCACTGTTGTCCCGCCCAACAATGGATTCTATCTGAAATTTTGATCATCTGTAGCTCCAAACATGAATCGAGATGCACAATAACTACAAACATGGTCATGAACCTGAGTAACAATAGGTTTCTTTCTAATTGATAACGATTCCAAGGATGATTCACTCCTACCATCATGACTTGAAGTGATTGCATTCCAACCTTATACTTAATTTTAGCATAGGTAGACCCATCATCCATGGATTTAGTTTCCATACGACTCTCACAAATAAAGGGCTAACCTAAGAGAATATGCAAGTGTGCACGATGCTCTAGATCTCTCACAAATGCATTTACTTCACAAAGAAGATGTGCACGATATTATGAGTAGTGCAACACTCAAGAATGATGATGATGATGATGAAAAATATGCAACAAGGGATATGGATCACAACCTCCCAACAAGATCAGAAGCAAACGCCAAGAAACATTTCACGTCGGGTTCAAATGTGGAGGTGATCGCAATCCGAGTGGATCGGGTCCGGTCATGGCACACATAGTGTATGAAGCTAGTGAGTGTTGGAAGGTTTATGTGATCAAAATGTGAAGGTGAATGTGAAGTTGGGTATGGAGAGGAGAGATGTGATGATTTGATTATGGGAAGGGGAACATATGAATGCAAGATAAATCCATGAACATGAATGTTGAGAACAAAAGAAAACCATACACATGAATTGATTTTAAAAGAAAGAATGGTCCAAAAATTGAGCTTCTTATACACTTTCAAATTTTAATTCGTGTGCATGGGTTCTTGTGGATGCTATGTATGCATGATGAGAACAAAAGAAAATCATACACATATATCGATTTTGAAAGGAACTATGGTCCAAAAATGGATATGCATGGGTATTTGTGGATAGTATGCATGCATGAGGGTAATGACTTATGAATATATTAAAACTTATCCTCACAATCTCAATGGATAATCCTCACTTGTTCAACACAAGATTGACGAGCTTTCTCACACATAGAAGAGTTAAACGGAGACATGTAAAAACACATAAGAGACAAGAGACAAGAGACAAGACACAAGACACAAGAGACTTGAATTAAATGAGATTGTAATGGAATAAATATACATGAGTGTTGTGATATGTCAAGCTAGGCATTCTAGTGATCAAAGGCGGTTTGCACGACCCTCTCACCATGACAATTCAACTGAATGTCACACGTAAGAGGATAGGTTCAACTTCATTGAACTTATATCTTTCTAGGAGCATAACGTCTAACGAAAGAAGTATAAGACTCATAAAACCAACTCTAACTCACTCACATGCTCCACAAAGGGTGAGCAAAGATAGAGAAAACATTGGGTTTATGAGCCTATCCTATTTTAGAAGTCTAAATTAAAATTGATTCTAGGAACTATGCTCTTACTAGCCCACCTTGGATCCTCACACAATCAACTAAGGGTGATTGTCTCAAGGAAACCATGTGATAGAAAGGACCCTATGGATGCCTAATAATGATGATCTATGAATTTCAAGGGCGGTTTTTTTATAGTTTTTTGAATGAATTTGGTCCCTTGGATCTAGAGAAATCAACTCTCAACCGGAGGATTAACTGCTTTTGATTACAACCATTAGATTTATCAAATATATGGCTAGGATTGATTCTATATATGATATCTAGTGCAAAGGAGGTAAAATTAGGTGCCTTCATTCTCCACCATTGAATCTAGGGAAGATTTGGACATCAGATCAATGCCGACATAAATTCGGATAAGATTAGCTGGTATTTTTGAAAGAACTTTGCATTATTGATATTTGACAATCAAAATAAGCTTATCCGATGAAGAAAACTCATGGATCCTCCTTGCTTTAAGCTTTGGTGCATCTCCACCCTTGAATGTGAGCTCATCTTGATCATAAAACATGATTCAATCATCATTTGCCATGTGGTAGCCCTTCAAGCCTTCACTTTTCTTATTCTAGAAAATTGTGGTTACCCTGAAAACTGGGTTTTGTGCTCTTTGACCCTCCAAATATCCTTTGATTAAGATGAATATTTTGAGGGCTATGTTTTGAAAGGTCTCCTTTAGGAATATGCAAAAAAGACTCCCATTTGAATCTCCTTTATAGAAGTTTGACTACATGTAGAAGTTTTTAAGGTGGCATTAAAGTATCTAGGAAGCTCTAATAGCCTTTAAAATTTGTACAAATGTGTAGCAACATATGATCTTTATACATACCAGACCATATGGCTAACAGAAATTCCTATACAAGATTTTGTAGGGTCTAAGTGAAAAAATTACATTTTTATAAAATCCACATGGCATACCACTGTGCTAGAAAATCCATTTACATCTGAAATTCAAGCCATAGACTAGCTTTGATAGGCTTTACAAGTGTATAAATTTTCATGTAATTTGGTGATAATGGAATTTTTGCCCTAATTTCCAAAATTTGACCACCTTTGATCGCTACCTAGGATTTACTTGATTTCGTCAAAACTTTGCATGTGAACTCCCTTTGACATTCTTTGCATGTTTTGGGCTTCTTTGGGAATTCTAGCTACCTTCACCGAATGTGTTTCCTGTAGGCCTTCATAAGTGAGAGGAGAGAAAATCGCAAAAACACCGGTAAACCCTTAAGCAAGAGAAGACCAGAATGGTCATCCCTTTGGGCCTCAATCGATTTGCCCCTTCTTTACTTAATGGCTCACAGTGCTCCTTTACTTTGAGTTTTGTGAAAATTGTAATGGTATAGGTATTAGCTTAATCTAAACAACACTTATACAAAATTTTGTTCTGTATGCATTAGAGGAAACTTCCTCGATGATCATTGATTTCTTGGATTATTGACATAAATTCTCATAAATTGCACTAACTTTAGGTCATCACAAGGATGAATCTTGGCAAAACCACTAGTATCATCTAACACCTTTGATTTTGCTCACATGTGAATGGTTATCCCAAGACAATGGGATATGAACAAACATCATGGACGAAAAAATTGTGCTCTTCTTTGACATCACAATAGAAATTGATATGCTTGCACAAGCACCAAGTAAATATCTAGGCACATTATTGGTAGCCTTTATTTTTGATCCATGATCATGATCAACTAGATATTTTCCTGCTTCATATAGCTCTCATGATACTACATTTATTTTGGATCCTGAATCTATTAAAGCCACGATGGCTTGCTATCACCAATTCTTATAATTGTCTCAATTGTACCTCATGCCCAATGTTCTGGCATGTAATGAATCTTTGAGTTCCCATTTTTTCTCTCCACATTATCAATCATGGATCCCAAATAGTTCTTTTGATTGATTTCCTTCTTCTCTTTATAGCACTCAACAAGTCTTCCTTTAGATCCATTTGTACTAATGGTAAAAGTTCCTCTAAGGTTATAGTAACATGGGATTTCATCATTTTTTTTCATATACAACCTTTTAATGTCAATATGTTTTGCTTATTGCGAGATTAACCAAAAAGCATGTTGTTTCTTACTTTTTTTTCTCTCCCTTTTCACCTTCCTCTTGATTAGTTTGAATTTCTTCATGTTTCTCTTCCCCTTTCTCCTCATTCTATGGTTTCTTTTTCATTAGGAGATTAACCAAAAAGCAGGTTGTTTCTTACTTCATGTTTTTCTAGGTGGGAGATT
>CM035408.1:20292587-20347587 GCA_020310875.1 Ceratopteris richardii | reverse complement strand
TACATACACACACATATACACACATGCATACATACACACACACATACACATACATATGCATACATACATATACACATATACACACATGCATGCATACATACACACACACATGTACACACATGCATGCATACACACACACATATACACACATGCATACATACATACACACATGCATGCATACATACACACATACATCTAGAAACATGCATACATACACACACACATGTACACACATGCATAAATAGACACAGATATACACACATGCATACACATACATATTCATACATACATACACACATGCATGCATACATACACACACACATGTACACACATGCATACATACACACACGCATACATACACACATGTACACACATGCATACATACACACACACATATAAACACATGCATACATACACACATATATACACACACATACACACACATACACACACATACACACACATACACACACACACACATATACACACATGCATACATACACACACATACACATTACACACATGCATACATACACACACACATAGCACATATATAGACATGCATACATATGCACACACACATATACACACATGCATACATACACACACATATACAGACATGCATACATACACACACACACCTATACACACATGCACACACATGCATGCATACATATGTACACACATGCATGCATACATACACACACATGTACACACATGCAGACATACACACACACACGCATACATACACACACACACACATGTACACACATGCATACATAAACACACACATATACACACATGCATATAGATAGATAGATAGATAGATAGATAGATAGATAGATAGATGGATAGATGGTTAGATGAATAGATGGATAAACAAATAAATGAATAATTCGAGGAATGAATGGATTGAAAAATATACAAACAAATAGATATATAGTGGGATAGATGGATAAGTAGATCGATACATAGATAGAAAGTTTTCTTATAATCTTGAAGTGAATTTATGTAACTATTGTGAAAGTTAGAGTCAAGGAATGAGCCATTCTCAATAGTTCATATACACGTCCTTTACTATGTATGATTCTTGCAAGATGAATGTACATAGCTATTAGGAAAGTAAGAGTCAGAGAATGAGACAACCATAATAGTTTTAGTGCACTCCCTATACTATGTATGATTATGCTCAAGTGAATCTATATGAATATTGTGAGAGTAAGAGTCAAATAATCACACAATCACAATAGTCCCTAAACACTCCTATACTGTTGAGAGAGTAGGAACCCAGACAACAATTCAGAACATCTTAATATATCTAGTTCGCGTAACCCTATACTACTGTGAGAATAAGAACTCATGCAACAAGTAAGACAATCACAATAGTTACTTAATTTAAAATTTCATCAATCAAAGTATACAAATAAGAAATGTTTTTGTGAGTTAGAACATGTTAAGATGGTTGAAAAGAAAATAAATAAAAATTACATAAACACAAATCACACATATGTAAGATATGCGTATACAAATCAATAACATGTGTATGATACATAGCGAACATAATAAAACAAAAGAAATTGAATAAAAAAAGAAACAATATGTGAATGCTATGTTAAATTAACTCACAAGAGTGTGTGCTTAACTCTGCTTTGCAATTTTTGATAAAACAATGCACTCAAATGAGCATCTTTCAATTGAGTGCAAAGCTATATACACACACATACCCACAAACACACACATACACACACACATACACACACACACACACACATATATATATATATATGATTCGATTCACTTTTTTTCCAGAAAGTTTTTTGATCGAAAGGGCTTTTGATAAAAAAATAATGGCACCCCAATTTTTATTTGGAAACAATCATAAATCCCCAAAGAAATTGATTAAATTTGGTTATTTTCTATTATTAGATGAAACAAATGCAAAATAGGTTCATTGGCATCTACAACTTCATACAATAGGTTTGTGTATAAATAAGCTTTGGTAGCGTCCTTCCAAAAATTATAATTTCTGCCATTCAACCTTTCATCTTTTGGGATGATTATAGATGTGAATGATGGTAAAGACAACCTAGTTGAAGACGTTGCATTGGAAATGATAGATATGATTTAGCCCTTGAAGAAGATAGAACTTCCAAAATGAATCACAACACTTGCAAAGATAGATGGAGTCAACACCAAAGATGTAGGGGGTGGGCTTAGAATAGCCCTATGAATACTTTGACACCCTTTGCGGCTTAGAGTAGCCTACCCAAGCTCGCACACACAAAAGATCCTTCTTATATTTCTTGGAGTTAGAAAGGTATGTTGGAAACTTAGTGCCGATTTGTGCCACAAGTGAGGGTCAAAACCCCTTTGGAAAAACGCCAACTAAACCCTTAGAGTGTGGGTACTTGAGTGCTCATAAGGCCAAAAAAATGAAGGGTCTTAAGGAGAGTTTGCTGAATACCAAGTGAATACAAGAGATAGTACCTTGAACGTCCAGTACAAAGATGTGTTTGAATGTAGGTTACAATAAGTGAAATAGACCTTCAAAGTTCATGTTCCTTTATCAAAGGAAATAGGGTCGAAGAATACTTTGTCTTATAAACAAAATAAGATGCCCCTAAAGTTCCGTGTGATTCCATGGATCCAAAATGATTAAATTAGTGAATTATATTATGCTTTTGAAAGGAAGAGGGACCATGCATGTTGCACTTCAAAAATTAGCTTCATAAGTGATGAAGAAGAAACATACGTTCAAAAGGTAAAGGGAGTCATTGACATCGGTGACGATGTCAAATAGCACAATTCAAAAAAAATTGCCTCCGTGCTTCAAATTAATGCTTTACTCCATTTAAATCTCTCTAATAGCTTGGATTTGTGTGCTATATTTTCCTATTTCTGTGAAAAAAAATAAATCTCTTTCTTTGGCCACTCTTTCTACTATGGAGACGGCGTAGGTCTCCTTGTGTGTCTACTTGCAAGAGATGTAGAAGAGAGAATCCCCCCCTTCTCGCTCTCTTTGTCTTTGTCTAGCTAAGAGGGAGATGTTCATGGTGTAGTTGAAGATCGTGGTATACAACTCTTACAGAATTAGCTACCACACTAGAGACTGCATTAGTTCAAGGACAATGAACGCTTGCATGATCATCTTCCACGCTTTTGCTTGCTCCTCTACCACCTCAACTTTTGGAAACTTTACATGCCACTCACCATGAAGTAGGCACTTATCACTATCTAGACCACCTTCTACTCCGGTAAGATTTCCACTTGCAAATGCTCCACCAGTAGCACCTTCATGTGTGGGCCAAGTCCAACAATTCTCTTCATTGCTTGTATATACCTCAGGCTCAAGGAAGAAACCCAGGGCAAGGTATGATGCACATGCCCCCATCACAACCCACTCTAGTAGTATAATACTTGGTTCTGACCACCTTTATTTTCCTTCCTCTAAGCATTTTGACAAATTAGAGCTCAATGGAATTTGTGTTTCCTCTCATAAGAATGTCCTCCCATAGGAAATATCAGAACAAGCATCATCACATATATGAACTTCAAAACCATGTTGTCGATTTGACAAGTCTTCTTTGAAATATAGGGTGCAATGTACCACAAGAGTTCATATGTCAAACACACAAGCGAATGCCAATGGTGCTTGTGTATATGTTGGCAACCAAAATGTTGAGCTTCTTATAGATGTGAATGGAGCTTTTGATACCCACCATTCTCGACATTTGTCAATAATGTGAAGATTGCAAACCTGAAATGATTGAATGATACTTGGGTTAAGGTAATATGGTTCTCTAGGACTGCCATTAATGAGCTGGAGGAGAAAGTAAAAATGCTAGAAGACAAGTTTCAATAAAGTGTAGTAAGATCAAATGCCTTGGAGATAGAGAAGAATTATGCAGAAGAAGAGAAGTATAAATTCGAGCTTGATATGCAATCTATGCAGAGAAGAGAATTATGCAATCTATGAAGAAGGGAGTTTCTAGTCTTCGCAAATACAATGCCAACTTGATTGAAGAAAAGGAGACACTTCTCTTGCCGCATCAACAATATTTGCAACTTCTAGGATATGTTGTATGACATGCACTCATGCACTTGTGAAGATAAAAAGATAGTGCTTATGAGCACTTTATTGATGGAGATGAATAAGAAAATGAAATATCAAAGCAAAGAGATCCAAAATGTGTTGAAGTACCATCAAAAGGGATGATAGAGAGGACTAAGGATCTCCACAACATTGTTGATAAACACTTCAAGTTCTTGAGAGCCTTTACCAACTCCACAAAATGTCACCACATGACAACATAATTAGCACAAACAAGGATGGGAGGGTGAGAAAGAGTGGTAGAAAAGGGTGGGAGGGGAAAAGGCATCCAAAATGCTCTCAAATCATGAAATATATGATGAAACAAATTTACCACCAAAAGCATGCCACCAAGTGCGCCACCACCACCAGCACCACCACTACCTCCAAAAGCACCACCAAGACCTCCACCTAGTGCTCTCATACCATGTAGAGAGTATACATGCAAAAGCAAAATGAAAAGAAGAGTGTAATTACAAAATGAAAGAATGTGAGAGACTCAAATTGAGTAGATGAAAAAACGAGTAAACTCACATGCATTAGAAATGAGCTTTCCAAGAGCATGAAATAGGCTCTCAAAACTTCTTATCAAGTACAAAGTAGAGGAGCGACCCTCTTTATATAGACTTGGAGGTACATCACATCACATGTGGGATACTTCTCCTTGAAGGAGAATGAATACGAGGTAGAAGCAAATGTTAAGGTACCCAAAAATACAATGAGATACATTTAAAATAATGTGGAATGGAGTGTCTCCTATATACAAAATGGAGATGCACTCATACTGATACAGAAGGAAATGAAATGGATGAACTCATGCTGTCAACAAAATTTACACATTAAAAAAATATGAGTCGACCGATCACTCATAAAATATCCTCTTCAGATCGTTTTAGATTTTAATCATTAGGATAAACTTCTTAATATTCCTATGTAATGTATAATACTATATCTAAGCCTAAATTGGCCAAAATTTCAAGTAGTAACTACCTCAAGTTTAGGAAAACCTTATGAATATAAAGTATTTGGTTCGCTTAACACAAAAATTCCTCCCCTTTTTACTTAAGCTTCCTTAAACTTCGAGGGGTAATGGTCTCCAAATCATCTCCCCATGTTGCATATTCTAATGAATAAATCTTCACCTATATGTAATGTTCCTTTATGGTTTGATCTTTAATACATCTTCCCTCTACTTGTGTATATGTGTATCCACGTTTGTATGCATGTTATTTGTCTGATTTCCATTCCCTATTTTCTATCAGACACTGTTTATTGCATATGTGTTTATTGCATATATGAGTGCTGGTGAAAGTTCCAAACCTCCTGATGTTTATATGTCTGGGAAAACCGTCAATACCTAAGCATCTGTTTAACAACCAAAGGAGTACCTATCTGTGATTAATAATGACAAGCAAAATTTTAGTGCTGAGAATAATCAAGTGTCATCTGATATAGTAAATGTCACAAATCAAACACTTTCGTTGGAGCTATCAGTACATAGGATCTGGAAAAGGACAAAAGAAAAGACATGATATGCTGCTAATACAAATGTCCATTAAAAACTTCATAAAATCGACACGCAGGAGGCATGATAATCATCTCTGTACCGTTCCAATTTCATGCCTCTGAAGGCCCATCTATTTTTTTCTTCTCTGTATCGGTCCAATTCTATACCAGATGACCCTGAAGGAAACAGAATTGAAAGAAAAAAAGAACTAAAAAACAAAACAAAAGAAAGAGCATGATATGCTGCTAATATGGAATGCCCATTAAAAACTAACTGCATAAAGATGATGTGCATAGATACATACTGTAAAGAAAATTAAGAGATCTTCAAAATGTCAAACAAAGCGACTATTGTCGATGCATATGTTACAAGTCAAGTTTGAGAGATCAGTACAATATACAGGAAGGAGAAAAAAAATTATAAATAGCTGTCAGGTATTTGCTGCACTCTATGAAACTCAGTTTAAGAAGGAGCTGCAGCCTTGTGTGTAAATTCTTATCTGCAACCTTCTGTGTAAATTCTTAGCCTTCTGTGTAAATTCTTATCTGCAGCCTTCTGTGTAAATTCTTATCTGCAGCCTTCTGTGTAAATTCTTAACCTTCTGTGTAAATTCTTATCTGCAGCCTTCTGTGTAAATTCTTATCTGCAGCCTTCTGTGTGAATTCTTATCTGGATAAGTTCATGCGTTTGTTAGCAAGTCGATATTGAATGTCGTTGTGCATGACATTCCGCAATACGCGGTTTACCGGCTTATGGTCGTGAGGTGATGAGGAGCACGAGTTCAGGTCTGCAGATGAGGTCAGCCATGGATGCAGAGATTCGAGCTTCATTACGTGGTTCATGGACGAAACAGATGAAGATGATGAGAGGCAAGAGTCATCAAACAAGAAGCTTGACGATACAGGTTCATCGTTTGACATCGATACCGTCTCGTGCACCACTTCTTCGACATCATGATCTTCCATCGCCGGGAAACAATCCCTCTTTATGGCATCCCCATAGCCTTTCTCTTCTGCCAAGTGCGCAAAATTTTCAGCTCCATTGTTGTACATGCACTCAATCTCGTACATGGAAAGAGTCTGGTTAGTGGCGGATTCATCCTGATGAGTTGATACTCGAGCGCCGGGAGTCCATCCTCCGTCGCCTAAGATGAGGTCGGGTTCTCCTATACTACTAGTGCTACTCCCAGATTCAGGAGTACCGTTGCAGAGAACCTTGTTCATGAGACTCCTGAGGGCACCACGCCCCCCGTTGTAAGGCTTGACTTTGCAGGTTGAGTCATTACTAGAGCTTAGTTCATCAGATTCATTCAACAGCTCCAGCGTGCTCCTCATGGTCTTTGACGCGGTGACGCTTCTCCTAGTGCTGCAGGGAAACATGCAGCATGTAATGATTTGTAGCCTTTTCCGGTGGTATATGCCCAAGCTGTGGTCCTCAGGGCCTTCATCATTTTTTTCTTCAGCGCAAAGCTGTGAGAAGCTCTTTATGATGGGCTTCTCCCTCGTCTCATCTTTCATACCAGCCTCCTTCTTCATGTCATGTCTCTCAGAATTCTGTGAAGGAGCTTCTACCCCCATTTGATCTCTGACAGAGGAAGTGTCCTCCCTTATCAGATCCCTCACAGAGGATGGTTTACCCTCAATCTCTGCAGCGGGTTCATCATCCTCATCATCATCAGAAACGGAGATCATGGAAAGCAAACAATTCGCAAGCATAGCAGGCGCAGAGAGACGTCCATGGCCCGAAACCTGCATTTCTTTGGCAGCGACCGCGGCCTTGTAAAGATACTGCGCATTGGTAGAGCTAGTATGGCGTGTCAATGGGAAGTAGCTTCCACGGTGTCCCACAGATGCTGGAGGAATACCTTGCAGGACTTCAGCCCCGAAGCCATGAGGATTATCGTAGGTCTTTAACTCTTCAACAGCCATTCGACGTAGCTCCATGTTGTGGCGATTAGGGGTATCGTATTGCAGCAGTTCTTGTGATTTTTCACTGTGATTAAGTTCCTACTTCTTGTCGTTCTCTTCTCCCCCCTTTCCCTCCTCCACTTCCGAGGACAGCTCTTCCAAGATTTGTTGCAGAAGAATTAAGAGTTCGGTGTCGCGCGAAGTTTTGCGTGATCAACGGAAGGCAAGAGCTATTCGGGATATGTATGTGTTGGCGCATCTACGCCTAATGTGTGCATTGTCCTCAGGAGGAAGAAGAGCCATACTCTCTCTCTCTCTTCCCGTGTGCGGTTGGTGACATTTTCTGTGTGCACCTCCAGTCAATCAGCAGAAGTGCGAATGCACGTTGGCGAGATGCACGTAGAGCTCACAATTTCGCAGTTCATGGTCCCCTTGCTTCCCCAAAGGGCCATGCCTTTAGCATCTCCATCATACACACACAGACACACTTCAAACTATATTTAACAAACACATACATATCTCATGAATGATCTTGTATGTTGATCGTCAAGGATGCTACTTAGACTTGAGTTCGAACCTTGTATATATCAAGAGATGTGCAACACACACACATACATATCTTGCACATCTCTTGATATATACAAGGTTCGAACTCAAGTCTAGGTAGCATCCTTGTGTGCGTGTGTTGCACATCTCTTGATATATACAAGGTTCGAACTCAAGTCTAGGTAGCATCATTGACGATCAACATACAAGATCATTCATGAGATATGTATGTGTGTTGCACATCTCTTGATATATACAAGGTTCGAACTCAAGTCTAAGTAGCATCCTTGACGATCAACATACAAGATCATTCATGAGATATGTATGTGTTTGTGTGCTACCTAGACTTGAGTTCGAACCTTGTATATATCAAGAGATGTGCAACACACACACACATGTGTGTGTGTTGCACATCTCTTGATATATACAATGTTCCAACTCAAGTCTAATGTGTGTGTGTGTTGCACATCTCTTGATATATACAAGGTTCGAACTCAAGTCTAGGTAGCATCCTTGATGATCAACATATGTGTGTGTGTTGCACATCTCTTGATATATACAAGGTTCGAACTCAAGTCTAGGTCGCATCCTTGACGATCAACATACAAGATCATTCATGAGATATGTATGTGGTTGTTAAATATATTTTGAAGTGTTTTCACACAAACAGTTATGTACAAACTCAAATGTCCACAAATAACACACACATACATTCATTCATGCATATATATATATATATATATATATATATATATACATATATATATATATATATATATGTGTGTGTGTGCGCGTGCGTGTATATATATATATATATATATATATATATATATATATGGATGAAAGCATGGCAATGGTTACACTAATTAGCTATGTGGTCAGCTTTTTCATGGCTCACTAGTTAGCTCACCCATTACCTATTTTGTCAACTAGATTTTGTAGAATCATGTGTGTTGTCAATTCGTCATCACATCACCTGTCCCATAAAGAAGATATGAAAATAATGAAGAATATTTAGACATTAATGCCCCGCTCCTCCAACTCAAACCAGAAAATTCTTGCAACAAGCTTCAAACTCGCACCATGTCTGCTCACGCATTCGAGACAAGATGAAGTCCGCGCAGTAGATGAAAAGACAAAACTGTCAAGGCTCCTCCTCTTGATGAAGGCAGAGACGAGTTGAGAAATCAACCACAACAAATTGCCTTTTATTTATGTTGTTGTATATCGATTTCGAGAACTGTTATTTTCATCTAATAACTTGATTGTTATTTTGTACAGCCAAGACATCAATGACA
The DNA here is from genome assembly GCA_020310875.1 of Ceratopteris richardii. Classification (NCBI taxonomy): domain Eukaryota; kingdom Viridiplantae; phylum Streptophyta; class Polypodiopsida; order Polypodiales; family Pteridaceae; genus Ceratopteris; species Ceratopteris richardii. The sequence continues at coordinate 20,338,239 of CM035408.1, read as the reverse complement.
GTAGGTCCAATGCTAAAGAGACGATAGAGTGGACGGTATATACCAGACCTTGAATCATCTTCGTTGCAAGTGCATGTACGTGTGCATGCCTATGTTTTTTGTCTAAGCCCAATCTGCTAGTCGTGATGAATATTTTTTTCTTCTTCAACTAATCAACATTTCATGTTTTACTATAGGTGGGTGTTACCTCCTTACCCGAGGGTAATAGATACAAGCTTCTTCTGTGGAGAGGTCAACCAATGAGTCTGACTGGCTATCTATGTTCAAAGTGATAAGAGTAAGGGGGAAAGCAAAATTAAAGCACATAAGGCCAAAATCGTTTGATGATCTAATGGTTCTACATCAAAAAGTTTACTAAGAGATACTACTCAATTATGAGCTAACTGTTCTCTTTGCTAAAGGATTCACTTTCGAGTATTGCACTATGGCAAAGCAATGCAATGATCCATCGACATACACGGTGGCACGGGCTATTGCAGTCGAGGCATCTATAGAGCGATGTAAGAAGATGGGAACATTAGACCAAAACATGCAAAGGTGTTTTAGTAGCCCCCTTGAGGTCCATGCAACTACTACATCGGCAGTAATGGTCAAACCAATAGATGAGAAGATGAAGGTAGTTGTTTCACGTCACAATCCATCTTCTATTACTGTAAGTGCTGTCAACATTCAAGGTCATGAAGTGATGAAAACTTGAAAGCTCAGTTCGTTAATGAACAAGAGAAATTGAATAGGATTTTTGTAGATTTGGAGTTAGCTAAGGTGGCCAAAGCAACCGAAACTAAAGCAAGCACATATGATACATATTCATACTACAAGCCTGCAGATTCTTGGCATTGAGGAAAATGAAACGGACAATGTGCCTCAACTAGAGGTAAGATTGTACTTAATAGTGAGCGAAATCTTATCACTTAATGACTTTAATACTATTATCTACGTTTCTTCACGTAGGTTTATGACAATAAGCAATTGCAACTATTGGTACAACTCACCAAACAAGCTCATTTTCTGTCTGGGATTCTTTCTATGTTGCAAATCATGAGCTTCCATACAACTTGCCATTACCACCACCAATTTACCCAACTAGAGTTGACTTTAGCATATCATTTGGATGTGTAGCATATGGATTGAGTATTGCACATTCTTCTTGTTTCCTTGTGCGATTGTAGCCTTGTGGTCATATATATCATTACATGTGTTATATGGCTTTCTGAAAAACAACAAGCCATTGTGTGGGTGATTGCAAAATAGAAATTGTCCCTTTCACATTTGCCCAAACTAATGTTGCCCACTCTTCTCAATACATGACAACAATAGGTGATTATTTCCTTAGCACTTCTTCAATAGCTAATATGCATTCTCCATAGTAAATAATTCTTACTCATTAGCTAAGGAGCATCTTCTTTAACTAATACTAGTTTGAGATACATATTATGCATTTCCCCTTAGCTAATACACATTAGTTAGTCAATAGGCATTTCTCCTTAAATAAATAATACATATTACTTAGCTAATATGGACATTCTTAGCTAATATGCTTTTCATAGATAAATTGAATTCTCTATAGCTTATAAGCGTTAGTTGGCTAATAAGCATACTCATGAGCTAATCAGCATTCTCCCTAGCTAATAAGCACTCTTCGTAGCTTTCAAACATTAGTTAGCTAATAAGCATTCTCCTTAGCTAGCTAATCCATAGTTAATAAGCATTCTCCCTGACTATTAAGCATTCAGTAGCTAATAAGCATTCTCATTAACTAATCAATATTCTCCGTAGCTATGTTATAGTAGGCTAGTAAGCATTCTCCATAGCTAATCAGCATTACCCCTAGTTAATAAGCATTACTTAGCTAATAAGCATTCTTGTTAGCTATGCATTATTTAGCTAATAAGCATTCTCAATCGTTAATTAGCTTTAGTTTGCTAATAAGCATTCTTCATAGCTAATATGATAATGCTAGCTAATAAACATTCTCAGTAGCTAATAAATATTCTCATTAACTAATTAGTATTTCCATTAGCTAGTAAGAATTCTCCTTAGCTTATAAGAATTCTTGTTAGCTATGCATTAGTTAACTAATAAGCATTCTCGTTAGCTATGCATGAATTAGCTAATAAGCGTTCTTGTTAGTTATGCATTAGTAAGCTAATAAGATTATCAATCATTAATTAGCTTTAGTTGGATAATAATCATTCTTCATAGCTAATATGCTAATGCTAGCTAATAAAAATTCTCAGTAGCTAATAAACATTCTCATTAGCTAATCAATATTTCCATTAGCTAGTAAGCATCCTCCTTAGCTAGTAAGCATTCTCCTTAGCTATGCATTAGTTAGCTAATAAGCATTCTCGTTAGCTATTCATTAGTTACTCAATAAGCATTCTCAATCATTAATTAGCTTTAGTTGGCTAATAAGCATTCTTAATAGCTAATCTGCTAATGCTAGCTAGTAAACATTCTCATCAGCTAATCAATCTTCCCATTAGCTAGTAAGCATTCTCCTTAGCTAGTAAGCATTCTCCTTAGGTAGTAAGCATTCTCCTTATCTAATAAGAATTCTTGTTAGCTATGCATTAGTTAGCTAATAAGCATTCTCAATCATTATTTAGCTTTGGTTGGCTGATAAGCATTCTTCATAGCTAATAAGCTAATGCTAGCTAATAAACATTCTCATTAGCTAAGAAGCATCTATTAGCTAATTAGCATTCCTCTTTAGCTATACAACATTTTTCTTAGCTATGCATCATTTAGCTAATAAGCATTCCCCATAGCTAATATGCATAGTATTCTCCTTAGCTATGCATCAGTTAACTAGTAAGCATTCTCCTTGCATCTCCATGATCTCTCAAAATGTCATTTGCAACTGTTGGTGCTATCTATTTTTGAGTTTTTTTGTTTGTAAAATAGATGCAACTAAGGTGTTCACGCAAGCTCGCAAAACCAGCACTGACCATAAACGGGACACTATTGTTAATCATCCTCCAACTATAGCTGAAAGTAAGAAATATGCAAAATCATCTCCATCAATGCCTTTTACAAATCTCACTTGTGTAATGCCCCTTTCTGCACTAGATTTAACAGCAAATCCATTTGTTGTCAATCATTTGCATGATGCACATTCCAGCCTTGTTGAATATAGCTAAACTTTCAATCCTGCCTTTGATATGTTTAATGCCATGTTAAACCAAGCTGACCCTCCTGATGTTCTAGATGACCCCCAACCTTTTGAGCCTATTAGCAACAATGTAGGCATTGAAGAATCTGGTCATATCAAGGTTGCATCTCTAGTTAAGGATGCAGACACAATGGAACCCATGGAATGCTCCCAAATACAGTATGAGCAATGTGAAGAGGAGGATAGTATAGCTAATTTGCAACCTAAGCCTTCCTCTCAAGTACAGCTTGATGAGCATGAAGAAGAGAGTAGTGGAGATGAAAAGATGCTAGTTCAATGGATGAATGGAAAGAAGAAAAGTCAATAGGCGCCCACAAAGATGCTCAAGAAAAGCACAAGTGTACCCATAACAAGGGCCTCTACTCGAAAAACTACATCTTCTTCTACTTCTTCATAGATGGTTGAGCGAGTATTATTCTCTCACTACCTATGAATATTGTCATTGTGTTTAGGGCCCTACTTTATCATACCCTTGCTCTTGTGGGTATATGTCCAATCTGGTTTAAGAATTAAGCATTTTGTCACTATACCAGTTTGCAAGATTTGACGTTACCCTTGCTCTTATGGGTATATGTCCAATCTAGTTTAAGTATTAAGCATTTTGTCACTATACTAGTTTGTAAGATTTGACATTATGGTCATGGTTATTAACTAATTTTTTTTAGTTGTTTCTCCGTAGTTGCTAGCATTATTCTTTTATCTCTCACTTTCTTCTTATAGTTGTTATTCGCATCAAGTAAAATGAAGCTTTTGATATTGTAGATGCCACTGTTCAAAAGGTTACAATCGCAACCCAAAAAAATGATCTATTTGTAGCGTGCACCATTGAACCACCAATCAACCAAACTGATCCATTCTTTGGTTGCAACATAAATCCACATGAACATCCAAAGAAAAGAAGGAGATTGACATGTGATTATCTTCCTAACATCCCATGAGAGGTGGAGTTTATTGAACGATCACTCCCGACACTACAATATTGGACTCAAGAAGAAGTTGATAACATGAAGCCATTGCCACTTGCTCAAGAAAAAAGATCTCTACTCTTAGAGATTGATCACATGAATCTCAATGTCGAGGATTTGCATGATTATCCAGATACCAGGTCTTTTTTGAATTCAGTAATTTTATATACTTTTGCTTCTCTCCTCATCATTCGACATCTTTCACGCATACACAGAGATTTCCTTCAGTTTGTCCACCTGACCATCAAGCTCATCAAGTCTCTTGTATACTCTCTTTTGAGAGAGAGTTCATACTCTATATTCTACCAAAAATATCTAATGATATCCATAATATGCTATGTGGCATGAAATACCCTGATGAGTATCATATCCCAATGAATATCATATGACATTTCCTTCCCCTTGAAAGCATTTTTGTCCTCGAAAATGTAAATGAAATGTCTGTAATGGTAGAAGAAAGTGCTCGGACTCCCCTGAACCCCATGTACTCTATGTACATGGTCATCTCTGTGTGTGTTGTTTCCCTGTATCCTTCCCCTTAAGAAGTCTCATATGAGATCATCTCAAAGGTGGGAAACCATCTAATTGGTGCCTACTATCTCCCGTGTCTACTCCACTTCCATACTATCACTCCCATGACATACAACATCATCCAAATGACCTAAGACCATATGATATATACTCTATGGAATAATAGTAGAAGAAGCAAGTGTAAAGTGCCAAGCATATAGGCTTGACCATATCATATTGGAGATAATAAACCATAGAATCCTCTAAAGTATAGAACAAAGTCCCATAACAAGTGACTTCAAACCCATCTAAGACTAAATGATGGATTGCCCTCATACCACTCTAGGTCTTCCTAACCTTGAGTGCATTCATCAGTAATAGCTTAACCTAACTACCTTGTGAACTATGCAAATCCATCATCTAGCTCATGGTAGTAAAATGAAATCTCTACATTTCGCCAACCCAAAAGTCTTTGGTTTGTCATCCATTTTCTTTGGACTTAGTTCTACTAGAAGAGCATCTATTGGCACTAGTGCAAACTCTAAATTTTTTTCTTCCCTTTAGTTTTCCATATGAATGCAAAAAGCATTCCCTTTGAGATTCAGATAATCCCTACGTACCCATTCTCAAAACTGATGTTTACACATCATGCTCATGATGTAACAGCAACTAACAGTTGGGTACCCCAATAGGTTAGATATATCCCTATCTCCTAGAAACCCTAAAGAGAAGAGTCATACTCAACTCCCAGTCTCACTAATGTCAATAACTAGATCATCTCATCTAGTCAAAGACCATCACTGGAAATAAACATGACTAGTTCTCTCTAGAGTCACCACATGAGACTCAATCTAACCATCATGATTAACTGATCCTCATCTTGTCTTTGATAGAAGAGTGTCACTTCTATCTAGACAACCAAAAAGTGAGAAAGTGAAACTCTCTATCTCTCTATTAAATCTCTTCTAAGGAAAAGAGCTCTAGCAGTGGAACCTATTCCACTTTTCCTTTCCATTTGAAAGAGATTCTATTGAATCCATTTACTCTACTCATAAGTGAGAACATGTACATAAGTTCTCCATGTTTTCCTTCAAAACTAGTGGAGAAAGAGACTCATGTGAAGGATAATTACATTGATAAGTAGAGTAAATGAATTCCTTCTGAAATAAAGACTAAGAGATGTTTCCCAAACACCTCTTCTATCTAAAGGAAAACATACTCTATTCTTCTCCTATGAAAAAATCATGTTTTCCTTTCCTTCTTTCTCTCTCAAAGAGCAGGAGCTAAAGTGAGACCATTGAATTAAAGTGAGATCTCTCATGGATCTCTGAGCTGATTCCCACTTTCTCCTTTCCTTAAAAGAGAAACGCATGAATTTATTTAGTCCTCTCTTCCATAACTAATGCATAATCCCTCATTATACATATTCCTATGAAGATGGAGAACAAATCTCCCCTAACTAATGAAGGTGTATATAGTGAAGAGTGGAGAAAATAAATTCCTAATAAGGGTCAAAGCCCTCTACTAAAATGGTCAGCAATGATGTGACATGATACCATAAACACGTGTATGCATAATAAAGAACTATCTCTGCCAACCATACTCTGTGCATGGATCTATACGATCCAATCAAACTGATGGAATTATCCTTCGTGAAAACCATAACATGAGTATGTGATATACATGGTGATAAAATCACCTATCACATTCTCTATTGGAAGAATAAATGTTCCCTAAACTATGAAGGATAACTCCCAATCCTAAGGAGATGTCCACTAAGAACTCTCCTCTGATCTAGTGAGACATGACGCCATGAATGATGAGTCCTTTTCTTCCTGGCCATAGAAGAAGAGTGCTCAAAGGGAAGTCGTTTCCACCGTCCCATACCAGTGGAACCGTCTTCCAATCCATGGTGTCATACCTACATTAAACCAAATATATATTCCATATATATGCTATGGAACATATAGGTGGATTCTAATGAATCCCGTATCCTAAAATCATGTCAATGGACTCAAATGAGTCCCATGTCCTCAAACTAGTTAGTTTGGTGCTAGTCAATATGTCACAATGGATATCCCTTTCTGTTCCAAACCAACTTGTTCCTAGGTACCAAGACTAGGTCTAAGTACCTTTGTGTAGATCCCAACATGCATATATGTATTAGGTACCCCAACTACTCTTAACTTAGGGATCTATGCTCTAAATCATAGAGCCAGTGCCATACTTGTGGCATTTCTAACCATCACTCGAATCACATAAGCACCCATCGATGCTACCTCATGAAACCCATCTCTGTGATCCCATCTAACTGGTTTCCTTAGTAGTGTAGCAGAAATCCTTCACTACTTCCTCAAGTGATGTGCATGAATGAAACTAGTCACTCTTTGGGTATTCCTGATAATACCCCATAGTCTCCTAATCATACTGTGAGACTCTTGTGAAGATAAATAAATCTTCACTCCTTTGGAGAGTGTCATATATGTATCTCCCATGCCTATATGCAACTTCCTAAAACCTATAGGATTGCTTGTGCACATTTCTAATAGTGAAGGTACATGTCCTTCCCCTTAGCAATCCTATGGTCTAAAATCCATAAGGATTATGTGTAGGGATCATATTTCTAATGAGGTTTCCTTATCTATGATACTATGATGGTACTAAGTCCATCAAATAGATGCTTAGAAGCATGCTAACACCTTAGTGATGTTTGCAGAAAAGGCATGTCACCATGCCATAACATTATTACCTAAAGGCAATTGTGTATATAACACCATGCTGTAGGAAAAATTTCGATAGCATTTCCCCAGGAAATGGAATCCCAAAAAACATTTAACCATAAACTCAGTGGCACACATGCCACCCAACAACATAGGGCTTGACAGGCCCATGGCATGCATGCCATAAACTCATATATGGACTCCATAACTTGCAAAACATAAAAACAAATGCTAGCAACAATTCTCTGTGTTGCATGGCCATGTAGTTTCTGCAATCCTCTTTCCTGCAAACAATCCAAAAGTGTACTTCTTGCCCATTGATCCATACTTTTAGAATTTAAACAATGATCAATATTTGATGTATGCAATCCAATCTATGCATGTACATACAGAACATGCATAACATAAAGTAAAATGCCTGAAGCATAAAACATACGTCCCTGAACAGTTTTGGTTTTGGAATTGCATGCATCCAATCCTTCTCAACGAGCTTTGAGACCTCTGCACCTTCCTCCTCAGGTCCTAACATAAACTTTGAAGTGTCCGAAAATATCAGATCACTTCCCAAAACATAAAGCATGGTCAGATGATTATCAAAATAATGCAAATTTAGCTGAAGAATGCATTTGTAATCCTTCTTTAGACCTGCAAAAACTAGTTTAGGACTTGCAAATGATCATAAACTGAAATATATAGAATGAGCAAAGAGCTCGAAGTGAAATTACTTCAATCTCCTTCCTCGTTTGTAAGATATGGCTCCCGGAAGGTAGTCGCCAAAAACTGTTCAGAATTTGCAGACCTGTTCAGACCTGGAAAAATACTTATTTTCCAAAATTTCTTTTTATAAAATGAAATTAGATCTTGTGCTCTTCAAAACGAGCCATAGAATGTCCAATTTTGAGTTTACTAGCCCAAGATATGGCCATTCCAAGCGGGACATGCCAAACTAGTGGACCGTTGGAGGGGCTGGAAAAAGTGTGAAAATGTGATTTTTGGGGTGCCCAAAAGCATTCTTCCATCATGAAAATCCTAAAACTCTCTCCATATCTTTAGAGAGTGGTATATGAAGATGCTTGGGCCTATTTTCACCTTTTCAAATCCTCCTTAATGCATGTGAATTTGCTCCCCAAAAGAGGCCCAAATCAAGATTTTTAGTTTCACGCCAAACTTAAATGGGAGACTTTAGTAAGCTTCTAGTCCATCATAATGTGGATTTTTCTTGGATTTTCTCTTCTCCATGGTAATTCATACACCATACTTCATGTATGTGTGCACTTATCCATGGGAAGCCTCATAAATGGTCTCTTTTCTTACTCCCAAAAGTGGAGTTTGGCAAAATTTAACATTCCAAAAGGTGCAGGAAGGGGGTCTTTGAGGAACTAAAATTTCTCCTTAGCTTATCATTTTGATGAATCTAATGATTCGCTTATGAAGTCCATACACCATACTCGCAGTATATATACTTTTTCCCATCCATCCATAGCTACCACACCTCATTTTCCCTCTTCCAAAATTGGAATTTCTTAGATTCAGGTGCCAAAATTTTTTCTCAACAGTGATGGAAGGGGTTTTTGTGGAGCTTTAAACTCCCATCATGCTAAGGTATATTTTGGATTTCTTGTTCTTAAATGGAATTCAATATCCTAGACTATAGGTATGCATGATCTTTCCTACCAAACTAAGAAAAATCCCTCTTCATTTCCCTTCCCCAAAATGGATACTAGTCAAAAACTAGCTCCTGAAATTTATGTGAAAAGCATGAAAGTAGGCTATTTCGGAGGTTCCTACAACTTACCCTTTCTTGTACTATGAGGGAATTATTGCGTCAAGATGAGAGTATATAAGCCACACTCTCCATACACGTGGTTTCCCTCCAAGAACTTTATCCCAACCTATGTTTCCTTTTGCCAAAACCGAAGTAGTACTATGATTAACCCCTGGAAATAACAAAAACAAATTTCATACCAGTGCTTGAGGTGGTATATCCCCATCTTGAAAATTTCTCCATAATTGAGCTCAAAACTCCATTCATACGTGCATGATTGCAATTGCCTATCCATGAGATCCTCTTTTCTTTGTACTATTGCTGATGAACATAAGGAAGTATGTTCTATTCCCCTTCCTTCTACCAAGCCTTCTCATAACCACTTTGGTTGTTCTTACCAACATTGAGATGAGCTTTTGATGGGATGAGGGAACAATTCCGATCATACTTCATATTTCTCTGTGTATGTTTTCCAACAACTTCAATACATTCTCCTCCACATGGGCGTAGAAAAGACCTTCAACATAGAATGTTCCAATAGATATATTATTACCCCATCCATCACAAATAGTCTTACCAGTCGTCTTCACATGGGTGCACTTCAAAATGTAGAAATATGCACCTTCTATATTTCCTTCTTCAACGTTCACTGCAAAGTTATCATAAACCAGAAGACCATCATACAAATAATCACCAGATCCATCAAACATAAATGTATCAGTACTTCTTTCAGAGTCAGGTATTGTATCCAAGATTGGGACAAGGTTCACATATTTCCAATCGTTGACATATTCTCAATTACCACATCTTTTCCAATACCCTAGAATTTAGTGGAAACAATAACATGAGAGTTCTCAAGCTAGGTTGCATTAGTCATTATTCGATGATTCGATTATTCGTGAATAATTACGGATTTTTTTGATGAGCCCTTATTATTCGAACGAATTATTCGGTGCCACATCAACTTATTCAGACAAGTTCAAATAGTTTTTGCATGACAATTGGAAGATTTTCAATTGAAGGTGTCTTCGATCAAAAAATTTATTATAAAAAATACTTTAGATCGAAAAGGTTTTCAATCGAAAATATTTTAGATTGAAAAGGCTTTAGATTGAAAAGGTTTTAGATTGAAAAGGTTTTAGATTGAAAAGGTTTTAGAATGAAAACATTCTAGGTCAAAAACATTTATGGTTTAAGGCTTAGGGTTTTGGGTTTTAGGTTTAGGGTTTAGGGTTTATGGATTAGGGTTTAGGATTAAGGATCTAGGATTTAGGGTTAACGCTTTTGGGTATAGGGTTTATGATTTCGATCGTAGGGTTTAAGGTTTAGGGTGTAGGATGTAGGGTTAAGGGTTCAAAGTTTAGGGTTAAGGGTTTAGGCTTTAGGGCTGATGGTTTAGGGTTTATTGTCTAATTTTTAGAGTTTAGAGTTTAGGATGTAGAGTTTAGGGTTTATGGTTTATGATTTAGGTTGTAGATTCTAGGCTTAAGGGTTTAGGTTTTAGGGCTTGTGGTTTAGAGTATAGGGTTTGGAGTTTGATGTTTAGGGTTTAGGTTTAGGGATTAGGGTTTAGGGATTAGGGTTTAGGATTTTGGGTTTAGGATTAAGGGTTTAGGGGTAAGGGGTCAAGGTTTATGGTTTAAATTTTAGGGTTTAATATTTAGGGTTTATGGTTTAGGGTTTATGATTTAGGTGCTAGGGTTTAGGGTTTATGATTTAGGGTTTATGATTTAGGGTTTAGGTTTTAGGGTTTGGGTTTAGGGTTTGGGGTTTAGGATTTAGTGTTTAAGTTTTAGGGTTTGGGGTTTAGGATTTAGGGTTTAGGGTCTAGGATTTAGGGTTCAGGGTTTAGGGTTTAGGGTTTAGTGTTAAGGGTTTAGGGTTTAGGGTTTAGATTTTAGGTTTAAGGGTTTGGGGTTTAAGGTTAAGGGTTTAGGTTCAGGGTTGAAGGTTTAGAATTTAGGGTTTATTGTTTAGGGTTTAAGATTTGGGGTTTATGGTTTAGAGTTTAAGGTTTAGTGTTGAGGGTTTATGATTTAGGGTTTAGGGTTTAGGACTTAGAGTTTAGGGTTTAGGTTTTAGAGTGTAGGGATCTAGGGTTAAGGATTTAGGGTTTAGGGTTTAGGGTTTAGGGTTTAGAGTTTAGAGTTTAGGGTTTTAGGGTTTAGGGTTTAGGGTTTAGAGTTTAGGGTTTAGGGTTTAGGGTTTATGATTAATGGTTTAGGATTTGGGGTTTAGTTTTTAGGGTTTAGGGTTTATGGTTTAGAATGTAGGGTTGAGGGTTTAGGGTGTAGGTTTTAGGGTTTAGGGTTTAGGGCTTAGGGTTTAGGGTTTCTAAAACCTTTTCAATCTAAAACCTTTTCAATGTAAAAACTTTGCAATTTAAGATGTATTCAATCTAAAACCCTTTTGATCGAAAACGTTTTCAATCTAAAATTTTTTGAAAAAAAATCTTTTTGATCGAAATTCTTTTGGATCGAAAGATTATGGATAAAAAAAAAGAGGGCAGATAAATTTTTATTCGAGGATATTCAAAGAATCTAAAATTTTCATAACTTGTTCAATATTTTTTCATTATTCAGTCTAATAAATGCAACATAGTTCTCAAATACCAATGCAAGAACCACCTCTGTTTGGATACCCACAAATAGAATGAACTGAACAGACTTGTGGTGTTCCTTCACAAACCCATGTTAACTCTCTGTTTATGTCATTGATACCCACCTCCCCAAAAACATGATTCACTTCTCTATTCTAAGACCCGTACACCATTGATGCACCTGTTGACAGATGTTGTCTCAAGTAGGAAATAACATCAGCAACACACTTCAATGGAGCTCCATCTTGTTTAAGTTGCTCATGGGTCAACACCCTCTTTACAATTGCACATGCACCATCATGTTCTACTTTGCTATGTCTAGATTCCAAGAAGTTCTAGACAATTGACATACCAGTCAGCTGTGGATATCTTCCTACAAAGTAGAAGGGGTGTTTAGCTTTGAACTATGATGTTGCACCACCTCGCCATACCCAATGTTGATGGGTGGTTGCTAGCTTCATGTCCTTCAACGATTGCCAATGTAACAGGAAACAATGTTTAACAAAGAGTGTATCATGTTTCTTGCCATCGAAAATGAAGAAATGAGTCACCTTCTTTAGTTCTCCTTCCTTGCAAAAATATGTGATATGAACAAAAGTTGTAACCTGCACAAACCACCAGTGTATAGGCTGAATTTCATTTTGCTCCATAAATGTGTAGTTCTTTGCAAAATCCACGACTAAGACAACAACATTACTAGGAAAATCAGTGTCACTTATCTTGAGCTAGGTTGCCTTCCATTGATAAATAAAATTATGTTTAATAATTTTCTTTAGAGATTTCAGAAATAGAAGCACCAGATCTCCAGAACCCATCTCCTTTTTCATGGCATCCTTTCTTTTCTATAGCTTTCCGTCATACAAAGTTTCAATTTCTTGAAATATTTTTGCATCGACTTCGATGGAATCTAAAATCTCCTTTGGGCACCATTAAAACTTTGAAGGGCCACAATCAACACACAAACACATGACACATTTGTATTGATGATAGGTCAAATCATGAGACCGAGGACAAAGTACATCATCTATGATACTACCTACAATATTATATGAGTATGATGATGTAGTACAAACTTCGCTGTCATCTACATTGCATATTGAGCAAACACAATTGCAAGATGAACCATGGAGACTAACACTATGATGTTGGAGCTGGTTAATTACATCCCTAAGAAAGGACATCGGAACATGGTAAATACAACAATAACTGAATCTATCCTTAAGGCGTTTGACAAAAAATGGCTTGAATTTTTCAAATATCCAGCTAATAAGTAACTAGCTTTAGCTAATAAGTAACTCATAAATAACTAAGTGATAGATCATAAGTAATAAGTAACTAGTATTAGCTAATACGTAACTCATAGATTACAAGCTAATCAGTAGTATTAGGTATTACATGAGAATTGTAAGCTATTAATAGCCATTAATCAATATTATAAGATAAAGCTAGCTAATAGAACAATTTAGTGATAGCTAATAACCAACTAGCTTTTAAAAAGTAACTAATAAGTAACTAAGTGATATATAATAACTAATAAGTAACTAGCTATAGCTAATAAGTAACTAATAGCTGATAAGTAACTAATAAGTAACTAATAAGTAACTAAGTGATAGCTAATAAGTGATAAGTAACTAGTATTAGCTAATATGTAGCTCACAAATTAGAAGCTAATCAATAGTATTAGCTATTACATGAGAATTGTAAGCAATAAATAGCCATTAATCAATATTATAAGCTAAATCTAGCTGATAGAACAAGTTAGTGATAGCTAATAAGTAACTAGCTTTTAAGAAGTAACTAATAAGTAACTAAGTGATAGCTAATAAGTAATAAGTGACTAGCTATAGCTAATAAGTAACTAGCTTTAGCTAATAAGTAACTAGCTTTAGCTAATAAGTAACTAATAAGTAACTAACTGATAGCTAATAAGTAATAAGTAACTAGTATTAGCTATTATATTACTCTAAGATCTTAATAGCTTTTGATCAGTATTATAAGCCAAAGCCAGTTAAAAAATGTAAGCTAATCAATATTATTAGCTAATACTCAAAATTATGAGCTAAAACTAGCTAAAAGAACAAGTTAATGATAGCTAATAAGTAACTAGCTTTATCTAATAAGTAACTAATAAGTAACTAAGTGATAGCTTATAATTAATAAGTAACTAGTATTAACTAATTAGTAACTAATAGATTAGAAGCTAATCAATAGTATTAACTATTACATGAGAATTGTAAGCTATTTATAGCTATTAATCAATATTATAAGCTAAAGCTAGCTAATAGAATAAGTAAGTGATAGCTAATAAGTAACTAACTTTTAAGAAGTAACTAGCTTTGGCTAATAAGCAACTATTAAGTAACTAAGTGATAGCTAATAATTAATAAGTAACTAGTATTAGCTAATTAATAAGTAACTAGTATTAGCTAATAAGTAACTATCAGATTAGAAGCTACTCAATGGTATTAGTTATTACATTAGAATTGTAAGCTATTAACAGCTATGAATCAATATTATAAGCTACAACTAGCTAATACAACAACTTAGTGATAGCTAACAAGTAACTAGCTTTTAAGAAGTAACTAGCTTTAGCTAATAAGTAACTAATAAGTAACTAAGTGATAGATACTAATTAATAAGTAAATAGTATTAGCGAATAAGTAGATAACATATTAGAAGATAATCAGTATTATTAGCTATTACATGAGAATTGTAAGCTATTAATAGCTATTAATCAGTATTATAAGCTAAAGCTAGCTAATAGAACAAGTTATTGATAACTAATAAGTAACAAACTTTAGCTAATAAGTAACTAATAAGTAACTAAGTGATAGCTAATAAGTAATAAGTAACTAGTATTAGCTAATAAGTAATTCAAAGATTAGAAGCTAATCAATAGTATTAGCTATTACATGAGAATTGTAAGCTATTAATAGCTATTAATTAGTATTATAGGCTAAAGCTAGCTAATAGAGCAAGTTAGTGATAGGCAATAAGTAACTAGCTTTTAAGAACTAACTAATAAGTAACTAAGTGATAGCTAATAAGTAACAAGTATCTAGATATAGCTAACTAGCTTTAGCTGATAAGTAACTAATAAGTAACTAAATGATAGCTAATAAGTAATAAGTAACTAGTATTAGCTATTACATTCGAATTATAAGCTCTTAATATTTTTTTATCAGTATTATAAGCTAAAGCTTGCTAATAAAACAAGTTAGTGGTTGCTAATAAGTAATATAAAATAACGCTAGCTAGCAAAACAAGTTAGTGCTAGCTAATAAATAATATAAGCTAACACTAGCTAATAAAACATGTTAGTGATATCTAATAAGTAATACAAGCTGTTACTAGCTAATCAAACAACCAAACACTAGCTAATAAGTAATATAAGATAATAGTAGCTTATAAACACTAATATAAAGTCATATTTGCTAAAAAATATATGGTAGCCATAGTTAGTAGTTACCTTTAGTTAATAGATCAACACTATTAGCTGTTAAAAAGTAACTAGATTTTAAGAAGTAATATATGAGCTACCAGATTAGAAGCTAATATGTATTATAAGCTAACAGATTAGAAGCTAATCATAATATAAGCTATCTCCTAACTAATAGATTATAACTATTAGCTATTAGTAGCTAATAAACAATAATATAAATATTCGATAAACAATAATAAACTATTCGATGATAAAAATATAAGTTAGTTATAGGTATTGGTATATAAGTATTAGCTATTGGTAATTAATACAAGAAAATAATCAATAATATGGTAATAATCCATACTATAAAATAATTAATTGTATAAGGTAGTGATATCTCTAACTATAAGTAGATTTGGAAGCCCTAGTAGCTACAAGGGAAATATAAACTATTAATAGCTAATGATATAAGGTCGTGATAGCTAAGAAGTAACATAGGCTATCACTAGTTAATAATTAGTAATTACTTGCTTACTTGTGATACATCGAGCAAATGGAAAATATGTTCTTGATAATTATTTGGACCAAGTCTCTTCCTACATATATCCTTCTTGTCCGGCGAAACCCTAATCTCATTCATCCAAAATGTGAATATTTGTTTCTTATTCTCTTTACAAATTAGTCTAACCGGTCTCGATTTCATAGTCGTCTTCAAGAAATTGTTTTCATTATCTGCATTGCTTAATTGACCTATTATGTCATACATGACTTTTCTGCTAACACCCAACAACTTTGATAGCATAGAAATGCTCACATGATCTCTGACCTAAAACTGAATCACTCTTGAGTAGCATCATCAAACTTGATCTTTTCAATACCAAGTCATCAAATGATTTTCTCACGCTCTGCAATGTGTTTGGAAGATTAGCTAATAAAACATTAGAGATTTGACCATCAATCTATCTTTCTAGTTCACATTCTATATTGAAGAGTGATTTTTGCAATATTCCTTTTATAACCATTATTTTCTCATGTTCATGTAACTACATTGTTAGTGCCCAAATATGAGATAGTATATTCCTCATAATATTATAGTAACTTCAAGATGCAACAATATAGCATGGAGAGGATCTACTATGGTGATATTTATCTCAGTTTTTGTTGTCTCCTCCAACTTTTGACGCTTCAACATTACCAATTCTTTATACTTTCTTTTGGCTTCAGCCCAATACCTTCTAATGACTTGTTGTTCATCAGATGCCATGTTGTCATTATAACCATCTAGCTAGCTGGAAAAATGCAATAGATAAGAGAAACAAGAATAACAACAAGCTAAATACCAATGAGTTGATCCTCCATCGGCTTCTATCACAACAAGCTAAATATCAACAAGAGAAGCATTAGTTGACAATGTGCAAAGAAGAGGGAAATGAGAATAACAATTAAGTTGAATACCAATGCGTTAATCCTCTATTGGCCTCTATGCCAACAAGTTGAATAGGAAATAGGAACAAGAGAAGAGATAGCTGACAATGTGCAAGAGCAGAGGGAACCGAGATTCACAACAAGTTGAATCCCAACAAACTGGCTCCTCTTTTGGCCTATGTTGTGCACAAGGAAGCTATTGGCCTCTATCATGAAGGATGTTTTTGGCTTCTGTTGTGTAGAAGGAGAGCAAAGCGATTAGATTAGGAATTTGTTATTGTCATCAAAACTCACATAGTACAAAACTATCATTAACTTGACATGCACCCCATTATTTGCGATTCCCACAAGACATAGTGGGGCTTTATTAACTTGACATGCACCCCATTATCTTTGTTTCCCACAAGATGTAGTGGGCTTATACTACAAAAGTAATTCACATTAAAACATAACTAAAAATGAATATATGTGCATTTGATGATGAGCTTGTTAAAATGACTAATGGAAGGTAGCTAATTAACATTGTCCAAGAAATAGCTTTTTGTAACCATTCCCATGCTTTCACCTATATATATATATATATATATATATATATATATATATATATATATATATATATATATATATATATATATATATATATATATATATATATATATATATATATATATATATATACACATATATATATATATATATATATATATATATATATATATAGAGAGAGAGAGAGAGAGAGAGAGAGAGAGAGAGAGAGAATAAAGGAGGCATAGCGACGGTTAACATGACACATTTTCATCACTTTGTGATTGAGCATTTTGTCCGAGTGGCTGTCGACCATGTACCGTCATCTAAACAACGTTAATCTCAATGTTATTTTTGATGTTTTTACCAATGCTAAGAGCAACATAAACATTAGCATCACTAATTTTGTGTTGCTTATAGACTTGGCCCTAAGCATTGCTTATATGATATGTCCATTAGCATTGCTTATGCAACGTTGTTTAATGTCACTTATAGGACACAACCGACTATCAGGGCACGATAGTTTTACATCGCTTATGGGACGTTTACAAAAACTCAAAAACATTAAACCGCTCTTTGATCATCATTTGCACGCATCTCATTGAAGAGATCTCTAACGTTCAGACCTGTGGTAGAGTTACAAGCTCTTTCTGGATCTCTCTCTTTTCTAATCTCTCTCTTATTGTCTCTCTCTCTCTCTTTCTCTCTCTCTTTGTCACTATCTAGCACAATGGCAAGTACCAATGTGAGGAGATCCACCTCATAAATGTCAAGCCATGGAGATGTGAGGACTAGTATGACAACTATGAGCAAGTGAAGGCACAACACAAGTGCGTGAGTGAGAAGCACACAAGCATGCACACACATAAACACACACATGCACACAAGGAAAGAACAAGGAGAGAAACAATGGAGTGCTTGCTATTACTCAAGAAATCTCTTATAATAGCTCAAAACTCTAACAAGCTAACCTCAAAAATGAGCTCTCTAGGTCTTTTTATAGTTTCGTACTAGGTTTTGGCCCTGTCTAGACCTAGTCTTCGGCCTATTTAAAAATTAAGTTTTAGGGCTTATTTGAGGGCTCAAATAGAGTCGAAAAATTATGAAAATTGATATGTAGGTGCTTCTAGTACTCCTCAAGCTCGAGGACTTCTTGGCTTGGACAAAAATGGAGTTGGAACTATCAAAAATGGTATTTACAATGTTGGTGTAGTGATGAAAATCACTTTTTGGTTGGAACTAATTTGTGAAAAAATTGATTAGGCCTTATTGTTGGGTTGTGCTTGACTTCTCTCTTGTGCTTGACTGCTTTCATCATTGCTTGTAGGTCAAAACTCCCCCCCTCTAGTGTCTATCACCCCTAACAAATCTCCGTTCTGTAGGGTGGTCGATGTAGTATTGAATGACATTGGTGGCCAACTTGTGTTCTTCTAGCTTTAATCCTTTTGCCAAATTAGCTTGCAATGCATCCCAATTGATGGCACTTGGGATATTCGATTGTGGCGTCATATAGTACTCTGAATACATAGCATGCTCACATGCAAATAAGTGAAGCATGTGTGTTGGTTTTGATGCAAACACCTCAGAGTGATATTCCTAGAAGCCTGTAGTGAACATATCTTCAAAGGTTTGTTTGTTATAGGCTAGGAGGTATTTGATATGGGCATGCCAGGCATAAGCTACTATGATGCTTGGGGTTGTGCTCATGTCATACACCAAATCGTAATTACTAGTTGTGAAACCCGGTAGAGCTACTTGCGGTTGTTACCATTAGTGTCCATGTGAAAGGCCAAATGGCCAGCAGACACTTCTTTGTATATGTTCTTTAATAAAACATATAGTGGCCTGGTTAGTCATAGACTATAAGTTCGACCGCATTTGTAAGACCTAAGAAGTTTGTCCTCATGCTCCCTGTGTACTGTGTTTTTTGCATATTCAGCAGCCTCTACGAAGTACTGTGTGCAGCCTTAGGAGCTCAATTTTCTACGCTGAGGATATCGTCATGGAGCTCTCGAGAAGGAGAGCGCACTGTGGTGCATCGCCATCAAAATACTTCACTAGTATCAGAGCAGCTCGAGGCAAAATCTTTGTTCCTTTTGTGCGAGCGAAGCGAGCACCCCCCAGGCTTTCTCCAAGGTTTACGACTAAGGTGGTGACCAAGCCATAGACCTTGGCATACCTTGTCATCCGAGTCATCGAAGTCAGAATTGGCGCCATTGGCTGCACGCGAGGGAGGACCTCAACGATCAAGGAATATAGAGGTTCCCGGTACTTCTCGGGAGGTCACCCATCCCAGTACTGTTCCCCCTAGAGCTTGCTTAACTGTGGCAATCTCTTGCCACTAAGCTACACTCTTGTGGTGTCTGAAGAAGGGGAAATACTAAGGTTGACATTACCTTGAACAAGTTTTGGTCCCTCAAAGCTTCATTCTTTGCTTTCAAAGCCTATTTCTGAAGCAATTTTGGGGTGTCTTTTGGAGCCAGTTTGGAGTACTTTCACACATAGTTCTCTTCACACAGGTCCAAGAACATCAAGAAGGGTGTGTTCTTTGTACTTCTTCAACAATAAATATCAACCTTTGGGGCTGTGCTTTCAGCCACACTCGTAAAACTACAGGTTTCTCGAGAGGTTTTCAGTTTTGGTGGGAGCAACCCCTACAAATTTATGCAGGTTTTTGAGCCTAAAACATCAGAGTTGATAGAAACTTATAGGTGTTATTGGCTAGTTTTTGGGTTGTGCATTCAGCCTTTTATTGTCATTTTACTACATATATTGAGCACATACACACCATGTACGCTTCTGTGGATACTGCTTATGTATGTCCATGTGGTCATTGATATAGTGGTTACGTTTTTGCATAAAGCCTTTTATGTTTGATAAAGAGGGTCATGGTGAGGTTTTCTTAACTGGGAGATACCCAGATATTGGGGTCTCTTCGATGATGCAGGTGGAAGACTTACCCAGCCTCGCCATAGAAGATGTATGATAGTTGTTCATAGGTGCTCGATAAGCCTAGTTGGCTTCTATTGGGTAACTGATTATATGTAGTGGAGTCAGTGATTCACTATGCAGGAAAACATGTCAATACTTGTAGTTTTATGATATTTTGACACTATTCATACGCTCATTTTGCAGAGGATACTCTGGCAAAATTTTTCCAGATTTCTAGTTTTGTCAACTATACAGTGGTCGATTCACTCCTTGATACACTTATTCGTTGGTGTTCGAACTCTTCTAGCTCCATTATCATTCTATTTAGTTCTCTACCATCATGGCATCAGAGGTCTGAGGCACATCAGGTGGATCAGGGTCTAGTGCTAGTGTTATGAGGAGGAGCTATAGCTTGCAGGGCAAAGAACATTTTGAGATTCAAAAATTTGATGGCACAAAATTTTCTCTATGGAAGAATCAGATTAAAGATGTGCTGATTCAAAGGAGGCAATGGAAGCTAGTAAATGGAATTTCAAAGAAGCCTGCTGACATGGATGAAGATGATTGGGATGAGTTAGATGAAATGGCTAGGTCTACCATTCGTTTGCACTTGGCAGATAATGTTTACTTTATAGTATTAGAATGTGAAAGTGCACAGGAGCTTTGGAAGAAGTTATACAATACATATGAAAAAGAGACAGCATCAAATAAAGTCTATCTGATGAGAAAATTATATGAACTTTGTATGAAGGACACAGATAGTGTTGCTACTCATCCAAATGAGTTTGATGCTATATTCTCTCAGTTACAGGCTCAGAAAATGGATATGGATAATGAAATGGAAGCAGTATTGTTGTTATGCACCTTGCCATCATCATGGGATACATTTTGCATAGCTATTAGCAATAGTGCACCTGGTGGTAAACTCGTCTATGATGACATATGTGGAGCACTCTTGAGTGAGGAGATTCGCAAAAAATCTATGGTTGGCACTCAGAGTGGAGATGCATATAATGTTCGTGATTCTTACCAAGGAAAGAATCAACAACGTGGTAGGAGCAAGAACAAGGAAAAGAATGGTCAACGGAATAAGAGTAGAAGTAAATCAAGGAAGAGGGATATGGAATGCCATTATTGTCATAAGAAATGACACATGAAGAAAGACTGTTATGCATTAAAGAATGCTAAAGGTAAATGACATAATGTTGATGGCCATGTTAAACAGTTACCTACACCATCTACTTCGATTGTGAAGATTGAAGAAATTAATGCTATTTTTGATGATGCTGATGTGTTGACACTTGATAGTACTATGCCAACTGAGGCTCTTATGGCAGATTCTGTTTCCCACACCTGGCTGCTAGATTCTGGTGCTTCTTTCCATGTGACACCACATAGAGAATGGTTCTCTAATTATGCAGCAAAGTCTCTTGGTACTGTGAGACTTGGTGACTCTTACTAGTGTGATGTTGTGGGGATTGGAGATGTGGTTGTGCAATTCATTGATGGTTCAAAATTTACTATGCATAATGTACACCATGTACCTCAGTTATCATGTAGTTTGATGTCAGTTGGTCAACTTGATGACCTTGGTTACAAGGTAGTCTTCTATGCTCAGTCCTTTCACATATCAAAGGGCAATATGGTTATTCCAAAAGGAAGCAAAGTTGGCTCATTGTATCCTTTATTTGTATCACAGAAAGAACACTTGTTAGCTGTTACTGAATAGCCTATGGCTTGTATTTGGCATGGTCATTTGGGCCATATATCTCGTAGTGGAATGAAATCTTTCTCGTTCTGGCTACTTACCTGTGTTATCTTTCTCCGATTTTTCATTTTGTGAGCATTGTCAATATGGAAAGCAAACCAAAAATGTGCATAGAACACACATTGACTCTTCAATTCAGCCTTTAGATCTAGTTCATACAGATGTGTGTGTGTGTGTGGTCCTATGCCGACTAGGTCCTTAGGTGGTTCTCTTTTCTTTGTCACTTTCATAGATGATGCTACTAGAAAAGTTTGGGTATATCCTATCAAATCGAAGGATGAGGGATTCCCTACTTTCAAAAAATGGCTTGCTTTAGTTCAGACTGAAAAAGGAACTTAGCTTAAGGCTTTATGAGATAACGGGGGTGAGCATACCTCACATGAATTTAGCCTTTTCTGTGAGTCTAGAGGGATTCATAGAGAGTTTACAACTCCTTATACCCCAGTACAGAATGGTGTAGCTGAGAGGATGAATAGAACTATTCAAGATAGAGTAGTCTCTATGTTGCATCATGCAAACCTCTCACAAGGTTTTTGGGTAGAAGCAGTATTGACTGTAGTTCATGTGATTAACATTTCACCTAGTACTGCCAAAGGTCTGAAAGTGGTAGAAGAGTTATGGATAGGGAAGCCACCATATCATGATAATCTTCGAGTTTTTGGGTGTGAAGGATATGCTCATATACCCAAGAATCGTAGAAAAAAGTTGGACCATAAGTCAAAGAAATGCATTTTTCTTGGATATGGTCGAGAAGGACAATTTGGATATCGCTTATGGGATCCTAAAACACGATCAGTGATCAGAAGTAGTGATGTCATTTTCAATGAGTCTAAGATGCATAAACAACTCATTAAGGAGGTTGAAGTGAGAAGAGTGGTGTTTGAGGATATTACTCCTCTGGTTAGCATGCATAAAAATGCTACACATCGGGATGTTCAAGAGTGTGTCCATTCGGATCAGTCTGCATATATTCCTGTTCAACAACCATTGAGACGTTCTGCACCTGTCTCACATCCACCTGATAGATATGTTCCATGTTTAGATTTTGTTATGCTAACAGATGGCAGTGAGCCCTCTTGCTACAAAGAGGCTATGCAGACAGAGGATTATGTCAAGTGGGAGCATGCCATGAAGAGTGATTTGGATTCTATTCACAAGAATGGTACTTGGGATTTAGTACCTTTGCCAAAGTGCAGGAAAGATTTACCATGTAAATGGGTATATAGGCTGAAATTCACATCAAATAGTGCTTCTCCAAAGTATAAAGAACGACTTGTTACAAAGGGTTTTAAGCAACAACATGGTGTTGATTTCGAGGAAATGTTCTCTTCAGTGGTCAAGATGACTACCTTGCTTATGTTGGTTGGATTCGTTGCAATGGAGGACTTAGAGCTAGTCCAAATGGATGTGAAAACTGCTTTCTTGCATGGAGATCTTAGAGATGAGATCGATATGGAACAACGGGAGGGTTATGTAGTTCCTGGCAAGGAAAGCCTAGTTTGTAAGCTTAAGAAGAGCTTGTATGGACTTAAACAATCCCCTAGACAATGGTACCAAAAGTTTGATGCTTTTATGAAGTTTCAAGGCTATTCTCGAAGCAATAAGGATCATTCTCTCTACACAAAGAGATGCTCAGATGGCAGCTTGATATGCTTGATACTTTATGTCGATGATATGTTGATTGCTGGGAAGTCCTCTTATGATTTGTCAATTCTCAAAAAGAAGTTGAGTCAAACATTTGATATGAAGGATTTGGGGGATGCCAAACATATTCTTGGCATGCACATTACTCGTGATAGGAGCAAAAGATGCATATACTTGTCTCAAAGTGAGTACATATCCAAAGTACTTCACAGGTTCAATATGCAGGGTGCAAAAGGCATTGAGTACACCTCTACCCACTTCTGTGAAATTGAGCAAGGATGATTGCGCCAAATCAGATGAGGAAAAGGAATTCATGACCAAAATTCTGTACCAGTCTGTTGTTGGTAGTCTCGTGTATGCTATGATAGCTACGAGACCAGACATTGCATTTGCAGTGGGAGTTGAGAGGAGATATATGTCTAATCCTGGTAAGAAACATTGGGAAGCAGTCAAGATGATTTTAAGATATCTGAGTGGCACTAAGGACAAGTGTCTATGCTTAGGTAGAGGAAAAGCATCCATTATTGGTTACACAGATTCTGACTATGCTGGTTGTGTAGACAATCTTAAGTCTACATCAGGGTACATTTTTCATTTTGTTGGAGGTGCTATCTCTTGGAGATCTCATCTTCAAGAATGTACAACTGTTTCCACCATAGAAGCAGAGTATGTTGCAGCAAGTGAGGCATGTAAGGAAGCATTGTGGCTTTCTCGTCTTTCTTGTGATATGGGTTTACCTCAGCATGTACCTCATTTGCTCAGTGATAGTCAGAGTGCCATCACTTTGGCTAAGAATCCGGTCTATCATGCAAAGACCAAGCACATTGAGGTGAGGTATCACTTAATTAGAGATTTCTTAGCTACTGAGCGCATTATTCTTGAGAAGGTTCACACTCGAGATAATGCTACAAATGCTTTGACTAAAGCTCTACCATAGGATAGCTTTCGACACTACTCTCACTTGATGGGGGTTACTTGATTCACGATCTTACACAGTCACTTGTATATTGTGTAACATGCCCATCAGGTGGGAGGTATAGTTTGTATACTTACACTCAGGTATCCTTTATCATTCTTTATTTACTTTGGCCATATTGGCCTTTAGTGGGAGATTGTTACCGTTAGTGTCCATGTGAAAGGCCAAATGGCCAGCGGACACTTCTTTGTATATGTTCTTTAATAAAGCATATAGTGGCCTAGTCAGTCACAGACTGTAAGTTCGACCGCATTTATAAGACCTAAGAAGTTTGTCTTCGTGCTCCCTGTGTACTGTGTTTTCTGCGTATTTAGCAGCCTCTGCGAAGTACTATGTGCAGCCTTAGGAGCTCGGTTTTCTACCCCGAGTATATCGTCGTGGAGCTCTCGAGAAGGAGAGCGCACTGTGGTGCATCACCATCAAAATACTTCAGTGGTGTTTATGTATTTCAGAAGGTCTTGAGAACGATCTGCATCATATCCAAAAATTTCAGCATCGTTTGCACCATGACATCTACCATTGGTTTTAGTCGAGGGATCTAGTGGTAGATTGTGGCCATCATATACGCAATAGAGGGTGGTCCCTATGGTGACGCGATGTATGGGTAGTTGAGCCACTCCTTGCACTCGGCATTGTTCTATACTTTAATATTAAATGCTTTCCATGATTTAGGCCATGGAACTGGGCCATACCATGGATTGTAGATAAGATGTAGAGGTGCATGGTTCCATGTATGTAGCATCCCTGGGTAAGTTTCTAAAAGATTTTGCTTCCACGTCCGTTGATAGATTTTGCCTTTCTGTGCCTCTAGTGGTATGTCTTGAGGTTTGAATTGGGTTGCAAAGGTGGGGGTCTTCCCCGTGACTCTCTTTATTTTTGTACTATAATCTGCAATTACAAAGTATATTGGTCGGTATTGAAGTTCTGATGATGTGATGACGTGCCTGCGTGCCAAATTTTGGAATAGCTAGATTGCAACATTGTTTCTTCTATGATTCGCATTGCTTGATTTGTGCTATCTTCATGAGTACGCCCAATTTCTTCCACTTTTTTTAACCATGGAGCTCGTGGAGCTTCGAATGTGTCCTAGCCTTCTTTTGGTATCCATCCACTTGGAATGGGTTAAGGGTCATAGTCATCTTCAACTATTTGTTCTATTGGAATTGAGATTGTTTCTCTTATGCGGGGGCCTCTAGTGGGGATGGTGGCATCTCGTATTGTAGTAACCTTGTTTGCAATCTGTGACTTGTGTTTGTAGCTCTTGTAGCACGTCTGAGTCACTAATGATTGAAGAGGTTGATGTGGTGGTTGGTGGGACAACTATAGTGTCTGACTTTCATTGTTGTTGTAGTTGATTGAGTTCTTCTGATAGTTTGTCATGGACTTCAAGTAGGTTAGCATAATCTTCTAGTATGATTTTGATGTTCTCTAGTGGCACAACTTGAAATTTTGAGGGACTGATGGGTGCCCTGCGTGTGCTCTCGATGGATGCTTCTAAATTTTCTTGGTTTTGGAGTTGTAAACATTGATTCTCCTCTTGAGTCGATGCAAGGTGCCTTCTTAGAAGTGCCATGTTGCATTGGAATTTGGAATTACATTCCATCTGAGTTCGTAGATGACCTTCAACTTGTTGCATGGCTTCTGCATCTACTTTTTGCAACTTTGTTTCCAAGGTGCTATGGGCTTCCTATAATGTATGAAATTGTGTTTGTAGACTCTCATTGTATTCCTCCAGGGTAGCTATTTGTTGTTGTAATTCTTCAGAGTGCGCTTGTAATCTCTTGTTATGCTCCTCTAGCTGATGGTACTCTATTCTTAGCTATGACATACATTGAAGCATAGTATCAAATACATTATTTATAGATGAATATGCAGTTTGTACAATGGTTGATGCAAGGGAATGGGAGTGGTGAATGGGAAGTGTTAATGTTGTGTCTAATAGAGGTACGTGTAGGTGAAGTTGGTGGTGGGAGAATGGGGGATGGTGGAAGTGTGGGGGGAGGGGAGGTGTTGTGGGTGGTGAAATGTCCATTCTATCGAAAAGTGTGGTATTATACAATGGAATGGTAGGTGGTGTGTGTGCGGTGGTGGTGAATAATGGTGGTGTTGGTGTTGGGAATGGGATCGACAATGAGGTTTGGGTAGTGGCTTGAAATAGTCTAGAAAGGAAGGCATGGGCGGGTTGAAGGATTCGTGGGATGGAGGATGGAAGGTATGATTTTGGAGGTGGAAATGCCATGGAAGGAGGTTCAGAGACAGGGAATTCTAGAAAAGTGGATCTCATGTCTGGGTGTCCTATTACTAACATTGTAGAGGCAGGATGTCCTATGACATGATCAATGAGGGGTTCTGAGGTAACAATGGTGGTAGGATACAAGGGGTTGTCAAAAGAAGAAAATAGGGTTGAACTAGAAGTGGGGCTACAAAAGATGAAAGGTTGCTCTCGAGTATCGGTGGTAGGAGGAATATTTACAACTTTGGTTTGAGGGAGTGATGGTGGAGGTGTTGGAGGTAGCGGCTTGGTTGTATCTTCATGGATAAGCATCATATGATGACCAGGAGTTCCAGTTGCTTGGGATGTTGTTTTTAATGGGTCAATTGTCATGGTAGTTGCTTCCATAGTGGTGATGGGGATATGAATGTTTTTGCTTCACCTTGGTCATGTTTGGAATCTGTACGGATCATATTGTATAGGAGGCCTTTGCAATCTGGATCGTACGACTTCCACTACACCATATGTTTCTGAGAGCAATAGGAGAGTTTCACTGGTTTCATAGTCAACAACAGCCTCTTCCAAGAGCTGGGCCATGAGCACTCTACTACTTTGTTTTGAAAGTAATTGTTGTGCCCGCACTCTTTCCATGATCTTGTATAACCTACGGGGTTTTGCAGTATAACCTGGGGCTTCGGTAGTGTCTTCCTCTTCTCCTTCTTCTTCTTCTTCTTCTTCTTCTTCTTCTTCTTCTTGCTGTTCTAATTGCTGATATAGTGTTCCTTGTCGATCATCTCCCTAGTGGACATGTCGGCCTTCTGTGGATTTACCCCTTCTTTGGGAGGATATGCTAGGTCCTTCTGTATCAAAAACAAACTCTACATCCAACAGTTGAGCGCCCAACAAAAAGGATTCAAAGTCAAAATCATCCCTTCAATGTCTCCAACTATACCGAATTCAAACTCCGAAGGTACAAGGGGTGCAGAGGGAGTTGCTTGCGAGGTGTCTCTAGAGTTAGATGAGGGAATTGAAATTGTAAAGGAAGGCACTATGGCTTCCCCTCGTGGTGAGACCTCCAGGGTGGTAATGACTTCTCGTGTTTGGACACATGGAATAGAGCCCCTCATTCATTTGGATTGATGTGTTGAAGCTTTGCATCCTTTAAATAGTTGTAATTGTGACTAGGTTAGTGCATGCTTGATGGACATATAATATGCTAAACATCTGTATATTATACGAGTGATTGCACAACAATTGCTCACCATTGGATTCCTGATCCACCTTTTATTAGCTTCGTATAGCGGCTCCATGATCCACACAGGAAGCTTAATAGTTAATGAGTCTGTTTCTGCTAGATAAAGACTGAATCAGATTCTTTTGTGAAGTTCAATGAATCTATCTTGTCCTGGAAATGCAAAATGTTGCATGCACATTCGAAGAGGGATGCAAACATTAGGTGTAAGTGCCGCCATTTATGGATCACCTCTCCAGGTGCAAGATTCTCATCATTTGAAGTACCATTCGAGATATTATATGAAGTGAAGATGAAATTTGAAGACCGAATTGAAAAATTACAACCTTGTGGAACTCTTTTGTGGATTGCCTCACCAGGTGTAGGATTCTCATGATTTGAAGTACCATTCGAGATATTATATGAAGTGAAGAGGAAGTTTGAAGACCGAAGTGAAGCTTTACAACCCCGTGGAACTCTTCTACAGATTGCCTCTCTAGGGGCAGGATTCTCATGATTTGAAGCACCGTTCGAGATATTATATGAAGTGAAGAGGAAGTTTGAAGACTCAACTGAAGAATTACGACCCCGTGGAACTCTTGTCTCGATCGTCTCTCCAGGTTTCTGCTGGATATTTGAAGTAAAGAGATCATCTGAAGATTATGAAGTTTGAAGACCTCCCATGAAATAAAGTTCCTGCCACGAAGACTCAAGAGAAGCCCATGGGTGCCTTCTCGCACTATAACGGGAAGTTTACACTGTATTACCTGATCCGCACTGTAGCGGTCTATTGTATCACCGATCTGCACTATAGCAGCCTATTGTATCACTGATTCGCACTGTAACGGCCTATTGTATCACTGATCTACATTATTGACATTTATTGGAGGACTCTAGTTGTATTTACACTGTATCACTGAGCATTCTTGTTTCATTCCGCAATGTGTTTTGATTTTTCATCCATGACACTTACGAGCATACACACATGATCAAGCATACGTGACATGCGATACAAGTCATTTCACTAAGGCACCCAACGTGCAGACATCGCTCGCCGAATTGGGAGAACAACCCACACTAGGGTCTGATCCAACCCCACGCTGCTCTTTTGTCCTTACCTTGTTTCTCGACACTTGAACCTAATGTGAAGTGAGGCGATTGCCCGGTGATCCTCGACACGCCACCCACTCCTTGAGAAGAGAGATAGGAACCTCGATGTAAGATCGGATATTCCAGGTACCAGCATTTCAGGTTCTTTGATTTTTTTTTTTGCATTGCTTCACATACACACTTTAAACAGAAAGATTGTTTGGTTGTCTGAGCTTGAGCATTCACTAGCGTAGTCCATACACTTGTGCATTTTTTTTATTCTTGCTTAGATTAGGAGTTTGCAGTTTTCATAGCTTAGACAGAACATTACAAACATTAGAAAATTATCATAGGAAGAGGGAAGATGTAATAAACTAAGTCTATGATCTAAGGGTCTAGCCGGTTTAGACAGATCTGAAATCAGACACCGTTTGGTCACTCGTCTGTAGGACCAAAGATCTCAAGAATAGACTCAAGTATAAGTTCATGTGCTCTAATACTCAAGTAATCCACTTAGCCTAGTGGTTAAGTCTCATGGTTGTGAAGGAGGAGGTCTTGGGTTCAACTCCCATACTCTTTAAACAATAAGTAGTTCCCTAGACGTGCCAAACCACGAGAAGTGGTACTTAAAGTCCAAATTGTGATATGACCTAAAGGTATATCAAAGATTCTTAGCTTTGGAATCTGATAGGCATTAGTGTATGCTTGGACTTGAGTAACGGAAAGATCTCTAAAAATCCTGCAAGCAAGCCAAGAAGCTTTCGATAGTTTAGGAGATCTTAAAAGATAAAGACTAAGTCTTTATTTTAGTCGCAAGGTCAACTAGATTTGATCAAACTTGGCCATGACTATCCAAGAACGTGCGATTGGAACTACTCTGTAGATTACCCAAGTATTGACAATAAAAAAATTCCTTTTGGGATATTTTCACTCAAGTTCCATTTATCCAATGGAAAAAAATGTGAAAAGAGTAAGCTGTTCCAAGTCTGAACAGAGTGAAGAAATTCCAAGAATGAAGTTTGCAACCGCGAAGACGGTACTTAAGTCTGTGGAAGGTAAAACATAATGTTTGCCTATCCTTAAAGGGATTTTGGTACAAATCCAAAGAACATGAGCGGATGCTTAGACTAAGGCAGTAGAGAGATTCCTGTAAAAGTCCCCGCCGGGGTAGGTACCTAAAGCTTCAATAAGAAAGAAATCTAAAGACAAGAAATCAAAAGCTCTTGTCACTACAAATTGGTGTTGTCGATCAGAAATATTTGATGAATTTCTTAAAAAAAAAAGTTGGGCTTTGGCTTTGAGTTGATCTTTTCAACCAAAGATTTGATTGACTAAGTCAAGCACCAAGTTCCTAGTCTAACTTGGTAAATTCACTCTTTTGACTCAAAGAAATGCACAAGAATTGCATTCCTAGTAAGGAGTCGAAAAGACTGAATATGACTTGAACTTAGTCTCAAGTGAAACATTATTTGAATACAAAACTCATCAATGGAACTTCAGTGGGTCGACACATTGATGTTAGAGACCACACTAGTATCTTGTGGTTGGATGATGTTTTCGAGTTGCTTCGAATCTTTTTAAGAATTCAGCTTATTTCTCTTAAAGATAACAAAAATGCTTCAATACCCTGTTGAAATAGATCTTTGAGAAGTTAAAGTCCTTGGTCATCTAGACTTTGACTCATAGCAAGTTTTCGTGTCTTCGAAGAATGAATTGGTTATACAAAGTTCTAGTTATTTCTTTCCGCTTCCCAAATCTTTTGGAATTGGCTTAGATTCCTTTTGTAAAAGACCAGGGTTAGCCAATTAGAACTAGATAACTAAATTGAACATCCTAGATAGATGTTGTGTACAAAAACCTTTTCAATCTTCAAAAGATAATAAGTCTAAGTGGACTTATTTATTTGAGTTTGCTTCAAGTTATAGCATAAATGATTTCCTAGAGTCCAGTATACTCTAGAATAGAGAAGTTAGGAATTGCTCAATAGATTGACAATTCCCAAGAACTTTTAGCTAAAAAACTAGTCTTTGAGAAAAGTCTCCTAAGTTGGACAAATTTCATTACGAATTTGTATTACGCAAGTTATAGTATGGTTCACTCAAGGAAAATGTTAACTTTTTCTTACAGTTTACATAGGATTTCTAAACTCATTAGGACAAAGTAGTCTTGTAGTCGGGTGAAAAAATCAAGTAACTGTTGGATCAAAGTAAACCATTGTACAAACATCTAAGATAGATGTTTGGGACAACCAAACTTCAAGTTCTCCAAAACAAATTCAAGTGAATCAAGACTTCTCAAAGTCTTGCAAGGGATAAGAATCCCACCTTCATTACTAAGTACATGCACCAGTTATGCCCAGAAATGGACTAGTAATCAGAATCCACCTATTTCACATGTTTGTCCCTAGATGGCACCTCCAGAAACTGTGAATTGGCCAGGGATGTGTTTAGATTAACCCTTATTATTCTTTCACTAGTTTGTACTTTGTCTAGTTCATCAAAGTGCAACATGAGACAGTGTTTTGAATCATTTGGGCAGGGACGCCACCAGAGAGATGAGACATGTTCTTCTAGTTTTAGAACATGACCATGTTCTTCCAGTTTTAGAACATGAGGCTCAGGGGTTGCCTATAGTATGTATATAGCTCTATTTTCGAGGATGAAAATCTTTTCCAAGGGGGGAAGAATGTAATAAAGTAAGTCTATGATTTAAGGGTCTGGCTGGTTCAGACAGATCTGAAATTGGACACCGTTTGGTCACTCGTCTGTAGGACCAAAGATCTCAAGAATAGACTCAAGCATAAGTTCATGTGCTCGCATATTCAAGTAATCCACTTAGCCTAGTGGTTAAGTCTCATGGTTGTGAAGGAGGAGGTCTTGGGTTCAACTCCCATGGGGAGCATGGGGAGAGAGTTTTGCCCAAGGTGCTCTAGAGCCTTCTAACTCAAGTTAACCTGAGCTAACTTGAGTCCAGGGAGACTTAACTCAAGAGGTGAGTACAACAACCACTAGTGGACTCTAGTGGAAGGTATGAAAGGAGTGGAGGAGATTGCACATGCACTTGTGGAATCTAGTTACATTTGTGGTCCTCATTGATTCAAGCAGCTATATATACAGGCATAAGGTCGGGAGGGGAATCATCTCTCTAGCACGTGGTGGTCGTAATCCTTCTTCTCTTGCAGAAGAAACACATTGAAAGTTTTGGGAATCAAAGAGAGAGCAGTTAGACCCGATTCAACATAGGTGAAGAGAGCTTTAGAGTGACCGCCACCTCTTGGCTTGTGACCCATCGAGTTTCTTCTTTGATCTCTGCTTTGAGCTAAGAGAGATAGTAGAGCCGCTCACACTAGACCTCGTTCTACGTTCTAGGTCAGACTAGAGAAGAGAGATCGAGGAAGTCTTCAAGGAATTAGTGATAGAGAAACAGGGGGCTCATGTAGTCCAAGTGGTCTTAAGAGAGAAGGGCAAGTTCATGGGTTTGAATGTGACAGAATACCTAGATGTATTTGGAGACTAGGCACAAATGTATGGTCTACTTGAAGAAGTGTTTGCACATTACTTCATACGGGTAGTTTCAGGATCTATCCTAGCATCTATTACAATGCACATAGAAAAGCCCTAGCTGAATTCAGGAAGGAATTACATAAGTTATTTTACTTGGAAGATTTTTCCCAACATAGTACAGAGGGATTCCTATGGTGGGTAAACTCTCCGAAGCCCACTGCATCCCTCACTCATCTCTTAAATGAGTTCTTGAGAAGAAGCCTCACTTAGTCATTTCCTTCCTTAAGATCTTAAGTCCTGAAGACGGGACTGAGATCGAGAGGAGGATAGAAGAGCCTGCTAAGAGGTTTGGGTTGATAGAAGACTGGGTCGTAGTGAAGAGAGAAGTGGAAGCACTTGCTTAGATGAGGTAATGATAGGTGGTATTATATGATAGACCAGCAACAGTAGCTCGACAACCACCTAGTGAGGCTCCACTTCTAGCAATCCCGAACGTGCATGCAACATCAAATTCTTCCAATGTTGCATCCACTTCATGATCAGTAGTGGAAATGCAGCTTGAGATTCTTAGCCAACAAATAGAAAATCTTATGATGATGCAAGCCTCCATGTCTAAAGAAATGGTTAGCATTCATAATAAACTCTACTCTATGGGCTATCAAGACCCCACTCCTCCTCAGGCAAGTACTAGTTATGTTGACCCAATACAAAGAAGTACTATGTCCATTCAGAATATGCAAGGTTATGTAATGCCTCAGCCTACACCTCCAGTGCAGCCTGATGCCTAGAAGACACATACACCACTAGTGCATCCCACATTTCAGAGAAACAATGGAACTTTTGAGAGACGAGTGACTGATGGGGTTAGAGGGGCAAAGAGATGTGTATGGTGCGATGCACAAGGTCATTTCTCCTATGCATGTGAAGAGTTAAAGCAAGAAAAGGAGCATTAGTTGGTGATAGATATAGATAAGAAGCTCTGTGATTTTAGGACCTACCTTCCTCTACCTCTGAATTGGGGAAAGGGAGGAATGAAGAAACTTTATGAAAATCTATCAAGCAACAATGCAAGCACATCAGCAGTGCAACTAGAGCCAATAGAGAAGGGAGATGAAGAGGAGCCTAGGCGTCGACCTCAAAGAAACTACTCTATAGAGGCATTAGATGCAATTATGCAAAAGACTACCTGGAAGTCTTTTGTAGATCAATTCTCAGTCTACTTGCATATAACCAATGTAGAAGAAAAGAGGAAGAGGGAGGAGAGCCAAGCAGAGGCTGAGCGAGAGAGGAGAGTGACAAGGAAGCAAAGTCAAGAAGCTGAAGAGAAGGCTAGAGAGCTCGCAAAGAAAGTAAAATTTAACAAGCCTGTTGTTTCTAAGGAAGAGGCAAAAAAGAAAGAGATCATGGAGGGAAAGAGGCTAGATGGGCGAATTAAAATTCAAGAACCGACTAAAGAGAAGGAGAAAGAACCAGAGCCCATTCAAAAGAGTGATGAAACTCAAGAAAACATTCAGGAAAAAGACAAAGAGAAGAAGAAGACCCCAAAGGCAGTACTAATTTCTGATTTGGAAAAGAAGAATGATGCAAGAGAGATATTGAATGACATTCTCTTAAAGAGCCAAGTGACCATGTCCTTGGAGCAGGTGTTCTCCATAGCAAAACCTGATTTTAAGGACAACTTTATAGAGTTGATCAAGAGGAAAAGGTTTCCACTACCTAAGGATCTAGAGATGGAAGAGGCGACTGAAGATATGCAAGTAACAAATGAAGCAGTGGCATTGAGTGATAATTCTAATGACAAAGATGATGAGGTTGCAAGGTGCCACAAGAATTCCTTAGGTCTTATTACACCTGATGATGAGATGAGAAGGACACAAAGTGAGTATACTAGGACTTTTTGGGCAAGAGGGACACCTAAAATGAAGGTGAAATTAGGAAGTAATAAAGAATCATGTTTTGGTTTGGCCTTGATTGACTCAAGGTTAGAAATAAATGTGATCTCTAAGAAGTTATATGATTACTTTAGGTGGCCAATAGATAAAGATCATGGATGGAGGATAAGGACAATGGACAATGGCTCTAGGGCCCTGCTTGAGGCATGCGCCTTTGTGCCTGTGATGATAGGAGGGATTTCTGAGGAATTCCACTTCTTCATCCAGGACCATTGTTCGTATGAGGCTATCCTTGGGCAACCCTTTATATCTGAAGTGTGAATGGAGACTAAGGTGATGGATGATGGATCTGCTTATGCCCGAATCCGATCTAAATCTGGTCTTCATTCTCTGCAAGTAATGACAATGTGTCCAAATCACTCAAGGAATAGGAAGAATATAAGAAAGAGACCCATTAACTCTCATGACCATGATGATTGTATGCCCATAGGAGAGTATGGGGCTTCTGCTGATCAAAATTTATGTTAGGGTCCACTGTTGAGCGAGACAACAATGTGAATTGGTTTGATGCCTCGCACGATTTTGTACATAGCTTTAAGAGTTTTTCCATTTATTCATCTACATTTAAGTTGTTGTGCTTACAAAAAGAGAATGTTTCGAATAAGCTCAAAAAAGTTCATGAGAGACACTATAAAGATTTAGGAATCATGTTACCTGATGAGAAGATAGAGGATGTGATCTAGTTGGAAAGGAGTTTGACTCTTCTGGAAGAGCTTGAGTAGGCATTTAAGAGAAATGAGAAATCAGAAATTGTTATGCTCAGTTCTATCCAAGAGTGCGAGATGATTAATGAGTTCATGAGAGATCATGTAGTAAATGTGAACACAAAATATAAGAGTGTTGACAAGAAAGTGAAACCCATAGCCCAAGCATTTCCAAAAGATAGTCATGAGAAGTATCTGTGAGTGTTAGATGACCCTATGCTGAGACGATGAGAGCTCATAGGGCATCATTTTACTGATGAGACTGTCAAAGAGATCAAGTTTGGTGAAAAATTGTTCTTGAGAGAAGAAAAGAAAAAGAAGTTCATTGAAGTCATCAAGAAACATGAAAAAGCATTTGCACTTTTCCCACACGAGATAGGCTATGTGGGCCCGAAACAAGTACCTCCCATGATTATATTTATAGTGCCACATATACCATGGAATATGCGGCCTATACGAGTCCCAAAGGCTCACTTACTTGAGGTAGTAAAGGAAAAGATATCAATGTGGATATTGGAACCATCCTCAGCTCCATATTCGAATAGATGGTTTACAGTGCCTAAGAAAAATGGGAAACTTTGTTTTATTCAAGATTTGCAGCCTGTGAATAAAGTCACAATTAGAAATGTAGGGACAGGGCCCATAGTTGATGAGTTTGCTGAAGCGTTTGCTGGGCATTCCATCTACTCTATGGGTGATATGTATTCGGGGTATGACCAGTTTTTGTTGGCTATTGAGAGCAGAGATATCACAACCTTGAAGACTGAACTGGGCCTTGTACGCATGTGTATTTTGCCACAAGGAGCAATGAATTATGTGGCTCACATGATGAATGCCATGAACCTAGTTTTATGAGACTTTATACCATCCGTGACTATGCCGTTTATTGATGATATTCCTATAAAGGGATGTGAGGAAAGAGTGAAAGATGAGAGTTTAGATGCTTCTGGGTGCAGAAAGTTTGTTAGTGATCATATTTTTTACTGTGAGAAGATCTTTGAGAAATTTGAGAGGTAGGCCTAACACTTTCTTTAGAGAAGTTTGATTTTGGCGTTGATGAGGTCCTCATTGTAGGACATCTGTGTGGACATTATGGCCGCAAGCCATGTACGTAGAAAGTTGAGGCCATTAGCAGGGTTGCTGATGTGTGGCATAATGTCATTGAGGTGAGGAGCTTTCTAAGAGCCTGTGGATTCTATGTGATATGGATTCCTCACTTTGCTCACATTTCAAACCCCTTATATGATCTTCTGAGAAAAAAAAAGAAATTTGTTTGGACAGAGAAACCATCAAGAGCTATGCATAAACTGAAGCAACTACTAATTGAAGCCCCGATTATGAAGCATGTTGACTATTCATGTCAGAGGCCTATCATTTTGACTATTGACACCAGTCCTATTGGTATAGGTTGGGTCATAGGATAGGATGGTGATGAGGGGCAGAGATATGCAGTGCACTTTGGTGTGAAGATTCTGCACATCACTCAAAGAAAATATCTGCAAATAAAGAGAGAACTATGGGGACTCGTGAGTGCTTTAAAGACTGATAAAGAGTATTTCATTGGGGTGAATGTGGTAGTTGACACCGATTGTCTTCCACTGATTGGCATGATAGCAAACTGTTCTTCTCCAGATATTGCTATGCTTAGATGGATTTCTTATGTAAAGTTCATATGCCTTTGTACACATAGCTAGGAAGTTGAATACAGTGGCTGATATGCTTTCAAGAGCAAAATTCGATGATGATTCTGATGACGATGATGATGAGGTAGAGAGAGATACACACATGATGAGGTATGATCCATTAGTTTATTTATATGAGCAGTTCCGTGAGAATGAGTATAATGGCGAGTGGAGTGACATAGGAAGATATCTGAGTACGTTGAAACCTTCCCTAGGCTGGTCCACAAATAAGTACAGATCCATCAAGAAAAAGTCTTATAACTTTTTCTTGAAGGATGGACTTATTTGGTGACACGCTAAAGGCAAGCTAAAGAGTCCACAGAGGGTACTGAGTTCGAGGAGTCTTCAGAGCAAGGTGATGAGAGAGATGCACAAGACCTTATGGGCATGTCACAAAGGTTTTTATGCTATGTATGAGAAGATTAGGGAAGCCTACTAGTGGCCAGGGATTTACGTGAGTGTGAGAGATTTTGTAGACACTTGTGCTACATGCCAAGTGCATTCATCAATTAGGCACAGAGACCTGTTACATCCGACTTACCCTCCTTGTATCCATTACAAGTGGGTTGTCGACCTTGTAACCATGCCCAAAGGAATAGATAAGATGAGGTATATTGTACTTGCTAGAGAGGACTTGACCAACCATGTGGAAGGTCGAGCTCTCCATACAAAGACGACTTATAATGTATGAAAAATTCCTTTTAGAAGAAGTCATTTCAAGATTCGGTTATGTTGAGAAAGTAATTGTAGACAGGGGAGAGTTGGATGCGAGAGAGGCAAAAGAGTTCTTTGATCATCATGGAATTCGATTGTCTCTCACTACTTCCTATAACCCTAAGGCAAATGGGAAGATTGAGAGAGGTCACCCTTCCATTGTGAAGGCGATCTCTAAGGCTTGCAGTGATGACATAAAGCAATGGTCTAGGTTTCTTCCATCCGTGTTATGGGCAGATAGGATGACTTACACTCGGTCCACAGGTTTCATGCGTGCTGAATTGATGTATTTTCAAAAGCCAGTCTTCCCAATCCAGACTTAGATACTGACATGGTTGATGCTCCCGTGGAATGATGGTATGATGAGGGAAGAACTTTTAACATTAAGAATCAACAGTTAGAGCAAGGAAATGAAAAGTTGAAAGAAGCAGTTCATAAATTAAAGGAGTCTTGGTTGAAGAAATAAGATTTATTTTGACAAAATGCATCGGCTTGGACCACGTATGATTGAGGTAGATGATTGGGTCTTGATATATGATAGTACATTCGATACCCAGAAGGATGCTAGGAAGAAATTGACTAAACAATGGTTTGGGCCATATGTGGTGACATTTGTATTTGAAAATGGAACGTATGCACTTCACGAAATAGAAGGAACTCCTTTGAGATCTTTGATTGTAGGAAAAAGGATAAAGTTGTTCAAGAAAATAAATGATGCAGATTATGTGATTGAGCAGGAACTTCTGGAGGATGTTTATGACAATGAGGCTGATGTTGATGAAGAACAATAAATCAAGAAAGTTGAAGAAAATCTGGATTACGCAACGATGAAGATGGACCAAAATGATTAGGTGAAATGTTTCCAAATTCAAATTCTGTTTTCTTTCTGAAAGAACATTTGCATTGCATTTTTGTGTGTGATAAAGATATATACGAATTTAGGAAATGTTGATATATTTAGGTAGTGATGTGTGTGAACACTCTAGGACCGCCGGGGCACTTTTTTCCCTCTTTAGGAGGTTTTTTTCCCCCGGCTTGTATATACGCCTATTGCCCTAATGGGCTACTTATCTTTGTACATTCTCTAGTAATACATTCAGTCTTGTGTGTTGTGCTCCAAGCTTCTTCTTCTTCCTTGTGCTGTTCACGTGCTTCCGCAGACGTCTAACTCCAACAATTGGTATCAGAGCAGGTCGTTGCTTCTTCTAGGGCGCCGTCGACACTCCTCCGTTTGCAGTCTCAGATTCGCACAAAATTTGGTGAGCATACTCAGGGTGTTTTCGAGATCAAAATTGCTTCGCTCTGTGGTGCCGAAATCGCAATCTGAGCTCGTTTCGGCCTCCGAACGCACTATCGCAGTGCTTGTGCAGGCTATTTCGTCCTTTTGTGCCAAAGGTATATACCAGTTTCTGTTCGCCAGTTTAAGCGTCTCGAAGTCTGCTACAGGTCTAGCAGAATTCGTCTGGGCAGTTCTGTTCAACATTTTGAGATATAGTCAATTTTCTGCATCAAGGTATTTTAGTCACCGGCCATGGCTGAAAGCAGTGATGTATTCCGTATGTTGGCTGTTGAGGATAAGTTGGATGGTACCAACTACCCATTATGGGCTTATATGATGCGACATGTACTGGTTGCAAAAGGATTGTGGAACATTGTGCAGGGTGTTGAAAGACGTCCTGTTACACATGTAACGACAAGTAGTGCAAATACAGGTGTTGGAGCTGATGAAGATGGTGTCGAAGATGATATTCCGCAGATTCTTGTTTGTGCTGCTGTTTCTGTTGCACCTACTGCAGAGCAGATTCGTTGGGATGGCAGAGATGCCCAGGCACATGCATTGATAGCTTTGTCTGTCAAACGTGCCATTATTCCTCATATTCGCTCTTGTAGAACAGCAAAGGATGCTTGGGATACACTTACCACTTTGTACCAGGCTAGGAATGAGGCTCGTGTTGCTTACCTCCGAAAACAGTTGGAGAGTGAGCACATGAATGAAGGTGATTCGATGGACAGTTTTCTTACAAAGATCAAAGACCTGAAGGAACAATTTATTTCTGCTGATGAGGTTATACCAGATAGCTCACTTGTGCAGACCGTTCTGAATGGCCTTCCTGATTCATATCAGAGTTTTGCCTCTACTCTTCGATTGATGATGAAAGGAAATCCGAATGCCTTGTCATTTGAGGAATTAGTCTCTGTTTTGTTGCAGGAAGATCAGTCCAGGCAGAACAGGTCCATTATGCGTGTTGCAGATCAAGCTTTCCTGGGTAGTCAGAAGGGCAAAGGAAAATGGAGCTCTTCTACTAGTAAGCAGAAATCTGCAAATGCTGCACAATCGAAGAACCAGGATAAAGATGAGAAGAAATCAGAAAAGCAGAAATTGTTCTGCAAGTACTGTAAAGGAAATGATCATATTATAAAGAACTGTCCAAAACTGGCTGCTAAAGAGGCAAAGAAGAAAGAGGCTGGAATGGTTGTTGTAGAGGCCTCTACACCAAAAACAGAGTCTGCAAATCTTGTGCAGGAAGAAGAATGGGCGTTTACTACTGTCTGCAGTTTTGACCCATCTTCTCATGATCAGTGCATGTCTGCAGTAGACTCAGATGTTTGGTACTTTGACAGTGGGGCGACCAAACATATTACCTCGCAGCGCAGTTTCTTCTCTTCACTCGAGCCTGCCCCTACAGGGAATACTGTCACATGCGCCAATAACTCCTCTTATCCTGTTATGGGAGTTGGTAAGATCATTCTGACTACTGCTGATGGTAGTTCTTTCACTTTGTCAGATGTTTTATTTGTGCCAGGGATCAAGAAGAACCTGTTATCAGTTTCTGCATTAGCCAAGATTGGCTTGGTTGTGAAATTCGTTGATGACAGGTGTACAGTCCATGATCTCTCAAATGGCGATGTGATTATTGCTTCTGGCATTTTATGTCGTGGGCTGTATAAGCTCATAGACTATGAAAGATCTGTGAATGATTCGGCATGTGCAGTTCATGATTCTCAGGCTATGTCAGATGCAAAGCTTTGGCATGCACGCTTTGGTCATCTGAATTTTGCTAGTTTTTTACGCTTGCAGAAATCTGAAATGGTGTCCTCTTTGCCCAAACTTGAGGCACCTGGAAAACATGTTTGTGAAGGCTGTATTTTGGGCAAAATGCAGCGTTCTTCCTTTCCAAAAGATGGTTCAGTTCGGGCTATGCAGAAATTGCAGCTTGTACATACTGATGTCTGTGGTCCTATGCAGACACCCTCTTTTGGAAATTACCTTTACTTCGTGACTTTCATTGATGATTTTTCCAGGCATGCATGGGTATATCCACTCAAAGCAAAGTCCGAAGTGTTCATGTGCTTCAAACAATTTTTGTTTTTGGCTGAAAATCTGTCAGCATGTAAAATGGGCACCCTCCGTTCTGATCGAGGGGGGGAATATATGTCTTCAGAATTTAATGCATTTCTGGCTGAACGTGGGATAAAACACTAGTGTACAGTGCCGTATACACCTCAACAGAATGGAGTTGCTGAACGAAAGAACAGGTCACTCATGGAGATGGCGAGGTGCATGGTCAAAAGTCAGGCTTTACCACATAGTTTCTGGCTTGAGGCTGTCATGTGTGCAGCATATGTACTGAACAGGTGTCCCACCAAAGCGTTGCAGTCCATCACTCCATATGAGGCTTGGCATGACCGCAAGCCATCTGTTGCTCATCTGCGTGTTTTTGGTTGTTTGGCATATGCATTAGTGCCTGAACAACATCGCAGAAAATTGGATGATAAGGCAGTAAAATGTATTTTTGTTGGGTACAGTTCTGAAAGTAAAGGCTATCGTCTGTATCATCCACAGACTAAACGCATTCTGGTTAGCCGTGATGTTGTCTTTGTGGAAGATGCTATTCAGCCATTGCTTTCATGTACTAAGGAGACATCTGTTAGCTCCAAAGACATGTATGATACTTTGATGCCTCTTTTTACAGGTGGACAGGCTAGCGCTGGTCCTAATGAGGCAACTTCTCAGCTTTTGCAGGTTTCATATGATGATGCAGATCATTCCATTTCTGATGCAGATTTACATGATGCACTTGTTGATGAGAGAGCTGATATTGAACAGGCAAAAACTATGCCAAAATGGCTGGTGCAGACTTTGCGTGACAGCAAATTAGATGCACCTTTGTCATATCGTACTCGTTCAGGCTCTCATAGTACCTCCTTTGCATCAGATTGCTATGCTATGGCTGCATCTAGTCTCTGTGATGAGAATGAGCCTGTTTCTTTTGATGAAGCACAAAATTCAGAAAATTGGATGGCTGCTATGCAATCTGAATATGATGCTATAATGAAGAATGGTACATGGTCTTTATGTGACTTGCCTCCTGGCAAGAAGGCCATTGGCACTAAGTGGGTATACAAGCTGAAGCGTAAACCTGATGGTACAGTTGACAGGTATAAGGCTAGGCTTGTTGCAAAGGGTTATGCGCAGGAAAGAGGCATTGATTTTGATGAGACCTTTGCACCTACATGCCGTATGACTACTGTTCGGAGCATTTGTGCACTTGCAGCCCATCATGGTTGGAATGTACATCAGTTGGACATTAAAACAGCATTTCTGAATGGTGACTTGCATGAAGAAGTGTATGTTTTTCAGCCCCGTGGCTTTGTGCAGAAAGGGCATGAAAACCAGGTGTGCAGGTTAAAGAAGGCGTTATATGGTTTAAAGCAAGCACCACGTGCTTGGTATGAGAAAATACATGCCTATCTGATTGCACATGGTTTTGAGAACAGTCCAACTGAAAGCACCTTATATGTTAAGCGTGCTAATGATGTGCTTCTGATCATTGTTGTCTATGTAGACGACATGCTGCTCACTGGTCCTCTTGAGAAGCATATTGCTGATTTCAAGGCTGATTTGCATGCCTCATTTGAGATCTCTGATTTGGGGCATTTGCATCACTATTTGGGCATTCAATTTATGCAAGTTGATGGTGGAATGGCTTTGTGTCAAACAAAATATATTGACACATTATTGCAGCGTTTTGGCCTTGAAGACTGTAAGCCTATTGCCACTCCTATGGAGACAGGTTTACGATTGAGTCTTCATGATGCTGGAGATGCATTTGATGCTGTTCTCTATCAGCAGGCCGTTGGATGCTTGATTTACTTATGCATTACTCGGCCAGATATTCAGTTTGCTGTCTCACAGATGAGCAGGTTTATGCATTGCCCAGGAGTCACGCATTGGAAAGCGGTTAAGCGCATCTTTTGCTACTTGAGTGGTACTCGGCTACTTGGGTTGTTTTATCCCAAGGGGGGATCACTACCGCCAGATTTGCATGCTTTTTCTGACTCAGATTGGGCTGGTTGCTATGACACTCGTGTGTCCACCAGTGGTTTTTGCTTCATGCTTGGTAGCTCATGTATATCTTGGTTGAGCAAGAAGCAGCCTACTATGGCCACTTCCAGTTGTGAGGCTGAGTATAGGGCAACTTTCACAGCGACTGTTGAGTGTGTGTGGCTCAGACGCCTTATGGCTGATTTGGGTGTTGGCCAGTCTTCTGCCACCACCATCTTCACTGACAGTCAGAGCGCATTGGCAGTTGCGAGGAACCCTGTGTTCCATGCTCGCACTAAGCACATTGAGGTGCATTATCACTATGTCAGGGAGAGGTTCTCTGCTGGGGAGATCAGCTTGGCATATGTGCCCACGCAGGAGAACATTGCAGACCTTTTCACGAAGGCTCTGCCTAGGGAGAAGTTTGAAGCTTTCCGCAAAGCTTTGGGCTTACTTCCTTTTGTGGAGTGATTTCCACATAGCTCGGCACTTCCTTATACATGAGTGCCAGCTCCTTGTTCACCGCATCACTTCCAGGGGGGATTTGTTGATATATTTAGGTAGTGATGTGTGTGAACACTCTAGGACCGCCGGGGCACTTTTTTCCCTCTTTAGGAGGTTTTTTTCCCCCGGCTTGTATATACGCCTATTGCCCTAATGGGCTACTTATCTTTGTACATTCTCTAGTAATACATTCAGTCTTGTGTGTTGTGCTCCAAGCTTCTTCTTCTTCCTTGTGCTGTTCACGTGCTTCCGCAGACGTCTAACTCCAACAGGAAAATCGAGTAGGGAACAAGATAGCAAGCATCTATTATGGTTTTGCATGAAGCATGAACGACTAGAAATTATATGAATAGAATCAGTTAGCGGACTAGAGAGTTTTGGGAGTGAAAGCTTGGGAATGTGATGGCATACTTAGACTGAGTGTGTGTATATGCTAATTTATTTGAACCCTTAGTGAGTGGGATTCTTTGGGTCCTACTATTTTTTTCTT
The DNA here is from genome assembly GCA_020310875.1 of Ceratopteris richardii. Classification (NCBI taxonomy): domain Eukaryota; kingdom Viridiplantae; phylum Streptophyta; class Polypodiopsida; order Polypodiales; family Pteridaceae; genus Ceratopteris; species Ceratopteris richardii. Next base: position 20,294,405 of record CM035408.1, on the reverse strand, counting down.
GCAAGATCTTACCTCCATATGGATCATGATTCATGAAAAGCATTCATACTCAAGCCAGCCGTATATGTGTGTGCATGTTGTTAGTGCCCTTCGATGGGCTAGTAGGCGGGTGGAGCCACCTTGGTTGGGTGATCAAGGCCACGAGTTGACGCTAGTCTCATCGTAGGCCTTACCTATCTGTTTTCATGCGCTTGCATGGGTCGGTAGGCGGGTGGAGTCACTCTCGTGGGGTGATCTGAGCTAGGAGCTGATGTTGATTTCATGTAGGCTGACATTGTGTATGTCGTGTGCTATTTCGGGTTGGCAGACAAGTGGGGTAAACATGGCCGGGCAGACAAGTCCATGAGTCGCATCCAATTTTGACATAGGTCGATTTGTGAGAATAAAGATAAAAAGAATAAATGTTGAGTCCGAGATGAAGTGAAAAATAAAAGAAAAGAAAAAGAAAAAGAAAAACAAAAACAAAAAAAAAAGATAAGAAAAGAGATTTGATGGAGAGTTGGACCCTAGGAGATAAATAGAAGAAACAGGGCATATTCCACAAATTGAGTTAATAGAAGCTTAGTATATGCTAGTAAAGATGAGTTGCTGGATCTTAATGAGTTGAACAAACATAAGATCTAGGAAGCCAATGGTTTATTCAAATGATTACTTGTCCGATTGCAGAAGCAAAAAGATAGTAAGATGTTTGTGAAGCTTGCATCTGCTTTATTTTCTAAAATTTGTACTAATCTTTATAAAGTTGCATGGAGTGTATGAAGCCATGTTTCAATTTTTGAAAAGAAAAACCTTAAAAGTAAAAAGAGTTTCAAAAGAACCCTGATACGCTTCTATTGGATTTTGCAGGTTGGCCCATCGAGACGATGTGCAAGTTTAGTGGGGGTGGATGTCGGGATGAAATCCCTCAGGAAAGTGTGCATCAATAATTTTTCAAAATTCATTGATTTTCTGATAATGGTGTGATGTTTTGACCAAGAAAGGGGTATAATCTGTGTGTGTTTTGGTTGATTTAACTGATTATGAGATGCAAACCCATGTGATTTTTGTAGATTAGGTCTATATATTTTAAATAGTTCATGAAACTAACTTATGACGCTTGAACCACTAGGGTTTGACACTTGAAACCCCTAAAAACAATAGAAACCTAACCCAGACCCTTAGAAACCCTAGGAGTTTAGTTCCTAATTGTAAATAAACCCTTAATCTGACATGTCTACCATTAATTGTAGGCAAAACCTTAATTTTTCCAATAAAAAAAACCATAATTTGGACCCTTAATTTTACCATTTATCATAAGTCTAACCCTTTGATTAATTTAATTTTGAACATTAAGTGTGAAACCAAAAACCTTAGTTTAGGAAAAATAAAAAGAGCATAAAAAAATAGAAAGTTTGAGTAAGGAGGTTAGAAGTTTCTAGAAGGAGTCGCAGGAGAAGGAGGTGGGGAACCTATAAATAGGAGACCAAACATCATTTGTTTCTCCCCGTGGAACTCTTCTATGGATCACCTCTCTAGGTAAACTTCATACCCCTCTCTTATTCATTCTTTTCATATTCAAGCTTTACCTTTTGTGTTTGCTATGTTTGAGAGAGAGACTTGGCAGACATGGTGGTAAAGCAATATTCTGATCATGCCCCAAGCCTAATAATCTTTGATTCAAAGAAATTAGTGATCCTTCTTCTAATATCGAGAAAATTAAGGCTGAGAGACAACACCCGCTTCATCGGCACTGAGAGCCCTATAGGGCTATGGTTCTTCAAACCATAATGGAGCTTCTAGTAATAAGAAGGATGCTTTCCTACTTTCTAGTAACTAATG